>OY757944.1:39629176-39741676 GCA_963585895.1 Sepioteuthis lessoniana | reverse complement strand
CATGCTATTAAATATATATAAAAGCTAATATATATTTATTCATTATCATATAATAGCTCTATCACAAATATTGAGCACTCTCCAAATCATACTGCATTTGGTCTGCGACAAACCCACCAGATGAGATAGTGACAACCCTACATTGTTGTAATATATAATTTGCAAGCTCATAGTTTGTAGCTCATTAATTTTAAATGAGTCAGAGTTTATTTGCTTGCATACAGTTAAATAGTTTCAAGTATAATTTTGAATGATTAACACTAAGAATTTTACTTGATATTATTTCCTAGTAAAAGATTGAACTTCTATTAAACCCATAGACGGAACCCTAACAGATACTACAATTCCATATTAGATGAAACTAAGAGTAATGGTAATGAAGAGAAACTCCACAGTCTCCAAACTCCACGTGTAATATACTAGCTTAGCTTGCAACAGAGTGCCGTGGATGAACTTAGCTGATTCAATGCAGGCTCGGTTTGGTTTCTGTGTTTTAATGGCATATCAACTCTTTTTAGGTTATTTAATGCCAAAGCCATTCTCCTAGAAGAACAGTAGTGGTACTATTTAACCCATAGCTGGGAGGATAAGGGGATACCTTTCCCAAGGGTATTTGCCCAAAAGTGAACTTAATAGCGCGACTGGAGTACGAACTCACGTACTACGATTCCGCAGTCCATCGCTTTAACCATTACGCCATGAGGACAACCCCCTGATTCAATGTAAGTAAGTAAAGTTAGCGACCATAGTCGAGGGTGACCCGAAGGCTCCCTTTTCGATAGCTACTACACCAAGGTGTAGGGGAGGGCGCTACTCCATTCCCTGGATTGCTCCACTTTACCCTTGAAACCGTACCTTATAATGCTGAGTGTTAAGCAAGGTGGTATCAAGTTCCATTTTTAAAGTCTTTGGTATGACTCGACCTGGGATTGAACCCAGGTCTCCCGGGCCATTGGCGAACACTCTAACCGTTGGGCCAATGTCCCGATCAATGATTCAATGTAGTCGCAAGATAACATCAACAAAGTTGTTTCACAGGAAAGAGAAAAATAAAGGATGATAGCAAGAATGTAATTTATTGCCTGTGGATAGAATGACAGATATTTCCATTCGCAGATAAGATCAACAAATTACTGGAAATACATGAAGAAAAAAAAAAAAAAAAAAAAATGGAAGTATGTAAGTTCCGATGACCAGCCGTAAACAGAAAAATAAGTGGGTGAAGAGGCATGTTCATGGACTTGAAAGACAATATAAAAGGTCTGTAATTTTGGACTGAAAGAGAGACCCGCTGGTCACTCAAGCAAACCTGTCAGCTTCCCCATGTGTGTTCTCCAGCCGTCACACTACTTCACAAAAAGGGTCCCCCACCACAGAAGAAAGATATGTGCGAACTCTCTCTGACAGTATTCCTACTGTACACAAACATCACCATCGAAGAATAAAAATATAAATTATATTTTTATATATCTATGAGTTTTTCATTGTTTGTCCAGTAGTTCAATATACAACAAGATTGGAATGTTATCAGATGGTTTAATGTCATACCCAGGACACTAAATACTTTCAAGTATTCCTATCAAAAACTAATAATTCTATTCAACCTTATTCATTCATTTATACGTAGTTATGACATAGCTGACCATGTTAAATATTAAAATTTGCAAAAAAATAATATGACTTTGTGATTCCAAATACGAAAAAGTTTTTATTCAGACCATCTACAATTCTAGCAGTCCAATGCCGTAGGATTTGTCAGGTTGTGTAGGGCAATTAGTTGTGATAGCCAAGAGTAATTAATAGAGTTAGCTAAGAGCAATCAGTCGTGAAGACAGGAAACTCAATTACCAATTGAGGAACGGGAGCTTTTTATGGTGCCTTGGGGCATCCCATTGCATAGATCGTCATTGGCTGCTTGTAAGTAAATGAGAGTATTTTATTATATAAACCAGCTTCATAATTGTCTTTAATTGGAATCATTTTGAGATGAGGCTTCTTAATCTGAGAATTAATTTTTATTTATTGTGGACTTTTTGTCCTCATCTTGGTAGTTTTTTTGTGTTGTTTCTTCTTTCACTACGTTTCGGCCAAATTTCACCTCTGGCCTTCTTCAGGTGATTTACAGCGACCTCGAAAGGCCAGAGGTGAAATTTGGCCGAAACGTAGTGAAAGAAGAAACAACACAAAAAAACTACCAAGATGAGGACAAAAAGTCCGCAATAAATAAAAATTAATTCTCAAACCAGCTTCAGTTTAGCATTGTAAGGAGGACTGCACTGAGCTACAACCTGCTTTATTTTTGTCTGCCAACTGGACGCTTTACGGAGGTATGTGTTATTGTTATTCTACAAACGCAACCACAAGGAGAGTGGAAGACCTTGAAAGGTTTTATGAGCAAATCTTGCTAGCAGCTACAAAGAGGCATCCACCCCCTGACTGAGCCAATTCATACTAACGTCTAACCCAATCTGTCTCTTTGGGTTTCAAACTCAACTCCCAATAATCCAAAATTATCTTTTCTTATATAATATCTTCTTAATTATTGCATCAGCAACTCATATTAGAACACGTGTTATTAACTTTTATTCAATTTAAAAATTAATCTTATCCCAAGTCAATGACAAGACTTGTTCACCTTTAACAACATTCAGCCTCGACAATGATTTGAAAACATGTCACCCCCAGCAATCTACAAAATAATCTGTCAAACCTGACATCTCACCACACATGCAAGAATTACACCGTATGAACTTTTACAATGAAGTACACTTACACTCAAAGCAGAGTGGAACTGGGAGTAATGGCAATGAAAGGATGCACCACATTTCCCCAAGTGCCATATCAAGGACACTTGTTGACAGGAGAGGGTACTAAGCCGTCTGCAGAGGTGCAGTCAGTGAATTCTACAGCACCAGCAGACTGAGCTAAATAAAAAGGTTAAAAACATTTTTATAACAAACAATGAAACTCTCCAAGTTTCTCAAACATTCCACAAGGACTAACAATCTGAACAGAAAATGAATTACTCACTTTTGTAAAGACTGCCAATATTTCTTGACATGGGCCGTACGAAATGGACTCTTGGAAGGTCGTTTGTCTGTGCACGTTATTTCATGAAGGAACTCATAATTACCTTCTATGAAGACTTCAATGTGCGTATGACGTCTGTAACAGAAGAAAAAAAAATTTAATTTAGATAAATTTTTTTTTTTTTGAATAATGACATCTTTTAGATAAAACTGTCAACTCATCCCTAATCATCACATATTTGTAACGGTTAAATTCTGATGATCAAAAAAAGAAAAAAAAAAAAATGTTATGTCAATTAAGATAGAAATAATTTTTTAAGTTAAAATTCGAATATAATAAGGACAAAAATTAATTCCATAACTTATTGGTTTTGAGTCAACTTATCCACAAGTATATACACAGAATGAGAGAGAGTGGTTTGGTTGGTTTGTGTTTTATGGCATATCAACCTTTGTAGGTTATTTAATGCCAAATCCATTTTTATACAATTAATTAGTTCTATTTCAAACAATTCAGTTTAGCGTAAGTACACAGTTTAATTGTCAAAAACATTTTTATTTCAGGTTATTCAGTTTAGTCAAACAGTTCTAATTCAAACAATTCAATTTAGTATAAGTATAGTTTTTGTTTACACACACACACACACACACACACTTAATGTCAAAACAGTTCTATTTAAACAATTCAGTTTAGTGTAAGTACAGTTTAAATGACAAAACAGTCCCATCTCAACCAATACAATTTAGTTTGATTTGACCATAGATAGGACCTTATTAGGTGCTGCCACTCCAAGCCAAAGTGGACCTGGGAGCGATGACAATGAAGGGGTACTCCACATTCTCCAAAGCTCTAACATTACCATCAGATTGTTTAGTGTCATATCTAGGACACTCGTTTGGGGGGGGGGATCTTACCCCTCTGCAGAGGTGCAATTGACATATTCTACAGCCCCAGCCAATTGGTTTTATAGCATATTAACCATTGTTGGTTATTTAATGCTAAATCCAAACAGTTCTATTTCTAACAATTCAAATTAGCATAAATGAATAAAGTTAAATGGTTCCAAGTATTGCTATCACAAACAATTCAATTAAACATCAGTCAGTTGTTTACAAAGTTAAATGATCAAACAGTTCTGTTTCGAACAATTCAATTTAGCATAAGTCATTTGTTTGCACTCAGTTTAAATATCAAACAGTTCTCTTCGACCTATAGATAGGACCCTATCAGGTGATACCCCTCCAGGGCACAGAGTGGACCTGGGAGCAATGGCAATGAAGGGGTACTCTGCATTCCGTAAAGTTCCAGCATTACTGGAGCCTCACCATCAGATTGTTTAGTGTCCTATCAGGACACTCGTTGGGAGGAGGAGTCTTACTCTTCAGCAGAGATACAGTCAGTATATTTTACAGCCCCACCCAACTGGGCTCAAAAAAAAGGGGAGAGGAGAGAAAGTTAGTTAGGTTTCATGACATATCAACCATTGTAGGTTATTTGCTGCCAAATTCTGTGTATATATAGGATTTGTAAAAACATTTTGGACATAGCATTTTTTTTAAAAAGCCTGAGCACATTTTTTTCACACACACAGTGTAATCGTTTCAAGTATTGCTACGTAACAGAAACAATTTAGTTTAACATCAGTCATCTCTTTGCATACATTTAAATGATTTCTAAGTAATTTTATTTTTAAATGATTTAGAATTTGTTTGTACACTAGAATTGCAATTGTTTCTACACAGTTAAATGGTTTCAATTATTGCTATCTAACATAAGTAATTCTATGTAATATAAATCATTTGTTAGCACACAGTGAAGTGGTTACAAATATTGCTATTGAACACTAATAATTCTAATCAACACTATTCATTCATTTGCACACAGTTAAATGATTCCAAGTATCACTAAAAATTCAATTAAACATCTGTTATTTGTTTGCACACAGTTTAAACGTCAAAATATTCTATTTGAATCATCGATGGGACCCTATCAGGTGTTATTACTCCAGGTAAGAATTGACCTAGGAGTAATGGCAATGAAGAGGTACTCCACATTCCCCAAAACTGTAGGACTGGACCCTCACCATAAGATAGTTTAATATCATATTCAGGACACTCATTAGAAGAGGGCGGAGGAGTCTTGCCCAATTTCAGAGATACAGTTGGTGTATTCTACAGCACCAGGCAACTGGGCCGAAAGAGAGATATCGTAACAAAAGGATGAGAAAATTAAAAGAAGATAAATGTAAGTCTAATCAAAGATTGTCTCGGTGTTTCATATTGTAATTTCATAATCTACTTACTTGTTAGGCGATAATGGCCAAGAAGCTGATGCAATGTATTCAATTCGAGCGTATTCTCTCCAAGGGAGCACAAGGTGAACCTCAATTTGACTCTCACCTGCAAAGAAAATAAATATAAAGAATCACATAATCTGATAAATGACTTAGAAAATATATAGACAAACACATACAGAAGTGAAATATGCTGTTTACAGACTTTAGCCCAGAGGTTCTTAAACTTTCTAATCCAGGAGGGGAGGGCACAAAACTTAATTTAGGACAATCTGGGGCTGGGATCTTAAAATATCAGGAAAAAAAAAATGTTAAATTCATAAGAGTTTCCTTTTGGGCAAAAATTACTAAATTCAATTGGCATTCTCCAAACAATAAACTAAGTTCTTTTAAACTTTTAGACCAAAAAGCAGCTTCTGCCTGTGAAGAAGGGGCATACTCTGGAACTTGCTGGATAATTTTACCCATCTATCTCATAAGAAAAGTCCTCCTGTTTTTGAAGGAATGGACAGTAATAAGTAGGTCTTTGTATCTGCGAATCATCTTGATGTCATCCATATGAAATATATACTCCAGAGATATATGCTGGGAAGGATGAAGAACGCTGGATATACTGGTAGGTATAACTTTTTCTTGTATCCAGTTCATTAGAAAAGACCTCCTTATTACTGCCCATTCTTTCAAAAACAGGACTTTTTCTAACAAACTGTATACAAGAAAAAGTTATACCTACCAGTATATCCAGCGTTCTTTATCCTTCCCAACATATATCTCTGGAGTATATATTTCATATGGATGACATCAAGATGGTTTGCAGATGCAAAGATCGACATATCACCTATCTCATGATTACAAAGATCGACATATCACCTATCTCATGATTACAAAGATCGACATATCACCTATCTCATGATTACCAGGTAATTGTATGTTCAAAATGTATCAAATATATTAAAACTGAAGCCATATTTATCAAAATAGTCTCCTTGGCAATATTCCACATATACTCCAAGTTTTCTATTGATTGAAGCGCTATTGAAATCTTTTTTTTCTAATAACATGAAGCAGCTCTATTGTATTTTTCATAATGCTCTCCACATTCTCAAATTATACTCATAATTTTTCAGCTAAGAAAAGGCAAAGTTCTATAGAGCAAGGTCTGATGAAAATGAAGGGTGCTGCACTTACATAAACCTCCGTTTCACCAAAAATTTATTCAAAAGTGTCATGTTACACAGGAGATTAGATTCCCAATGGTTTAGCCTCCTTAGCAGCTACTTGTGTTTTTGGGTACTTTATAAGACGAGTAAAAAGACTAGAGCTGCACAGCATGTGGTCGCTTTCTTAATCTTTAATCACCCCAATATTTTGAGCAGCATCAGTAAGTTTTCCTCTATAGAGTTACCCTAATTGATATTTTGTAGTAGTTCCCTTTAACGTGCTTTATTTACTACCATCCCTTTTTACTGCATATTAGCCTTGATTTTGTTTCATTCGTTAACTCAGCTCTTAAGTAAATGTAATTTCTACTCTTAACTTCCAAGCATTACTTCTACTCTTCTGCTTATATCATATTCACCAACCCCTCCGCTTGGTCAGGATGTGACACAAGGTCAATTTTTAAGTAGACTTTAACCATATTAACCAACCCCTCCGCTCGGAGCAGGATATGACACACGGTCAATTTTTAAGCAGAGTTTAACAGGTTTGAATTCAGAGTTTTCCTTCTCCTAGACTAGTTGCCTCACCATGGCTGAAGAACCCAGTCTGCCCTACTATTTACCCATAGCTGGAGGGAGAATAATTGGATTCATACCTTTCCCAAGGGTATTAGTGCTATATGAAATGCAACAAGTCCCGTCCAGGATTTGAACTCATGTCGCCGTGTCCATTTCCAACGACGATAACCATTACACCACGGGCACCTCCATACCTCTTCTGCTTATATAAGGCTTCCAGCCTTGAACAACATTTCCAAACAAGTTTGTCAAACTATTTTATTCCTTTTCAGCTTTACTCTTTCTAGATAGTTTGTCAACAATTTTATTAACCAACTTCAGAGTTTTAATTGCTGAAAGGTGTTTAGCTCACTGGCAGTGACAATGCACATGTTCCCCTAGAAACAGACAAATGTCACCAGAGACTGTACAAAAAGTATTGAAACTGGCTTCATAAGTCTTTCCCCCCACCCTCCAATAGGAATTGACATATTGTTAAAAAAAAGTTGCTTCACAGTGCATATATTTTCATTTACGTTCTATAAAAGTTAAAGACTTAGAGATTACACCATGGAAATCACAGACACACATTTTATATATATATATATATATATATATAAGAAATAAGACGCAAAAACACCAACCTTTGATGAAATTCACTTCTTGAATGGTATAACCTTCTCGAAGACGCAAAGATAAAACTCCTGAGATTGTTGTGTGTAAGTTGTTTTCTTTGTGTTTTTTCCTCATGACTGGGACAGTAGGGATTTCTTGTTTTGTGATGGGGTGTGTAGGGACCCTAGGAAGAAATTCATTTGTAATTCATTAAAGAAAAAAAAAAAAAAAAAAAAAAAAAACACTAACAAACAAACAACAGCCTATGCTAAAATGGACAAACTTAGAGCAAAAATAGTCTATTATCATTTCACTGTTTCTGTCATCAAATTAAAATTTAAAAAAACATTAACAATAGATGAAGTTTTTAAAGTTTTCAAGGAAAAAAAGTTCCATTCTTGAACTAAGTTTTAAAAATTAGAATAATTTTAAGTTTTTTTTAAATAAATATTTCAAATTAAAAAAGATAAAATTCTAAAGAAAATTAGATTAGATTAAAAACAAAACAAATTTTAAAAAATTTTTCTTGTAAACTTTTAAAAATTTCAAAAAATAAATGAAAAAAAAAAAATTATCAAAATTTTTCTTAATTTAGAATTAAATAAATTTTTTAAAAATTCAAAGAAAAAAATTTTAATCAATTTTTAAAACATAAAATTTAAATTTGAAAACTAATGCTTTCAAATTTAAATTTATCTTATTAAATAAATTTATTTATTAAAAATAAAAACTTAACAGGAAAACTTAAGATAAAATTTAAAAAATCCTTGTCCCCGAAAGAATACACAAAACATCTAATATTCCAAAGTTTTCTAGAATCAACCCTTATGTTTGAAGATAGAGAAAAAAAAATGGTGGGGCAATGTGATTTTCTCTAGTTACCTATCAAGCCATGAACAATTTGCAGACATTCGATCCTGCTTGCAATGAAGACTCATGTCTGGTACTTCAAAACCCATCAGTCCCTTCTGGAAGCTCCAAAGAAAAAAGGCTTTGTGGTAGACATTCAATTCTCTGCCTGTGTTTTCCTAAGAAAGAAAAAAAAAAAAAAAAAATCATTTTTAAAGAAAAGTATTATTATTAGGACGCGAGACTTCCTGCGTGTCTACATTAACTAAAATTTGAAAAGATCTGCGAAAAGTAAAAACCTAAAATACATTATTTCATATATAGTAGGTGGGTATCATACAATAACTGGTTTATACAACAGCACTGATTCTAACAAAGCCTTCATCAGATGATGACTCTGGGTTCAGGCATGGTTTCGGGGCCGAAGCATCATTACCACTAACCCAGAGCACCTCAGCAGTATCTCACGACACCACCAGACTTTGTCAGATTGTTGTCGCTCTATGGGATTGCCAGATCCATGCTGATGCAGTTAGAGCCTTATCTTGGATCTTTTCCATGTATTTCCTGTTGTCTGATGGAGGCAGTCCAAGATTAGTCAAGAAAACGGAGGTTGAGTTGGCAATAAAACCTCTGTATCCGACTTCGATAGGAAATACAATTGTTATCCAGCCATTTCTGACACACTGTTCTCGCAGATCCTCATTTTTCCAACTTTATATATATATATATATATATATATATATATATATATATATATATATATATATATATATATATATATATATATATATACACACACACACACACACATATATATATATATATACACACACATTATTTTAAAGAGATTGAGTCACACACTTATATAGCTTCCACAGCACATGGCTGACACTCTTAGGGCTCCCACAGCACACAGCTCACTCATACGGTTTCAACAACAAACAGTTTATTGTCATAATCTTTCAGTCGATTAAAAAATCATCTTTTCAAGTTATTTTCAATATGCCGCAATAGTTCATTATTTACATTTTTCAGAATATTGTCCTCATCTTTGTCGTCATGTTTATCACAACGTTTCGGCCATTGTATGCGCAAGCCTTCTTCAGGTGGTTAGTTTGGTTTGGTTTGTTGGGTTTTATGGCATATCAACCTTTGTAGGTTATTTAATGCCAAATCCATTTTTATGTAAATAATCTATTCTATTTAAAACAATTCAGTTTAACATAAGTACACAGTTCAATGGTCAAAAACATTTCCATTTTTAACTATTCAAGCAGTTGTATGTAACAATTCAGTTAAGTGTAAATACAGTTTCAATGTCGAAAAATAGTTCTATTTCAAATAATTCAGTTAAGCATAAGCACGTAGTTTAAATGTAAGTACGGTTTAATTCTAAAAGTCATTTCTATTTCAAACTATTCAGTTTTACTCAAACAATTCATTTTAGCATAAGTATGCTGTTAATTCTATTTAACCCATAGATAGGACCCTTATCAGGTGCTACCACTCCGGGCCAGAGTGGACCTGGGAGCAATGGCAATGAAGGGGTACTCCGCATTCCCCAAAGCTCCAGCACTGCTGGAACCTCACCATCAGATTGTTTAGTGTCATATCCAGGACACTTGTTAGGGGGGGTGTTACCCCTCTGCAGAGGTGCAGTCAGTGTATTCTACAGCCCTAGCTGACTGGGCAATCAGGTGGTTGGAATGTCAAACTTAACCCTTTATTTCGCTTACCACGGTACACTGTTCTACTTCCTATAGCCATGTTTAATGGATGTCACTTATCTCCTGTTCATTTCCCTTCTGAAAGTTCTCGACTGCCTTCACTAGGTATTGAACTCACACTCTTTGGGTTATGTCACTGGATCTAATCAACACTTTCATTCACTGTACCATATGTCCTTAAGGACATCTGTGTATGAAACATGGTGACAAAAATGAGGACAATAGTCCGAAAAATGTAAATTATGTACATAATACCTCATCTCAGAAATATAGACAGATGTCACAAAAGTTTTTAGAATAAACATTCCCTAATAAAATCTAACTTGGGCTTTTTACATCAAATAGAAAGTTTTCTATGAATTAAGATGAATGAATAAAAAAAATCAAATGAAATGAAATGAAAAGGAGTAAGATTCTTACAACGTTAGGTAGAGCAGCAAAATACCCTCCAAATGTTGCCGCAGCAACAAACTTCATTAATTCAGTGTGAGCGATTCGACCAAAGGATAAATTGCTGTGATGACTGCATCCAATGTGTAAGAATGAACATGCAAAGGTACTGTTGCGAAGTTGGGAAAGGAGAGCCTCAAACACATTAGCGTCAGGCAGACCCACCATTCCATCTGTCACAACTGCAATGCCTGGAAAGGAAAAAAAAAAAATTCAGCAAAAAGACAGAAATAAAACTTTTAAAAAAACTTTTGTGTCTTACAGATAAACAATCTCTGATATAAAAAGAAAAAAATCCTCAAGAGAAAAAAAAAACATGTTTTGTCGTTCAAAGACAAATACTTTAGATGGCTATTTGTTTAATGGCATCTCACCCCCTCATGGGTTATCTAATGCAGAAATTTGATTTATATGTAAATGTTTAATTACCATCATGTCTATTTATATTTTCAACATTGCACTGCAATCTCCCCACATCCCACCATAAATTCCCCCCCTTTTTTTTTGTTATTCATCTATAATAATTTGTTTGCGCATAGTTATATAGTATAAAATGTTCTTATTAAAAATTTATTGGAAAGAGTCTCCATGACATAATTATTAAAGTGCTGGATTGCAGCCTCAAAGTAATCGATACAAAATTATATGGTTTCAAATATCTTTTCGTATTCAATAATAAGTTTCACATATTCCTATCCAATACTAATTTTCATTCATTGACTTGAGTTGACCTGAGAGAGAGAGAGAGAGAGAGAGAGAGAGAGAGAGAAAGAAAGAAAAAGAGAGAGAGAAAGAAAGAAAAAATAACTTGATAAGATGAGTACTCCTCATTTCTCAGCCTGTTTGGTTTGGTTGCATTTTTATGGTATCAGATCGTTTTGCGTCACATCCAGGACATGGGGGAATTTCATCCCTCTGCAGAGATGCAGTTTGTATATTCTGCAGCCCCCAGCTTGAATTATTAATGTGAGAATCAAACTATAAATGTTTGTCCATTTCTTTATTATCAGAGAGATCAAGTGACAACCCCTTTAAAATATTATTCTCATTCGGCTATCCACACATAAGAGGATATCTTGTATCAGCTAATTTATTACTGAACCAGAGACTATGAATTTTCATGTACCACTTTTTTCTGAGATTGAACTTGTGACCATCAGATGACTGATACACTTTAAAAAAAAAAAAAAAAAAAAAAAAAAACTTGTATGGCCATAATACCAATCAAGATGAAATTATTAGTCTGTGTACTTAAAAGAATAAAAATGACTGATTCTGCTTGCAATTTCATTTTATAACACATAAATAAAGAGAGAAATAGAGAAGAGGAGAGAAAAGAAAGAAAAAGAGAGAAGGAAAGATTGGTTTGGGTGTTTTATGGCATATCAACCATTGTAGGTTATTTAATTCTGAATCCTGTTTACACATATACATTAGATATGATTAGTAAATGGGTTCAAGTATTGTTATCCAACACAAATAATTCTATTTAATATTAATTTGTGTGCATACAGTTAAATGGTTTACGTATAGTAAATGATTAAACAATTCTATTTGAACCATAAATGAGGACCCTAACAGGTACTACCACTCGAAGTTAGAGTGGACCTGGGAGTAATGGTATCCAGGACACTTATTAGGGAGGTTTTACCTCTCTGCAGAGTTGAACTTGGTTTATTCTACAGCCCCAGCTGACTGGGAGACAAAAAAAAAAAATAGAAAAAAATAAATAAAAAAATATAGAAAAACAAGAATGAAAAAAGCAGTAAGAAAAAAGAAAAAGGAAAGAAAAAAAAAAGAGAACTCACCTGCGGTTGCATTCTCAGGTAAAAGTTGCAATGCCAGAATGCCAAACCTCAATACATTAACAAAGCCATGTTCTGGTTTGTAGATAAGTTCCTCTATTTTTTGATCTTCCGATTTAGACCTGCGACTCATCGTGTCCATGTCATCACTCAGAGAGAAGTCATCAAAATCATACTAGGAAAAAAAGGAAAAAATAAACAAGTTTCCATTTTTTTTAAATCAAAATTATCAAACCAAAATGTTTAGATTGTTAAAAAAGCTGTTTAATATATTTTTAATAATTATTTAAATTATTAAAAAAATTTAAATAAAAAGTAATTCAAAAAATTATTAAAAGAATGAGCAAATTTTAGAATAAAAAAAATTTCTGAATTTTTTAAAAAATTATGCAAAAATGAATTTGGTTTCATTTGTAAATATGATGTAATCGTATATATATATATATATATATATATATATATATATATATATATATATATATATAAATAAATAAAACAAAAACACTCCAACATGTACATTTTTTTAAAGTTTAGTAATAATGGTAAGAAAAAGAAATTAAGATGGCATTTTTGAGAAGGATTAGGTATATAACTTATTAATTTCATTTGTATATAGATATTGTTTTCATCGTGTACATGTTCTGTGCAAAAATTCTTTTTCCAAGGGTTAATGGAAAGAAAATAGAAAATTGGAGAGATGCCCAAGGAGGCATAACAAAAATTATTTTTTAAGATTAATGGGAGAAAATAGTCATTTGGGGAGATACCCAAGGAGACATAACAAACAAATCATTTAAGGTTAATGAGAGAAAATTGTAAAATGGACAGATGCCCAAGGAGGCATAATAAACAAATCATTTTTTAAAGGTTACAGAGAGAAAATAGTAAAATGGGGAGATGCCCTAGGAGGCATAACAAACAAATCATTTTTTAAAGGTTACTGGGAGAAAATCATAAAATGGTGAGATGCCCAAGGAGGCATAATAAACAAATCATTTTTTAAAGGTTACAGGGAGAAAATAGTAAAATGGAAAGATGCCCTAGGAGGCATAACAAATAAATAATTGTGAGCTGAAAAGAAAATCCCAGAAAATTGGTAACTTACAGAGTTCATGTGAATATCTGCCAACGGATGGAAATGCTGTGCAAGATTGTCCTCAAAATTCTTAAGCAATGTCTGCAGTGTACTCAGAACACTCTTCAAGTTCTTTAAAGTAACCAATACTCCTTGACACAAAACCTAAAAAGGGGAAAGCAAAAAGCAAAATTAAACCAATTAGAAATTTACTTAGAACTTAAACTACAACACAAAACCAATCAATAACCTTTCAAGTCTTAATTCACAAGATATCTATCCATCCATCCGTACAGCTAAGGTTCGGCTATTTTTAGACCAATTTCAACCAAATTTGCTGATCCATTGGGGTCTCCCCATATAAGCTCTCATCTCATCCTTATTGACACAACTGTAAAAACAATCTTATATTGTCACTGTAGGGGGAAAAAAAACAAAAAAAAAACACACAAAGTGTCATTAATAGAAATATCTATTTATAGAATATACACATGCTACCCTCGGAAAAATATGAATCCAACTATCCTCTTTCCAGATATAGGTAAATAGTAGGGCAGACTGCGTCCTTTAACCTCAGTATGGTAACTAGTCTAGGAGAGGGAAAACCCTGAATTTAAACTTGCTTAAAAACTGACCTTGTGTCATATTCTGCTCATGCAGAGAGAAGGGTTGGGTAAATGAATATACGCATTGATAACAAAGACGAAATAGAATGAGTCCCAGTTCATAAGCTGCTCTTATATGCCGTGGATAAATCCAAAATAAAAGTCTACATAGATAAGAGTAGGTCAACACTGCTTCCCTCTACAACACTCGCAGGAATTATTCAAGTTATGCTCGGAAAGGTTTTAAATAAATTCTGTTCGGTTGAGTCATAAATAATTTCCATTTGAGTCAAATATCAGTCAAGAAAAATTGACCAATGAATCAATTTCAAATAGTATATTTACTATTATTTTGAATCACCTCTGGCCCTTTATCAGGTAAGATTGTTGATTCTTACCAAGTAAAAGTCAGCTAGTTTCAAAGCTCAATAAGTTGAGTCATAAATAATTTCCATTTGAGTCAAATATCAGTCAAGAAAAATTGACCAATGAATCAATTTCAAATAGTATATTTACTATTATTTTGAATCACCTCTGGCCCTTTATCAGGTAAGATTGCTGATTCTTACCAAGTAAAAGTCAGCTAGTTTCAAAGCTCAATAAGTTTTCCGCAAATATTTTCATCACTTGTTCTTCTCAAGGAGCTTTTCGGTCATTCAGAACATTTAGTAGAGAGAGAAGAGAAAAAAAAAAAGGAAATCACTTGGTGCAAGGTCTGGTGAATATAGTGGATAGGGTAGAACAGACCAACTGAAATCTAATATCTTTTCCCTACATGATTCTAGCTAAATGTGGCGTCGCAGGAAAAGCACAATGTTTCTTCTACAGACAAGTGCAGAGTGTGTAAGATTTTCACGCACACATTGGAGCTGTTCCGAGTATAAGTTTGCTTTCAGTGCCCGATTGCAGTTTAAAAACTCAAAACGATCCCACTATATACACAGCATAATGTTTCTTCCATGATGCTCTGCCTTTGTGGTAGGCTGCAGATATTCATCCAAGTCAATTCACTATCTTTTGCATTGAACATTGTCATGAAGACCCAGTTTTCATTTTCTGCTTTAAAAGAAGACCTGTTGCTATGAATAGGTAATCTTCCTTATTCTTTTAAGAGTATGAGGAACACAAATGCCTAGCTTGCTCACTTTTCTTATCTTTACCAAAGGGGCAGCAGATTATGAATTGGGATGTGTTCAGATTAACTGCTAATTCTCAAATCTCTTAAAGCATCTTGATCAAGGTCAGATAAACATCTTCATCTGGGTTTATCTCTCAATGATGTATCATCAGAACAAAACTTGGAAAACCAGTTTCAGACTTGGGGATCAGTAATGACAACTTGGTCATAAACAATAAAAATTTTCTGAGCTGTTTCTTCAGCGTTTTTGTTATTCTTAAACTCCCACAACATAAACATGTCAAATATACACTTTAAGTTTATCCATTGGGTGGGGGTGGGGGTGAAATCCTACATTAAATTACAATGCACATTCATTCACTACTGAAATAATAAAGATCGATGAAAGCACTTTCTAATCCCGTAATTTCTGGTTTTGTTTAAAACATTGGTTTGGTGTGATTTTCTGGCATATCAACCATTATTGGTTATTCAATACCAAATCCTGTTGTTACATATATGATTTGTAAACACATTTTGTAGATATACACTGTTAAATGATCAAACAGTTCTATTTGTAACAATTCAATTTAGCATAAGTCAACAAAGTTAAATGGTTCTAAGTATTGCTATGTATCACTACCAATTCAATCAAACATCAGTCAGTTGTTTACACACAGTTAAATGATCAAACAGTTCTATTTCAAACAATTCAATTTAGCATAAGTCAACAAAGTTAAAAGGTTCCAAGTATTGCTATGTATCACTACCAATTCAATCAAACATCAGTCATTTGTTTACACACCTCAGGAAGAACCAAAATGGCTTCTGGAGAAATAGATCCACGACCTCACAAATATTGACTATCCATAGAATTCTAGAAGGCGTACGGGCAAAAAAACCTACAGGCAACAATATTATTTGTCGACTTTACAAAGACCTTTGATTCCATATACAGAGGGAAGATGGAACAAATTCTACTCACATACGGTCTATCAAAAGAAACCGTTGTAGCCATAATGATTCTCTACAGAAACACTAAAGTGAAAGTGCGTTCCCCAGATGGAGACCCAGACTACTTTGACATTGTAGCTGGGGTACTGTAAGGAGACACACTTGCCCCATACCTCTTTATCATCTGTCTAGACTATGTGCTTAGAACATCGATCGATAAAATCAAAGAAAATGGTTTCAAGCTGATAAAGAAAAGAAGCAGAACGTACCCTGCAAAAATGCCGAAACCCTACTGCAGAGTCTAGAATGAGCTTCCACAGGCATTGGCCTCCATGTCAATGCACACAAAACGGAATATATGTGGTTTAATTAAACAGGCGACATTTCCACACTAAACGGTAGCTCTCTGAAACTAGCAGACAAGTTCACCTACCCAGGAATCAGTGTCTCATCTACCAAGACAGACATTGACATGCAACTAACAAAAGCATGGACAGCTATCAATAGGCTATCGGTCATATGGAAGTCAGACCTGACAGATAAAATGAAACGCAGTTTCTTCCAAGCAGCGATCGTGTCAACACTGCTATATGGATTCACTACATGGACGCTAACTAAATGGCTGGAGAAAAAGCTTGACGGCAACTACACAAGAATGCTGCAAGCAATATTGAACAGGTCCTGGAGGCAACACCCCACAAAGCAGCAGCTGTACGGCCACCTACCACCCATCACAAAAACTATTCAAATTAGATGAACCAGACATACAGGACACTGCTGGAGAAGTAGGGACAAGCTCATAAGTGATGTACTACTATGGACCCCTTCACATGACCGAGCAAAAGCAGGGCGACCAGCACTACATACAGCAGCTCTGTGAGGATACAAGGTGTAGCCCTGGGGAACTGACAGAAGCAATAAACGATAGGGAGAGGTGGCAAGAAAGGGTGAGGGATATTCGTGCCGATGGCATGACAAGATAATGAAGATGATGATCAAATAGTTCTATTTCTAAAAATTCTGTATCACTAACAATTCAATTAAATAACCTATAGAGGTTGATATGCTATTAAATCCAACCAACCAATCAATTAAACATCAGTCATTTGTTTACAAACGGTAAAAGGTTCAAACAGATCTATTTCTAACAATTCAATTTAGCATAAGTTATATGGTTTCAAGCATAAATCAATTTAATCACACAGTTAAAGAGTTTCATTTATTGCTATTTAAGACTAATACTTCAATTCAACATTACTCATTTGTTGGCATACAGTTAAATGGTTCCAAGGAGGTGCCCATGGTGTAATGGTTATCGTTGTTGGAAATGGACACGGCGACACGAGTTCAAATCCTGGACAAGACTTGTTGCATTTCATACCTTGGAAAAGGTACGAATCCAATTATTCTCCCTCCAGCTATGGATAAATAGGAGAACAGACTGGGTTCTTCAGCCTTGGTGAGGCAACTAGTCTAGGAGAAGGAAAACTCTGAATTCAAACCTGTTAAACTCCGCTTAAAAATTGACCTTGTGTCATATCCTACCTGAGCGGAGGGGTTGGTAAATAGGGTTAAATGGTTCCAAGAATTTCTATGGATCACTAACAATTCATTTAGACAACAGTTATTTGTTTACACAGTTAAATGATCAAACAGTTTTATTTCTATTTTAACAGCATGGAAACCTGTCTTTGGTTATTTCATGCCAAGAGATTAAGGAGTTATTCATATTTTTTTGTGCAGTTCTTTCTTAAGACTTTTTTTTGAACATATATTATATAAAGTATTCCTATCTAAGACTAATAATTTGCACACAATTTTAAAGCTCCAAATATTCGTAATAACAAGCAAAGCAAATAGTAAAAAAAAAATTTAAAAAAATGTAAAACTTACAAAATTGTTTCGGCAAGCAACAAGAGGTGTATAAGCGACAACAGTCACATATAATGATGGAGCAAGGTCAAGGTCAAGACCTGGAGGGCAAAACTGTAAATAAATAACAGACGAAAAATAAATATACACAAAGAAAATCATTTGAACTAAAAACCATCAGAAAATCAAAATTGGAAATATAAAATAACTATATAGCATTATCCTTTGATTATCACAAACAATCTTGGCAAAAACAAACAAAAAAAATAAATTTATGAATATAGTGGTAAGGAAGAGATATACAGTGAAATCGAGTTAACTATTTATTAACTCAAGTGGTACAGTCTAACAAATATAAGTCTTGCGCTGTGGGTGTTACGTCCAAAGTTGGTCTTACTACTGACTGAGATCTTGCAGAACCCTCGAGCTTAAGAAACATGATGTCTTTTATACCGCCGCAATACCAGAAGTCACGTAGTCCGAGCCACTATATAATTATAGTCTTCAACTATATAAAATACAAAATGTATCTTGACATTCATTTTAAACAAAGAAGTACTTGATATTTAGTTGCAATATCAATGTTTTAAGAGACATTAAACATTATCTCAAACAGATTTATTTGATATTAACCAGTAATATCACTCCAGATCAGAGCAAATTTAGGAGTTATGGCAACAAAAAGCTAATGACAATTCATCAGAGCTTTAGAATTAGAGCCTCACTACCAGATCCAGTTTAGTATCATATACTAAACACAAGGAAGGAGTATACGTTCAAAGATATTTTTGCGTAAAATAAATGCTCTTTTTTACTGTTGACTAGGGCTCTCCAACCTGCAGCCCTCAAAACTTATTTGTACAGCCCTTTACACAATGTTCAAAATTTTCTCTTCACCTTTTGATGTTTAATGTAGCCAAATACCATTACAACTGCAGATGGAATTCATTGATCTTCAGGGATCAGAATATGTGAAATTCAAATTTCTTGCTTGGTCATACTACTGACCGAGATCTTGCAGAACACTACTGCTTAAGAAACACAACGTCTTTTATACCTCTGCAATACCGAAAGTCACATGGTATAAGCCACTATACAACAAATATTCTAAATGGCACTTAGTTAAAATCTACACTTTGTTTGCTTGCTTGTTACCTATAAACTCCTGAAATAATTGGCCAAGCTTGATGAAACTTAGGTATCTGAATTCCTTTCACCTCAAGGAGTGTTTTGATGGTATTTGTTGGGTGGAGGTCAGGAAATGGTAGGGGTGCCCAAACATTTTGAATCAAAATTAAATCAGTAAGGTTTTTATTTGATTGGAGAGAGTAATCAGAAATTGTGATGAATAAATTAAAAACTCAGATACCAAATTAAACGAGTGGTTGTAAAAAGTGGGTAAGCTTCTGCAACCGACAAAGACACCCAACCGCAGATTCTGCTCGGAGGCACTCTAAGTTATTGTCATAGGAAATGAAACTGACAACCAGAGTTCAAACCCTGGACAAAGCAATTTGCATTTCACTTTACACTAACGTTCTCCCACCTGATACAGGTAAATAGTAAGGCAGGCTGGGTTCTTTAAACTTCATTATGCAATCAGTCCCAGGAGAAAGAAAACTGAATTCAAACCAGCAGTAGTCCTCTTACAAAAAAAAAAAAAAAAAAAGTGACCTAAGGCCACATGCTACCAATGGTAGAAGGGTTGGGTAAATACAAGAGATAATTTTTTTTTTTACAACATAAGTTAAGTTGGCGACCGTAGTCAAGGGCGACCTGAAGGCTCCCTTTTCAGTAGCTACTACAACGAGGTGTAGGGGAGGGTGCTACTCCTTTCCTCAGATTGCTCCACTTTACCCTTGATACGTACCTCATATTGCTGAGTGTTAAGCAAGTATATATCAAGTACCATTTTTAAAGTCTTTGGTATGACGCGACATGGGATTGAACCCAGGTCTCCCAGGCCATCAGCAAACACTCTACCCACTAGATCAATGAGCTGGTTTACATTTTAGAACATACTTCATGAAAAATGTTTGAAAAAAATTGGTTGGTATTTATCCAATGCCTCCACTACGAGAGGAATGCTTTTCATGATTATTGGGGCCTTCGTGTAATGATAATGGAACAGTTACTTCACATTCTCCAGAGCTACAAAACTGAAGTCTCACCACTGAATGTGATTTACAGTCACACTCAGGATACTTCCATCTTTTTTTTTTTTTTTTTAAGTGGGGGGGAGGGTGTCTTACCCCACAGCAGACAGCAAATTCTAAGCCCTGTGGCATGATAATGAGCAATAGTATGTGCATGTGTGTAAGTTAGTGACCATAGTCAAGGGTGACCCAAAGGCTCCCTTTTCAATAGCTACTACGCCAAAGTGTAGGGGAGGGCACTACTCCTTTCCCTGGACTGCTCCACTTTACCCTTGATCCTTACTTTATAATGCCGAGTGTTAAGCAAGGAGGCATCAAGTACCATTTTTTGAGTCTTTGGTATGACTCGGTCTTGGATTGAACCCAGGTCACCTGGGTCATTAGCAAACACTGTGTGTGTTCATGGATGGGTGGCCAAAGAAGGGGTCTTACCTTCAGCATTTTTGACCGGTGTCAGAGTCTCTAGAGGAACCCCTTTGTCTATTTTGGCACAAAGGCTACACAAAGAGCTGTGCCCGTGAAAACCTGTGAGACCGGAAGAAAAGGACGAAGGATGTTGGTCAGTCAGGAGTGAGACTCCGGAGAAGAGAGTCAGAGATTCAAGCCCAAGATGCAGAGTTGGTCAGTCAGCTCTCAGACATGGGTCCAGAGCAGTCGGAGGGTGACAGAGTCAAGAACGAAGACACATTGCAGTGAAGATGATGAACAGATGAGCATCAGCATCTTTGGTAGCTGAGTAGGATTTTGACCGAGTTCTCGTGATAGTCACACACACAAAATGCAAAAAAGTGCCAACTTTACTTTTCCTGCATTTTGCAGTTCTGAATCCGTGTTTGTCTTTGTTTTCTTCTGCCCTTTGTTGTTTGTATTTTATTTTTTTGTACAACCCGTGAAATGCCCACTCAGCAGGGTGTAACATTACTGTCCAAGTCCACAATATGGCCAAGATATGAATACGTGAAATAGACATATTCATACCGGTACTCAAAACGTTCATAATATCCATAACGCACATATATATATATATAAACATAGGAATCCTAAAACACAAAAAACAACTTCTTAGTTCAGGTACAAAACTTTTTTATTACCTTTGAGTTAAAAGGTTTTTCGACATAAGGAGAGAGGCACAAGCTTTCTATGGTGACTTTTCCATCTGCCCCCCAACACATGTGGCCCCAAAAGTCAACCGTCTTCTTCGAGCCAGGAACTCAACTAACTGACTTTTCTCAAATCTCAGCCAACGCTTCCAGTGCGTGATGTCACTCACATCCTCTATCTGGGATTTTTATTGTGACATCTCTGAATGACACGTGAACACCTGCGCTCATGTTTGCATCTAACCCATGCACTGAACCGAAAGGTTCTTAGCCTAACTAAACCCAAAGGCAAGATATATAAAACGAAATCCTTTGGCCATTATATTACAAGGGTGTGAGAACTAACAAGGGGGTCCACACCAATAGACGATCAGACAAACAGCCAAAACCAATGAAACCGGCTATTTGGGTATTGTTTCATAGCCCTACTGACAATAACTTAGCAAGACACAGGGTTTCAAATTTCATGTTTACAAGATGACCCATGAACCCTTTAAATACATGAAATATATACAATATTATCTCTCTTGGATGTTAAAGACCAAAAAAATATATACACACAAAATACAAGGTGCTCTCTCACTGATGTAAATCCTTACATATTTATCGTCACAATTATTTTAAACAGGTAAATACTTGTCTTTAATTGGAATCATTTTTTGAGATGAGGCTTCTTAATCTGAGAATTAATTTTTATTTATTGCAGACTTTTTGTCCTCATCTTGGTAGTTTTTTTTTTTAGCGGTTTCAATTCCTACCCAAGCCGGCCAGAGGTTTACTTGGTCAAAAAACGTGGTGCGATAGACAACAACTATGGAAGGCAGTAATTACTGGGGATACAGTTACAAGACTCAGCATTCCTATCCGAGGTCGCGGTAAATCACCTGAAGAAGGCCAGAGGTGAAATTTGGCCGAAACATAGTGAAAGAAGAAACAATACAAAAAAAAAAAAACTACCAAGATGAGGACAAAAAGTCCGCAATAAATAAAAATTAATTCTCAGGTAATTACTTTGAGATGAGGTTTGATGCACAATACTTTGAGTGATTTTTCAGACCATTGTCCTCATCTTTATTGTTGTTAATTGAGACACAATGTTTCGCCCAGTTTATCCTCTGGCCTTCCTCAGGTGTTCCTTGTTAATCTGGGCAAAGAAATGATTCAACCTGGGAACTTTTAAATTTAAAAATGATTTCCCAGGTTAAACAATTTCTATGGCCAGGCCCAGATAAACAAGGGACACCTAAGGAAGGCTGGAAGATACAGCAGCTGAAATGTGGTGTTAAAACAAACAATATATACAAGGACAACTGTCCAAAAATTCTCACACAAAATATTGCAGGTAAATACTTACTTACAAATAGAGCTATTTGATGAATAGATTTAATTTGGCTTGTTTGTGTTTTATGGCATATCAACTTTTCAGGGTTACTTTAGGTCAAATCCTGTTTTTATATATTGTGACACACTAAGTGCATATATATATATATATATATGCATGAATATATGTATGTGTGTGGGTCTCTGTGTGTATTCGTGGATAGATGGCTAAAGAAGGGATTTTATCTTCAGCATCTTTGGACAGCATCAGATTGTCTGGAGAAGTTTCTTTGTGTGAATTGCTTGTGGGTGGTCTTTATGCTAAAAATGGACAAAGAGCTGTGCCCAAATGAAACTGCATGAGGGTCCAAGACAGGAAGTAGGAGCTGCAAGGACCAAGGAGGCTGGTCACTTAAGTCTAAGATTCAGAGTCGAAGATTTGGCAGTCTAAGAGACAGAATGTTGGGGAAAGAGACCCAGAAGAGACAGGTCTCAAATAGTCCGAAGGCAGCAGAAGGTCAGTGATGGCGATAGCGAAGCAGAGGCTGGGATTCAAGTGGAGAGATGAGTAGCTGTTTAGGATTTTCGCAAAGTTCTTCCAACAGCCACATATACACACTTGCAGAGTGCCAAAGATGTCACAGATCTCTCTTTCTTACAGTGGTGCTGTATCAAATCCATGTTCTGTCTTTTCTTCCTTCCTTCCTTCCTTCCTTCCTCTGTTTTTTGTTTGACTTGTAAAATGCCCACTCAGCCAGGTGTAAGAAGTAACAATAAGGTCCTCAGTAGATGAATGATCGAACAACCAACCCGACATACCATGTGGGGTTATTTCCTATCTAATTTGGAAGCAAATGGTTTATAGGCAATATTTTTAAATGAGCCAGATTTCAGTTGTTTGTTATATGGTTTCAAGTAAAACTAAAACTAATAATTCTAAATGGTTTCAAGTATTGCTACCCAATACTAATAATTCTATTTAATATTTATCATTTATTTGCACACAGTTAAATGATTTCAAGTGAAGTAAATGATTAACTAGTTCTATTTGACCCATAGACAGGACCCTATCAGGTACTACCACTCCAGGTCAGAGTAGAACTCGGAGGACTCCACATGCTCTCACCATGTCATAACCAAGATATCACCCCATTTTGGGGGTAGGGGGTATAATTGACACATTCTAGGCCCCATCCATGAAGCAACTCATTTTCAGTAGGGAGTGGCCACAATATATGTATACAAGTTTACAGACAAAGAAAGCAAAAAAGTTGGGTATCAAAAACTCACAGGCTGCAGCAGACCAGTAAGACAATTCTGAAGAGCCAAAAAGACATCATCCCACAACACTCGGCCTGAGCATAAGTCCTGGAAGAAATTTAAAAAAGAAAATTAGACAAATATTTTTCAACATAATCTCCTTTCTTTATATAATTGGTTGGTTGGGTTTTATGGTATATCAACCATTGTAAGTTATTTAATGCCAAATCCAATTTTATACATATAATAAAGTAAGCAACCGTAGTCGAGGGTGACCTGAAGGCTCAATTTTCAATAGCTACTACACCGAGGTGTAGGGGAGGGCACTACTTCTTTTTCTGGATTGCTCCACTTTACCCTTGATCCTTACCTAATAATGCTAAGTGTTAAGCAAGGTGGCATCAAGAACTATTTTTTGAGTCTTTAGTATGACTGGACCTGGGATTGAACCCCGGTCTCCTGGATCATTGACAAACACTATATAAACGGTTCTATTTCAGGCAATTCAGTTTAGCATAAGTATATAGTTTAGTTCTACTAGACCTATAGATAGGACCCTATCAGGTGCTACCACTCCAGGTCAGAGTGGATCTGGGAGCAATGGCAATAATGGGGTACTTGGCTTTCCCTGAAGCCTCACCATTAGACTATTTAGTGTCATAATCAGAACACTCGGAGGAGTTTTACCCCTCTGCAGAGATGCAGTCAGTGTATTCAGCAGCCTCAGCTGAAAAACAAAATCTACAGAAATGTAACCATAAGAATGAAAGCTGTAGAAAAAGGAGACTAGATTACATTCAAGAAAAAAAAAAAAAAAAAAAAAAAAACTTTCCCTAAAAATATTTAAATTTCACAAATTTGTAATAAATACACGAGAAAAAAAAATTTGTTTTTAACTCTGATAAAATTGAAAACTCGGATAAAATTATAGTAACATTCAATGTATCAATCGAAAAAAACAATTCTTTGAGGAAATGATTTTAGGGCTTTTAAATCCTGGAGGCAACATCCCACAAAACAGCAGCTATATGGCCACCAACCACCCATCACAAAAACTATCAAAGTTAGACAAACCAGACATGCGGGACACTGCTGGAAAAGTAGGAATGAACCTCATGAGCGATACACTTCTGTGGACCTCTTCACACAGATGAGCAAAGGTTAGACGACCAGCTAGAACCAATATACAACAGCTGTGTGCCGATACAGGATGTAGCCTAGAAGACCTCCAGGGAGCGATGGACAATAGAGACAGGTGGCGAGAGAGGGTCAGGGGATCCATGCTAGCAGCACATGATGATGATAATGATATAATATCGAATAAAATAAAACCAAAATATAAAATTTAATATAAAACATTTATATTAAAATTTCCCAAGTTAGGAAGAAATGTACAAAAAGAAACTTTTGAACACGATCAAATAAGAAACTTGAATAAAATTACAGTAATATTCAATATACCATCCAACTATATAAAAAAAAAAAAAATCCCCTGATACTATTGTGAGGTAATTTGGTTTAATGGCATATCGATTCTTAATTCAATGCCAAATCCTGTCTATACACAAATAAGATTTAATAAGGTGATATTTTATGGATAACACCCCGTTTCTTAAAATGCATTAGGTTATCCCAAAGAGAATAACCTAACGCAGAATATTCAGTAGGAAATAGAACAAGTCAATATAATAAGACATTTAATTGTACACAATATGAGTAGGGAACTCAGATCCCTCCACAAGCTATATAAGAGTCACAAGTGTTCAAGGGACAAACAGAAAAGCCCATACAGTAAAAAGGGGCGAAATCACTTACTCTTCTTAGGTTTGGAATCTAAAATAGGGAGGCTCCATGTGCTCGCTGCTGAGGAGCAAAACACCACCTCTACTCAACTCAAAGACCTGTTTGTGAAAGAGGCAGATTCCTTGGTTCACTATGTCATATGATCAAAAAGGACTTGTGACGTGGGAGAGTTCCTCAAACACAATGAAAAGGGAGACCACTCCATTTAGTCTCCCAACACATGATTTGTAAGTGAATACTTTGAAGATAACATTATTTTTAAACAAGCCAGAGCTAGTTTATTTCCAAACAGTTAAATGATTTCAAGTACTGCAATTAAACACTAATGATTATATCTAACATCAATCATTTGTTCACAAGCATTTAAATGGTTTCAAGTACAGCAAACAATATTAATTTTAAAAATGAGTTGTTAGAGGTCATTTGTCAGCACAGTTAAATGCTTGTAAGTATTTCAATCCAACACTAATAATTCTATTTAATATAAATATTGTTCGCATACAGTTAAATAGTTTCAAGTATTGCTATCTAACACTTAATTCTATTCATCAAGTATTCCTATCTAATATGAACAACTTGAATACAACTGTATGGTATCAAATAACTCTTAACAATTCCCAGTAAAAAAATTTTTTTACAAATTAAAAAATGGAACAGTTTTAGATGATAGGTACTACCATTCCCATCAGAGTAGACCTGAGAATATTGGGGATGAAAGGGTATTCCACATTTTCCAAACTCCAAGTCTGAAGCCTCACGATCAGATGCAGTTTAGTGTCATACCTAGGACACATTAGGGTTAGATGTTAGCGTGGTTGTCTTACATCCCACTGGAAATGCCCGTAGCATAATGGCTATCCTCATTTGAAAAATAGACACAGTGACCCGAGTTCAAATCCTAGACAAAGCAGTTTGCATTTCACATAGCACTGATAGCCTTGAGAAAGGTATAAATCCAACTAGTTTCCCTTCAGTTATAGGTAAATAGCATGGCAGACTGGGTTTTTTAACCTTAGTATGGTAACTGGTCTAGAAGGGGAAAAAACCTGCTAAACTCAGCTTGAAAAAAAAAAAAAAAAAAAAAAAAAAAAAAAAATAGACCTTGTGCAGAGGGGTTGGTAAATAAATACATTTCATCAGCAAAAGGTGTAGTGAAATTGAAAGGCAGAACCTGCATGCTGTATATGCAGGCGGAACAGCCGATGTTTACATGAATTCAGCAATCATCTACAGCTGGATAAAAAAAAAAAAAAACAGGTGGTGAACCAAATGAACAAGAGAAATGAGATGTGACAACGAAGCTGTGTGAATTGAATTCCTTTCATAGCAACATCGAAAGGAAGAAACAAATGACGAGCAATATGGTCTACCTCAAAGTTCAAAAATGGCACGAATGTGTCTTACATGTAGAGCACCAGAAGTATAGAAAAACGGAAGTATGAGTGTCGTCGGAAGTGCAATTTGTAGGTCACGTGTTTCATCTCTGGTGCAACATATACAAATTTTGGTCAACCAGAACCGGTATAAAAGAAGCATTGTGGAGAGGAGTATTTGATTGCATCACAGCAGAATTGTGCAAACCAGTGTATTGATGTGGTGAGTGAGAGTGAGAGAAAGAAACAGAGAGACAGGACTGGTGGCGAGCAGTAAAAAGGTTTCAGAAGGTAAAAAAACAAAACCGCCAGAAATTTAAGCTTAAAAATGAAACACTTATTTGAACAAAGGAGACACATATAATACTCAGCCTTTTCCCCACATGTAAGAATTTCAATATGCAGAAAGAAATTTTTTTGAATTACACCAAATAGAGAATATAAACTAAGTTTCAATTATGACTTAATGAAACATCCAACAATTTTCTTCTTAGTATTTCTAAAAGAAATCAGAAAAGGTGGCAAGTCTTACATATCAAACATGCCTTAAATTTCTCATCGAAGGAGTATAGGATACACATTTTTTCTAGTCTTAAAATAAGCAATAAAAACATACTTAAGAACATTCTAGAAATTTAGGATCAAAACCGTATTAGCATTTAAATTACATTTTTATATTTTTCAACCAATCAGCTAAAAACATAGAATAGAACATTCTAGAAAAATAGGATCGGAAGTGAACTAACAGAAAATATTTGGGCTCGAAAATAAAATAGTAAAATACAAATCTGATTGGTCAATAAATGTCTACGCGCCGAAATTTTAGGATGATTCTTTGATCCACCTATAGGATATAAATGACACAAGACACAAGCGTAAACACAAACAAAGACACAGATGAAGACAAGCCACTAAGCCAGTAAAGCAGTAGCCGATACATTCCGAAAAATTCCTTTCCTTCCTCAACTAAAGTTCATGAACTCTCTTCAAATGGCCGAGAATTATATTCAAAAGGAAACCCGACAAACTTTCTTTCATCAACGCGACACGCTGTCACCACAGTCATAAAACCCACTATAAACTTAATGTAAGTCAGAACGACTTATTTATGGACTCTGTTAACATGAACATACACACATCTTTCAACAAATTTATTCTCTTCTTGTTAAACTTTATTTTCCAAAAGGCCATTTACACATCATGTATTTTATTTGTTTTCATATTCTGTCATATGCTTATTAAATTGTTTGTTGTTTAATGTTCGTTGTGTTCTATTCCATTTCTTTTGTGCGATTGTAAAGTTTTGTGTTGTATTTGTGGTGGGAATAATTTAGAGAGCAATCTACTGAAATAACCAAATTACTTACTCCCCCCACAAGAGAATAACCAATTTCAAATGCCAACATCTACTTTTAGGGCTGTTATACAACTCTTCAGATATGTTCCAAGTTCTTGATATATGATAGATGTACTAATATCCATTACATTGTGACTTACCAAAGAGGACAGAGAAGGGCTTAAGTCCAGGGCGAATGCAATTCTGTACTGTGTTGACATGAAGATCACTTTGGTCTGTGTGGTCAGTCGAAAATAGTAAACCTGTCCAGGCTGGAAGGCAACTTGATCTTCTTCTGGGATAACAGACAACACAATCAGTTCCTCCTGAGATAAGTCAGACTGCAAACAAAGAAAAAAAAAAATGGTTAGAGATGATCAGCTGATTTTAATGGTACGTCAACCCGTCTAGTGTTATTTTAGGAAATCACATTCATTGTACATTCATATTTTCCCCGTTGTTGTTAAAGAGGGTTTTTTTTTCTGATATCAAATATTCCTATCTAATAAGAATAATTTGAACACAGTTATATTATTTAAAGTATTCCTATCAAATAATTTGCATATAGTCATATGCTTTCAAGTATTCCTAATAATTAGGATTTCAAGTAATCATTTCAATTTAATAATAGTAATTTCTTTGCACAAAGTTATATGGTCTCAAGTAAATAATAATCCTTCACAATTAGAGCTTCAAGTAACTTTTCTTAATACAAATAATTTACAGTTATATGGCATAAAATATTCCTATCAAATTCATATAGTTTTTAAATACATCTATAGGTTTTGGTTTGGTTTTATGGCATATCAACCATTGTAGGTTATTTAATGCTGAATCCTCTTTATGCATATATATTAGATATATGTGATTTGTTTTGGTTTGGTTTTATGGCATATCAACCATTGTAGGTTATTTAATGCTGAATCCTCTTTATGCATATATATTAGATATATGTGATTTGTTTTGGTTTGGTTTTATGGCATATCAACCATTGTAGGTTATTTAATGCTGAATCCTCTTTATGCATATATATTAGATATACGTGATTTGTTTTGGTTTGGTTTTATGGCATATCAACCATTGTAGGTTATTTAATGCTGAATCCTCTTTATGCATATATATTAGATATATGTGATTTGTTTTGGTTTGGTTTTATGGCATATCAACCATTGTAGGTTATTTAATGCTGAATCCTCTTTATGCATATAAATTAGATATATAGGATTTGGTTTGGTTGAGTTTTATGGCATATCAATCCTTCTAGGTTATTTAATGCCAAATCTTCTTCATACATATTAAATATATATGATTTGTAAACGCATTTTACTGACATCGTTTTTAAACAAGCCTGAGCTCATTCTTTTGCGCACAGTTAAATGGTTTAAAGTATTGCTATGTATCACTAACAATTCAATCAAACTTTTTTCTTTTTACTACACACAGATAAATGTAAAAACAATTCATTTCAAACAATTCAATTTAGCACAAGTTTACATATCAAACAGTTCTATTTAACCCATAGGTAGGACCCTATCAGGTGCTACCATACCCACCTCCACTCAGAGTGGACCTGGGAGCGATGACAATGAAGGGTACTCTGCATTCCCCAAAGCTCCAGCGTTACTGGAGCCTCGACATCAGATTGTTTAGTGACATATCCAGGACACTTGTTGGAGGGTCTTACCCCACTACAGAGATGCAGTCAGTGTACCCTTTAGTGTCCTAACAAAAATACTTTCAAGTAACTATTCTTAATAAAAATAATTAACACATATGGTATCAAGTTTGTTTATTAATTATGCTTTTATGGCATATCAACACTTGTAGATTATTCAATGCCAAATGCTGTTTGCATATGATAGGTAAATGAATAGTTTGTAGTTAACTTTATTTTTACACAATCCAGAGTTCATTTGTTTGCATGAAGTTAAATAGTTTCAATTACTGCTATCTAACACTAATAATTCTATTCAACATTATTAATTTGTTTGCACATAGTTAAATAGCTTCAAGCACTGCTACCAAATAATAATAATTCAATTGATATTAATCATTTGTTTACACACAGTTAAATGTTTTCAAGTTTAGTAAATGATTAAACGGTTCTATTTGATCCAAAGATGGGACCCTAATAGGTACGACCTCTCATGGTCAGAAAGGAGTTGGGAGTAATGGCAATGAAGGGGTACTCCAAAACAATCAGGTGATTTAGTGTCATAACCAGGACTCTAACATGGGGATGGGAGTTTTACCCCTCTGCAGAAATGCAGTCAGTCTATCTTACAGCCCCAGCCAACTGAGGTGCATGGCATCAAGTATTTGTTTTTAATACAGATAATTTTTTAACAGAACACTACAGATCAGAGTGAACCTGGGAGTAATGGTGATGAAAGAATACTCTACATCCCCCAGACTTCCAGAAATGGATCCTCACCATCAAATACAGTTTAGTTTTCTACCCTGGACACTCTTGTGAGGGTCTTATCCCTCTGTAAGGGTGACCGACTGCATATTTTAAGCCTTGCCAACAATCCAGGTGATATCTTTTAGATAAAAAGAAGAATGAATATTATATATATATATATATATATATATATATATATATATATATGCTGATGTCCGAAAACTGAATTTTTCCTTTTGATCCAATAATATTACAATAGATGTAGACACAGAGATAGTTTTGTCTTGTTAAGTCACATGAACTGTTGATGACTGTAGAAGGTCCAGGCATCTACTCAGCATAAGTGTAGATGATAGAGAGAAAACAAGGAACCACAATTGCATCATTATAGTCTTCAAACACTGCTTCTGACATCTTTCTTTCTCCTAGAAGAACAGTGTCACTACGAAACGTGCCTGGTACATACATCGAGCTGATTTTATGACAGTTGACCGAGTTGTTGGTTGGTTAGGTTAGATTATTTAATACGAAATCCTATACATACATATATATAATTTGTAAAGGAATAGTTTGTAGGTAACTTTTCTTAAACAAGCCAGAGCTCTTTTTTTGCATACATTTAAAGGGTTTCAAATACTTCTAACATTAATAATTCTATTCAAAATTAATCATTTGTTGGCACACAGTGAAGTAGTGTTCACATTAACATCAATAGTTTTGTTTGCACTCAGTTAAATGGCTAAATTGTTCTATTTGACTAATAGATAGGACTGTATCAGGGGCTACCACTCCAAGTCAGAGTGGACATAGGAGTACTCCACATTCCCTAAAGCTTCAAAACTGGAGCCTCACTATCAGATGGTTTAGTGTCATACCCAGGGCTCTAGCTGGGTGGGGGAATCTTACCCCATCTGCAAAGATGCAGTCAGCGTATTCTACAGCCCATCCTTCTGGCAAGAATCACACTGTTTGTGCTGGTCGATTGCCTCGTGCACCAGGTTGATTTGCCATAAAACCCAACCAACAACTAGATAATAAAAGGTAGGGGGACATACAGATTCACCAAATAAAAATTTATATCAGGCAAACAAATATCTTGAAAATAACAGTATTAAATAAATCTTTAATGTTATTGCACCTAATAGATGAGGAAAATCTCCAACTAATATTTCCCAATACCAGCCAAATACAAAGATTAATATGCAAACTAAGTAACAAGACTGTTCTTTTGTTGCCTTTTATAAGACAAAAGATGAAAATACATACAAGAGAGGTAGGAGGAACAAAACTCATGACTGTATTCAGGTGCTTGAAATACCAAGATGCTCGGATGTTTCTTGATATCCTGTATTCCTTTTTCATCAGGAGGTAAATTTCCTTTGCATTTGGAACAAACTAGAAAAGAAAGAAAAATAATCTTAAATCCAGCAACAAAATATGGGTGAATTTTTCAACCAGTGGACAGCATAACAAAGACAAATTTTGGGAAAAGTGGATAGAGTGTTTGCCAATGGCCCAGGATACCAGGGTTCAATCCCAGGTCATATCACACCAAAGACTTAAAAAAAAAAAAAAAAAAGGTACTTGATACCTCTTCGCTTAACACTCAGCATTATAAAGGTACATATCAAGGATAAAGTGGAGGAATCCAGGGAGAGGAGCAGTGCCCTCCTCAACACTTCAGTGTAGTAGCTATTGAAAAAGGAGCCTTTTACAGTTACCAACTTTACTTATATTAAAAAAAAAAAAAAAAAAAAAAAAAGTGCTCAATATCAGCGATAGAGTATAAGTAGACTTAAGTTACAATAGTGTGAATAAAGGGGTGGCTTTCATGACTATCAGCTTCTTACCATTGTAATCATTGGACCAAGTTTGCTTCGGTTTCATGACATGTCAACCATTGTTGGTTATTTCAGCCCAAATCCTGTTTTTACATATATATTTTAAATATATGATTTGTAAACACATTTTGTGGATACACACTATTAAATGATCAAACAGTTCTATTTCTAACAATTCAATTCAACCTAAGTCAACAAAATTAAATGGTCTCAAGCATAGCTATATAAACAATTCAATTAAACATCTGTCATTTGTTTGCACATAGTTATATGATCAAACAGTTCTATTTCAAACTTTTCAATTTAGCAAAAGTCATTTGTTTGCACTCAGTTTAAATGTCAGTTTTATTTGACCCATAGATAGGACCCTATCATATCAGGTGCTACCTCCCCAGACTGAAGTGGACCTGGGAGTGATGGTAATTAAGGAGTACACCATAGTCCCTAAAGCTCAAGCATTACTGGAGCCTCACCACCACATTGTTTAGTGTCATATCTAGGACAGTCGTTGGGGAAGTCTTACCCCTCTGCAGAGATGCAGTCGGTGCATTCTACAGCCCCAGTCAACTGGGCAGGTTAGATCAAGTACTTGCTTCAATGGTTACATAGGCGAAAAACAGAAAATCACCAAGCACCGTTGTCTTCATCATCATCATCATGTTGTGCCACTAGCACAGATATCTCTGACCCTCTCTCGCCACTTCTCCCTATCGTTCATCACCTCTGGCAGGTCCTCAGGGCTACATCCCGTATCCTTACAGAGCTGCTGTATGTATGTTCGAGCTGGTCATCCTGCTTTTGCTCAGCCATATGTGGGGGTCCATAGGAGTACATCACTTGTGAGCAAAAAATTTAATTTAATTTGAAAAAATGTTTTTAAATTAAAAATTTAAAAAAAAAAAAAATTTTTTTAAATTTCTACTAGTCTATCTTTTGACAATTCTTTACATACTGCAAACTACTATACTCATAATTAGTTGTAATACTCACATTTCAGTCACTATACTCCCCAGCATTATTCAGGTACCTTTTGTTGTACTCAGTAACCTAGCAAGAATTCAGATCTTGACCCTTTATTTGAATCACAGGAGTAGACTGTTCTCATTCTATGCCTTAGTGGGTATCGCGCATCAGTCACTTTTTGCCTTTTTCATTGTTATTGAAACCAGGGCAGGGACTGAACTCACAACTTTCAGAAAGTAATCGGTTCAGATATTTGACTCGATGTCTTAAACTGGATTTATGAGATTAATGCCTCAATTGTTTCTCTGGTGTGTTTTGATCTAAATTGCTATTTATATTTTTAGGGTTATCTGCTCTCACCTTCCTAATTACTAGTTCCCAGATAGTATTCAACTTTATACTGGGCCTACTCAACGGGTTGTTAGAGTCTAGCATATGTGCAGATTCTGTAAGTTTTATTTTCCAATGTTGCTCCCTATCTATTATTCTGACTTCATTCCACAACAGCTGAACACTTCCTTTTTCCATTCATATGTGATCAGCTATACCCGATTTTGTTGTCTCTCCTTTAAATAGGGCTTTCTGATGTTCTTCCAAATTTGCGATGAAAAAAGACAAAAAGTGACTGATGCAAGACACCTGCAGGGTATGGACAGTGGAATAAGAACAATCTACCACCATGATTCAAGAAAAAAAAAAAAAAAAAAAAAAAAAAAAAAAAACACACAAGTTCTGAATTGCTGGAATATTACAGAGTAAGACAAAAGGTGCCAGAAGAGGGTTAGAGAATACCACAGCCAAAACTGCTATTCTAATTTAGTATAGCAGTCTGCATTGTGTAGAGATTAACGACAATGCCACATTTCTGAAAAAGATATCTTGATATTAAACAATTTTTGGTAACAATTAGTCCTACATGACCAAGTTTTTCATTTCTTTTTTTTAATTGTTAACAATAATTAATAAATAATACTATATGTGTCTTCTATAAGCTAAACCGACCTAGATTTCCCAATAATGACAACCTGTGCATGACTTCAGACAGCTCTCTAAAACTACTACTATATGGGTCTTCTATTGGCTGAACTGACCTAGATTTCCAAATAATGACAATCTTTGCATGACTTCAGACAGCTCTCTAAAACTAATGACTTAACTAGAACAAACAAACAAAAAAACTATTTCAAACAAATTGACTTTGTTTATTAATCTTATTGTAATAAAATAAAAGCTTTCCCCCAAAAAATTTAACCACACAAAAGGTGGTGTTGTCAATTTGGAGGCTGTTCAAAGATTTGAGAAGTTTTCAGTCTCATTCAATGAAAGACACTTGGTTTGATTCATTGGCTTAATGGTATATCAACTCCTTATGGTTACTTAATGCCAAAATCTGATTCATTACTAAACATTTGATTAGAATCATAATCATTCATATTTTTCAATGTCCCATTGCAATCATTTCTTAAATCATACATAAAAAATCTTAAAATATTGTTGATAATAAAAATGAATAAATCTAATATGGCCAAAAAATGGGGGATCAGTTAACAACTTTTTTTATACTACTAAAATGATCCCTTACTTTATATCCAGAAAGACAAATAACTAAAAATGGTTCAACGATCTGGTTTGGTTGGGTTTATTTGTTTAATGGCCTATCAACCCTTATTGGGTTATTTAATCCCAAAAGGAAATTGAATGGTAAATGTTTGGTTTCAATCATAAATATTTATATTTTTAACGTTCTGTTGCAATCGTTTTTAAATCATATATAAAAGTAAAGTTGGCAACCATAGTGGAGGGTGACCTGAAGGCTCCCTTTTCATTAGCTACTACACCAAGCTGTAGGGGAGGGTGCTACTCCTTTTCCTGGATTGCTCCACTTTACCCGAAATTCATACCTTATTATGCCGAGTGATAAGCAAGGCAGCATTAAGTACCATTTTTTGAGTCTTAGGTATGACTCAGCCTGGATTTGAACTCCAGTTTCCCAGGCTATGGGCATATGCACTACCCACTAGGCCAAACAATTTTAAAATACGCTCCATTATAAAAAGAATGGAATCTAATGTGATCAAGAAATGGGGAATAAATTTACAACTTGGTTATCATACCAAAGACGTTTCAGCCGATATGTCCTCCGGACTTCTTCAGGTGTTTGTTGAACTCGGAAACCTACAAGTTCAATCCTGACTGCAGGCGAGTAACAATACAGGAATACTTAACACTTGTACCCGCTTATGACTAACAGAATCAGAACAGGCAACCCCCATGGATTCAATAAAGGATGTAGTTCAAAGTTCCATGTAGGCTCCCAAGTTCGACAAACACCTGAAGAAGGCCGGAAGACATATCGGCTGAAACGTAGTGGAAATAACTATGAAGATGAAGACAATAGTCCGAAAACCCTCAATGATAAAAATCATCAAGCTTCGTCTCAGAAATTTAGACAACTACTAATAATTCTATTTAATATTTATTATTCCTTTGCATACAGTTAAATGGTTTCAAGTACTCCCATCTAACACAAATAATTCTATTTATCAATTATTCCTATCTAATACAAACAACTCGCAGACAGCTGGATGATTTCAAATTAATAATAAGTAAATAGTAAATGATTAAACAGTTTTATTTGACCTATAGATGTGACTCTAACAGGTACTACCTCTCTGGATCTGAGTGGACCCGAGAGTAATGGTATCTTTCCCAAAATACAAGGAGCCTCGCCATCAGGTGCAGTTTAATGTCATATCCAAGACAGTTATTTAATAAAATTTCGTTTATTTCTAAATACTTGATTACAATCATAAAAATATTTCCAATGATCCATTGGATTTTTTTTTTTTATTTGTTTACAGTTTTGGTTTCAAGTATTCCTATTTAATACAAATAATTTTCAAACAGATCTAACTGACATGTAGTTAGGACCTTAACAAGTACTACCATTCTGTGTGAACCATTCTGTTTGGGGGGGGAGTCTTAACCATTCTCAGAAGATACAGTCAGCATATTCTAAACACCGCTGACAACAAAGGAGTGACTCTACACTCGCTCGAGGACTAGAACTGTCTTCTCACTACCAAGACACTGTAATAAGCGAGTTCAAATTCCAGTCACGCTATTATGTTCACTTTCGGATTAATAGCCTTCATAATGGTATGAACCCCTTATCCACAGCACCACTCCTATCCTTATAAAAATTTGGGTTAGTTTTATGGCATAACAACCATTTTAGGTTATCTAATGGTAAATCCTCTTTATACATATATGTTAAATATAAAGGATTTGTAAATACTGTGACGTCAAATTCTTTAAAATCCCAAAACGGGACTTTATTTTTGCACATGTGAAGACGGGGCAGGTTGGCACTTGATCCCTTGTAGAATAAGTCCTCGTTCAGAGTTTTTTCCTCGGGCACATAAGAACTGGCATATTATGCGAGGGATCAATTTATGTCCAGACTGACCGCCGCTGGCAAGGGGTTCCAAATTTCACACTATACACACACCCACCAAGGCCACTAGACTTCCTCCCCTAGACAATGGAAGATATGGACCTCTAGGTTGAGACGTAATAATATTAATTATAGTAGTCAGCAATTTCGGTTTCCCGTGTGATATTTTAAAGGAATTAATAGGACAATTTTAAACAAGATAACATAAAGCGACGTGAAGCTGGAAAAGAAACAAATTCGTAGAAGACAATGCAAATAACAACTTCGACCACGTGGGAACATTAAAATACATGAATCTTTTACTAAACATAGATATACACCTTCAAAGTGTCAAATATATAATAAATGAACAGTCCATGAACATAAATGTCTTTCTTCTTTTCTTTCGTTTTCCTTCAAATTGAGAGAGAGAGAGAGAGAGAGAGAGAGAGGGTATATAAAATTGGGTATAAGGAGAAACAGTCCCAAGGGTACTTATCTTATTTTCTTTGATGGAGTTCCTGTGGAGAATCTTTCCTCTTTTACGGGCTAATAGACTTTATGCTATTTTTAACACTGGCTTGAAGAAAATGGCTTCTTCAATCCGGAGTACTGGCTTTGGCTCCGTCTGCCACGAGCCCTGTCAAACAACTAACTTTTTTCTTTTCTATTTCCGCTGACGGGAGGGAGTCCCCACTTCCGTTTTAGGGTCCCAGCCAATCGTTTGGCTTCTACCTTCCCGTGTCAGGCGACCAGAGTGAGGTCACCAAGTATAAACATCTGGTCTCCCCTCTGACCCATATTCTTTCTTAACAGTCATTCTCTGATGGCTTGCTACTGTTAATTCAAACAAGAGGATAGTAGTCATCCCACTTCCATCGTCTCAGTGGGAGACCACGTGACAATACATTTTGTTGATAACATTTTTAAACAAGTCTAAGCTCATTCTTTTACAAGTTAAAAGTATTGCTATTAATCACTAACAATTCAATTAAACAGTCATTTGTTTATACTCAGTTAAATGATCAAACAGTTCTATTTCACACAATTCAATTTAACATAAACCAACAATGTTAAATGGTTCTAAGTAACAGTAACACTGTTACATCAGTCATTTGTTTGCACATTTGGGGGGGGTTATGTATATATGATTTGTAAGTGAATAGTTTGAAGGTAATTTCATTTTTAATTGAGTTAGAATTAATTTGTATGCACTCTCGCATTGCTATTGTTCCTACACAGTTAAATGGTTTCAATTATTTCGATCTAATACAAATAATTCTATTTACTATTAATCATTTGTTTGCACATAGTTAAATGTTTTCAAGTATTGCTATACTAACAAGCAAGTCATTTGTTTGCTCTCAATTTAAATGTCAAACAGTTCTATTTGACCCATAGATAGGACTCTGTTAGGTGCTTCTACTCTGGGTCAGAGTGGACCAGGGAGCAATGACAAAAGGTGCCCATGGGGTTGTTGATATGCCACAAAAAAAATAAATAAATAAAAATAAGTATTTGGGAGAGGATGATTGAAATTAAGTCAACTTTAGTCCAAACTAATGTTTCAGCCAGTTATACAAAAATCCACTGGAATGTGAGTTTGTTTATAATTCGGTTTTTCCTAATATGAGCTTACTTTTGTGTTTGCTCTAAATACTGTGTTAAGTTTGAGTTTGAAGAAATAATGTAAACTATATAAGTTCTTATTTTTAGTCAGTACAAACAGATAAAAAGTCGAACAAGTGCTAAGTTTAGGTTAAATTTAGCTGCAACTCATTCTCAGAATTCAGTGTGTATTATACATGAGAATTTTTTTTTCAAATACTCCAAAGTCAGAGGTGATTGTTATACACAAATAATTATGGTAAAAGACGGATTTATTCAACAGGCATGAAGAGCAGATGGTTGGCTGAATGGATTTTACAGCATATCTACTGTTGTAGGTTATTTAATACCAAATCCTCTTATATATAGGATTTGGTTGAGTTGGGCTTTTTGGCATATCAACCATTTTAGGTTACTTATCATATTTACCAACCCCTCCGTTTGGGCAGGATATGACACAAGGTCAGTTTTTAAGCAGAGTTTAACAGGTTTGAATTCAGAGTTTTCCTTCTCCTAGACTAGTTGCCTCACCAAGGCTGAAGAACCTAGTCTGCCCTACTTAGGTTATTTCCCCAAAGCTCCAGCACTGCTGGAACCTCACCATCAGATTGTTTAGTGTCATATCAGGACACTCGTCGGCGGGGGGTCTTACCCCCTCTGCAGAGAAGCAGTTGGTGTATTCTACAGCCCCAGCTGACTGGGTAACCTTTTCCAAGGGGATTTGTCCAAAATTTGAATTTGAACTCGCTTACTCCCATGTTGCAGCCCTGCACATTTGCCACTATGCCATGGAGACTCCTTCTCAATCTCCGAGTTAAGGATTCAAAGTTGGTAACTATTTGATCAGCACTGGTTTCTTTGTTTAATAGCATATCAACCTTTTAGGGTTATTTAAAGCCAAAGCCATCTTTGTAAAAAGACAGTAGTGATACTAATTAACCCAGCATCAAGTCACGTAGTTAGCATGGATTTCCCTGACTCTCTCTCACCATCCATCCCTATCATTCATTGATCTCAGCAGGTCTTCTAGACGACATCCTGTGTCCTTACAGAGCTGTTGTAGGTAAGTTCTTGTTGGTCAGCCAACACTGGCACGTCCATCTGAAGGGGTCCATAGGAGAACGTCACTTATGAGCTTGTCCTTGCTTCTCCAGCAGTATCCCACAGGTCTTGTCTGTCTTATTTGGATGGTTTTAGTGATAGGAGGTAGGTGGCCATACAACTGTTGTTTCGTGGGATGTTGCTTCTCGGATTTCTTCTATATAGCTCCAAGCATTCTTGTGCAGTTCCCATCAATCTTTTTCTCTATACACTTTGTCAGCATCCATAGAGTAGAATTGACACAAGCACTGCTTAGAAGAAATAAGGTTTTATTTTATCAGATAGGTGAAACCTCCATATGATCGAGAGCCTCTTGATAGCAGTCCATGACTTCAATAGGTGCATACTGATGTCACTTTCAGTAGATGAGACACAACTACTGAGGTACATGAACTTGTCCACCGACTTTAGAGAACTTCTATTTACAGTGGAGATGTCTCCTTAATTAAAACATATATACCCTGTTTCATCTGCATTCATATGGAGGCTGGGGGGGGGGGATAAAAAGTTCATACCTTTTCAAAGAGTATTAATCCAAAAGTGAATGTAACAGTACAAATGGAGACCAAACTCGCTGATTAAAATGTTGCAATCCACGATGTTAGCTTCCAATCTGGATGAAAAACTGAATTCAAACCATATATAGTTGATGACCTTAGTCGAGGGTGACCCAAAGGCTCCCTTTTCGATAGCTACTACACAGGAGTGTAGGGGCAGATGCTACTCCATGCCCCAGATTGCTCCACTTTACCCTTGATCCTTAGCTTCTAGCGCTGAGTGTTAAGCAAGGTGGAATCAAGTACCATTTTTGAATCTTTGGTATGACTTTACCCGAGATTGAACCCTAGTCTCCAGGACCATTGGCAAATTGACCTTGTGTCGTATCCTGACCAAGTTGATTTGGTTTGGTTTCTTTGTTTAATGGCATATCAACATTCAAAAGGTTATTTAATGCTAAATGCATCCTTCTAGAAGGACAGTAGTGGTACAATTTAGCCCACAGCTGGGGGATAAAGGGGTTCATATCCATCCCGAGGGTATTTATACGAAAGTGAACATAGTAGAACAACTTGAGTTTAAACTCGCTTACGATTAATTGGATCACAATATAATACCAGATTGTTCAAGAAATTTTGCTCAGCTAGGCCTGAAAACCATAGATTTCAAGACCATGTTCAAAGCCAGCAGGCTCAGCATCTGATGGTTCAGTGTGGTTTGTCACCTTTGTGGGGTCGTTTGTTGAATAATGTTGCTCCCACTTTTTATGGTGGCTCATTATTGAAAAGCAACAATGTAAACAATGCAGACAAAAGAATATTCAAAACAAAGCAATACAAACTAAAATAGATTTATATATCAACAAGTACATAAGGAAACATTACAAAAACATTACGAATATTCTAATATGGCTTGTTAAATATTCCTGCGTGTGTAACTAACATGAATATTATATGATGGTGAAAGACTACTAAAAGTGTCCGAAAGACTATAAATGTATGTTGACTAAGTATTTCACACGAGTTATCAGTACACAGAAATATAGCAATATATTCTAGGAGAACATATTTTCTCCCATGTTGGTCGTTTGTCTCTTTCGGGATTTGACAAAATGTTTGAGGCTGTGTGTGAGACTAGAACAAGTCCAGCCGAAAAGGCAGAACAGGAAAGAAAAAGGTAACAGGGTATATACACACCCATGTTACATGTATTGAGCCGTGTGTCACTAGCTGACAAAGCCAAGCTGTCTCTGGAAGTCAAAATGTAAGAGAATGAATTATTGGAAGTCGAGAGTATCCATGGCTAATCTTTGTCATGCGATCAGCTCCAAACACCGTTTATCTTGCACGGGACAAAATCAAAAGGTCCGGACGTAGTTGGGAGCATAAATCACGCGACTTTCCTGACCAATAGGTTCTCAAAACTAATTAGTTTACCGACGTCCACAATCTTTGTTTCGGGAACAAGTGAATCAGTATCCTATTTTCTAGAATTTTCTTGTATCACGGCTATTTTAAAAATATAGGAGTGTAAATCCTATACCTTCACAACCTTAGGAGTTTGAACTGAGCCATAACACAGAGCTGCCCAATTGTGCCTCATATCACTAAAATATTGCATAACTTTTGACTCATCCTACTATAAATCTGCCAATCTGGTCAGCTAACCATTGTGATATGGCAACTACCCAAAGATCTTCTATTGTAGTTCTTTACACATTGTGCATGTCTGTAAGAATATGCTTGTTTTCCTTCTTCTAAGAGAGTTGGGTGGTAATGGAAGAAAAAGAGATTATCTGTTGGAGAGAGAGAGAGAGAGAGGTAAGAGCATTTGTTTGTAATGCTCTCTCTCTCTCTTTCTCTCTCTCTCTCTCTCTCTCTCTCTCTCTCTCTCTCTCTCTCTCTCCTGTAGGTGTACAGACAAATTTTGGGCTTGGTATGAGTCAGGTCAGAAAATTCTCTTATCTGAACCAATCTTCCTGCCAAGAATTTACAAATATGGCCCAGTTGTATCAGCAATGGAATGGTGATCACTGAGGTTTTGTTTCCAATGCTGGATTCTCTCAGACTTGTTACCAAATTCTCTTTATACATTTATCATATATATTATATATTGAATATATATGATTTGTATAAACACATTTTGGAGATGGCATTTTTTTTAAAAAAGGCCTGATCTCTTTCCTCCCCAAACACACAGAGTTAAATGGTTCCACTTTTTTCTATCAAATACGAATAATTCTATTTACTATTAGTAATTTGTTTGCACACAATTTTTTTTAATGATTTCATGTCAAAATAGTTTTTCTTATTTGAGAAAGCCAAATGAAAGATTATATTGATTCTGAATAGAAATTAAATCAAATTTTTGAATTTTTAAGATGAAAAATTATCATTAATAGAATTATTCATCAGCAGTATGTATCTATTATTACATACAGGTTATAAGATGGCATAGTGGTTTGAGTGTTCGCCAATGGCCCAAGAGACCTGGGTTCAATCCCATGTCGAGTCATACCAAAGACTAAAAAAAATGGTACTTGATGCTACCTTGCTTAACACTCAGCATTATAAGGTAAGGATCAAGGGTAAAGCAGAGCAATCCAGGGAAAGGAGTAACGCCCTCCCTAACACCTTGGTGTAGTAGCTATCGAAAAGGGAGCCTTCGGGTCACCCTCGAAAACTTTACTATTCCTAAACAATACTTAACCATATTACATACGTGTTGTAAGACGGTCATCATTGTAAATAAAGGATGTAAAGTCACTTATTAAATTAGTTCAGTCCTCACTGGGTGCTCTGCAATTGCAATCCTGTGCCAGACTAACCAAAACACGGAAAACATTATTTTTATATATATATATATATATATATATATATATATATATGTCATCCACAGACAGACTGTTTCATCGTATCACAACTCTTCAGTGTGGCTAGACACATAGGACACTTGAAGCTGGGATCAAAACCAGGCCAACTTTACGTTAGACTTATTATCATACCTCTCAGCCAACAAGCATACCATGTCAGCCCAGGAATTATAAGTTATTAAGTAGTAGCATTAATTTGTTTACATTTTATACCTTACCGGATACCAGAGTGCCCAATTCATTTGAAGAGCTTTGCATTATGCGAGAGGCAGCCATAAATTCCTTCGCCAGAGTGCTCAACCCCATGGTGTAGCGTGTATATATATATATGAAATATTTCAGAAAGAAAAAAGTTTGAGAATATATATATATATATATATATATATATATATATATATATATATATATATATATATATAAGCAAACTTTTTCTTTCTGAAATATTTGTTCAATTTGATATCAAAAGTCTAGTCACATTTAGAAACCACACATTAAAAACCCAACAATATAAATGATATCTATGAACATATCACTAACAATTGCACACACATATACAGTGTCTTACACCATAGAAACAGTCTTTAGTACAAGCAACTAGTTGTCTAAATTTCTGAGACGAAGCTTGATGATTTTTATCATTAAGGGTTTTCGGACTGGCTAACAGAATCAGAACAGGCAACCCCTGTGAATTCAATAAAAGATGTGGTTCAAAGTTCCATGTAGGTTCCCGAGTTCAACTAACACTTGAAGAAAGCCAGAGGACATATTAGACGAATGTTGTGGAAATAATAAAGATGAAGACAATAGTCCGAAAACCCTTAATGATAAAAGTACAAACAACTAGTCATACAAAAATAATTTTGTATCCTCAGTATGACTAAACTGCATCTAGTGGTGAGGCTTCACTTTCAAAGAGGTGTGGAGTTATACCTTCATTGCCATCACTCCCAAGTCCACTGCACTGTTAAGGTCTCATCTATAAGTCAAATAGATCCATCTAAAAATTATTTGTATTAGATAAGAATACTTGAAATCATAATTGAGAGCAAATTATTTGTATTTGATAGGAATACTTGAAACCATATAGGTTAAGTAAGTAAAATTGGTGACCTTAGTCGAGAGTGACCCAAAGGCTCTCTTTTCAATAGCTACTACACTGAGATGTAGGGGAGGGTGCAATTCCTTTCCCTGGATTGCTCCACTTTACCCCTGATCCTTACCTTATAATGTTAAGTGTTAAGTAAGGTGGCATCAAGTACTATTTTTTTTTTAATCTTTGGTATGACTCAACCTGGGATTGAACCCCGATCTCCCAAACCAGGGGTGAACACTCTACTCATTAAGCCAATAGCCTGGTCTGAAACCATATAATTGTATGCAAATTATTTTGTTTGGTTGAGTTTATTTATTTAGCAACACATCAACTCCTTACAGGATATTTAATACCCGTGGTGTAATGGTTATCATCGTAGGAAATGGACACGGCGACACGAGTTCAAATCCTGGCTGAGACTGATTGCATTTCACATAGCACTAATACCCTTGAGAAAGGTATGAATCCAATTATTCTCCATCCAGCTATGGGTAAATAGTAGGGCAGACTAGGTTCTTCAGCCTTGGTGAGGCAACTAGTCTAGGAGAAGGAAAACTCTTAATTCAAACCTGTTAAACTCCGCTTAAAAACTGACCTTGTGTCATATCCTGCCCGAGCGGAGGGGTTGGTAAATATGGATATTTAATGCCAAAATATAATACTAATTTAAATTTTTGGTTTGAATCCTAACAATATTTTCTATTTTATATAGTATTTTTTTAGCACAAAGTTATATAATAATAAATATTCCTATTGAATATGAATGATCTTTAAATAGATCTATCTGACCTGTAATTAATACCCTAACAGGTACTACCGCTTTAGGTCAGAGTGGACCAGGGAGTAATGGCCATGAAGAGGCGGCGACTCCATACTCCCAAGAATTTCAGAACCTTGCTACCAGATGTTTAGTGGCATACACAGGACACCCTTTTGAAAGAGTCTTACCCATCTGTAAATTATGTCATCAGAGTATTCTAAAGAAGTTGCAAATTATTTCTATTAAAGAAAGTATAATTATCGACACATTATTAGTAGTTATTTGAAACTATTTACAAGAGGTCAAAGGGAGCTATGCTCCTGCCATGATATGACAAAAATTCAAAAAAAGTCAATGTCAGACTGTCAAGCAATGGATGAAAATAGAAAATCATTTTTTGGAAATGAAGAATTGAACCAAGTAAATCTAAACCCATGAACGTGTGACGAATGCTGATGATGATGATACTCACTGTGCCGCCAGTCACTTGGACTGCTAAATTTAAGCCTCCAGAATCCTCCAAGAGTCGAGAGAGAGAGAGAGCAGTAAAAAAACAGAGGAAAATGACTCCAGTGAGAGATTTGGCATCACTTTCTCGGTTCTAATAACTGAATTAACTAGTCATTTTAAAAGACCAACTACCATTTCCTTGTTATTGATTTGCCAAAAAAAAAAAAAAAAAAAAAAAAAGCTTGGCACATCAAATCAACGTGTTTTTGTCATCCTTGACTTGTTTGTTATCAATCACTTAATTGACAAAAGTTTGTGGGATCAACATATTTATCGACCCCACAACAAAGTCATCAAAACCCTCCCAGAGAAAATGACTCCAGTGACAGATTTGGCATCACTTTCTCGGCTCTAATAACTGAATTAACTAGTCATTTTAGAATTTAATTCAAAGAACAATTGTGTTTCCACATGGACATCATAACTCTTCCCTTGCAAAGTAATGTTTGCCTCTTACATTTTAACACATTTTCAAAAAACAGTTTGTTTAATTAAGCAAATTTGAGTTTTCTTCAAAAGAAAAAAAAAAAGAAAAAAAAACATCTTTCTCACCTTTTTCTTAAAAACAGTAAATAATTTTCATTTGAAAACTCATGTTTATGAAATGGTGAGGGTCTGTTTAATGAACTAATGTGGGAAACTCATCCCCTGTCATAAATCTAAAAAGGGTAATTAATTTTTCAGATTCTTTTTTAATATGAATTTCTGATTGAATAGACAGAAATTTTCTTTAAAAAAAAAAAAAAAAAAAAAATCAATGCAAGTGTTTTTGTTTTGTTTTTCCAAATTTGAGGGTGAATCCAAGTCTGGTGATTACTGAGCTTCAAATTGAAATTCTTAAAGTTTTTTTAATTTTTTTTTTTTTTTTTTTTTTTTTTTGGGTGTTTTCCTTTTAATGGATATGTACTTAATCAGTTATTCATTTTGTCTTGTTTTTTGATTAATTTCCTTAAAATTTTTGTTGAATAGACAATTTGGCGATTTAAATTATAAAGTACTGTTTTCTTTTTAAGCTTAATGAGGTAATGATAACAAATAGACAGGATCAGAATGACATAACTCCCTCTACCCTCGAGAAATGACAAAAATATAATACCCTCCCACCTCAAAAAAAAAAAAAAAATATTGTTCAGCCCTATATAAATATATATATAGTGCAATTCGAAGGAAACTAAAACCAAGCTAAATTGTCATTATAAATTATTTCGGCAAAGAATATCCACACCCAGTCTTTAGATGCTGACTGAATATTACTGATCCTCTCTCTCTCTCTCTATATATATATATATGCGCACACACACACACACCTATAAATATTTTGAAGAGTGTATATTTAGGCAGCAAGTAATTATTCAAGCAAGTCTTATTAAAGATGATGGAACACTGTTTATTATCTTTAATTATAATTGTTAAAGTCTCCTTGTTATTTTTCTTGTGTTGGGATCCAGGTGGTAAAGGAATTGTCCCATATCTTCCTTCTGCCCAAGCGCTTTCAACCATATTTGGGTTTCAGATATATTTTGGTATAGGAATTCTTATATATATATATATATATATATATATATATATATATATATATATATATATATATATATATATATAAAATGTATACACATATGTATATATAGATGTATGTACACAAATACGTACATATACACACAGATGAAGGACAAATGAATTGGTTGTAATCAAGGGAGATAACCCAAATGTTAAGGGTTAATGTCTTTAAAAAAAATAAAAAAATGATAGTCTTTTGATAAAATTACAGCCGTCACCAGTCTCACAAGTTTTTATGTTAACGTCAGTACTGTTTTCATGCGTGGGTATCAGAAGAAGTAATTATAGTCAGAGATGAACAAAAAAATCTATAACAATAAACAAATCAATAGATTTTTAGGTCAAGGTGTTTATTTATCTTAGCTTTACTCATAAACAAGACTCGTATGTACATGCTGGAATTATTTCCGTTTCAACCCATTTTGAGTTTTCAAAGAAAGGTGATGACTTGACCAAAAATAAAGAGAATTTCTATTTATTCTTTATGGAAATAAGACCAAGTTGAAAGCTATGAAAATTTGGTTTGATATGTATTGAAGAAATAAGACTTGTGTGTATATATATATATATATTATATATACACACACACACACACACACACACAGAGGAGTTGGGAATTTTTCTATTTGAGAATATATGAGGCTTCTCATAAATCTCCAGGAGTGCTCAATGTAGAATAATTAATTTATTAATTTCTTACAGAACAAATTTCCATATCATTGGGGGGGGGGAAAAAAAAAAAAATCAACCTCTGAAGAAGCTGTTTCTCTTATAAAGGCGGCAGCTGAAATAAATTTGTAATAGTCAAATGTTGGTTTGTTGAGTTTTTCAATTATATATAATTCAAGGGGTAGGAGTAACCAATTTGAGTGCTCAATGTCAACAGCTATCAGCGTATAATTAATTTGAGATAAAAAATACATCAAAACTCAACATGCAGAGCCAATAAATTTTTTTTATATAAAATAAAAAGAAAAATTCACTTCTTTGGTGTGATTATAAATTTATTTCAGGTCGTGATGACCATCATCAGATGTTGTATGAAAGAAAATCTTTATTTCGATATTTTTACACTCCTTCCAGTAAGAAGGTGATTTGAAAAAAATTTTTTCCAAATTTCTTTACTAAATAATTTTATAATTAAGATAATTTTTAATTTTTTTTTTTTTTTTTTTTTTTTTTTTTTTAAAAATCAAAAAAAGTTTTTTACTGTGGATATATATAATATCTCATTATCTTTTTAAATTTTTATTTATACAATGTTTAACATTCCTTTAGAAAAAAAAAATTTCATTCTTGCCAGAAGCAGTATAAAAAATACCTAAATAAAATTTTCTTTCATACAACATCTCATCATGGTCATCACGACCTGAAATAAATTTATAATCACACCAAAGTAAATTTTTTCTTCATATATAGAATTAAAAAAATATATATAATCACACACAAGCATCATTCAATATAAAAGAATTTGGTGGGGGAGAAGCAAAAACAGTCTTTCAGAATTTTTGAATAGCTTTATAGTAGAAATTATTTAAATCTCAAAATTTCTTTTTTTTTTTTTTTTCAACTTTTCAAAATAGCAGCAAATCAAACAGTGCTCCAGATTTAAACAAAGGTCTGTCATTAGATTTATGGTGGCTGAGAAGTGCAAACCATGTGAAATGTGTACAGAGAAGCATATTTTAGTAGGGGGGGGGAACTGTTTACAAACAGGTTAAACAAGCCTTAGTCAAAAAGACAGGCCGTCGAAGTGGAAACATACTGACTCTCCAGTAAAGAAAAAGTTCTGGGTGCAGCAGTCAGTAAAAAAAAAAAAAGATCATGTTGACAGTCTTCTTGGACATGAAAGGACCCATCACTACTGATTTCCTTGAACCTAATTTATTTGATGACCCTCATATATGAAAAGATATGTGAAAAATTGAATATATATATATATATATATATATATATATATATATATATATATATATATATATATATATATATATATATATATATATATTACACACACACACACACACACACACAATAATAGAAGTAGCTTTGCACACGAAATGTGTAGACATAGAATTAGTTTATCCAACTATGTGTGGGAAAATTAAGAAGAATCTTGGTACATATCTTATATTAAAATGGGAGATGGTAAAAAATGCCAGAATGGACCTGGGAGCGATAGCAATGAAAGAGTACTCTGCATTTCCCAAAGCTCCAGCATCACTGGAAACTCACCATCAGATTGTTTAGTGTCATATCTAGGACACTCATTTGAGGGGCAGGAGTCTTACTCCTCTGCAGAGGTCCAGTCAGTGTATTCTACAGTCCCAGCTGACTAGGCAATAAGAATTGCAAATAATTTTCAGAGATTTATTTGACCTATAGCTAGAATCCTAACAAATACTATCAAGAGGAATCAGAGTGGACCTGGGAGTAATGGCAATGGAAGGAGTACACCACACTCTTCAGATCTCCAGAATTGGAGCCTCACCATCAGATGCAGTATAGTATCATACCAAAGATGATCTTTTTTTGAGGGGGGAAGAGGGGCGGGGTCTTACCTATCTGCAAGTGATGAAGTCAGCATATTTTATCTAAGCCAGCCAACAGAACAGTTTTAAACAGAGTCAACTGGATTAAAGCAAAAATGTTAATTCAACATTTTTATTGTTTAGATTTGAAAAAAAAAAAAAAAAAAAAAAAATTCCTTTTTCACGATAACATTTTTTTTTATATTACAAACAATAATAACATTATTATGATATTGGCCCATTCGCATAATGTTTACAGTGTTTGCCAATGGTCCAAGAGATCAGTGTTCCATCCCAGGTTGAGTCATGCCTAAGACTCGAAAAAAAATAAATAAATAAAATGGTACTTGATGCCTCTTTGCTTAACACTCAGCGTTATAAAGTATGGGTCAAGAGTAAGTGGAACAATCCAAGGGAAAGGAGTAGCACCGTCCTTTACACCTCAGTGTACCAACTATTGAGAAGAGTCTTCAGGTCACCCTCAACTTTGGCTGGCCCACTTACTTAACTTATTACATAACTCTTTAGGAGTTTTTCACAGTAGCTTTAGCTACTGTCTTTCACTGGAGTCTGAGTGACAGCAAGTCTGTCCAGGACTCTTCTCAGTATTCTGGCCAATTTCAAAAATACAGTAATTAGGAAGTTCTCAATTCGTCTGCCAATTTCCAACTCTTCAAAGCCTCTTTCCAAGCGCAGTTAATAGTTGGTTGGTTGGGTTTTATGGCATATCAACCTTTGTAGGTTATTTAACACCAAATCCATTTTTACGTAAAAAATCAGTTCTATTTCAAACAATTCAGTTTAGCACAAGTACATAGTTTGTCAAAAACATTTCTATTTCAAACTATTCAGTTTAGTCAAGCAGTTCTAATTCAGCTAATTCAGTTTATTATAAGTACAGATTTTGTTTACACACAGTTAAATGTCAAAACAGTTCTATATTAAACAATTCAGTTTAGTATAAGTACAGTTTCAATATCAAAAAACAGTTCCATTTCAAATAATTCAGTTTAGCATAAGCACGCAGTTTAAATGTAAGTACGGTTTAATTGTCAAAAACATTTCTATTTCAAGCTATTCAGTTTAGTCAAACAATTCAGTTTAGCATAAGAATGCCGTTAGTTCTATTTAACCCATAGATAGGGCCCTTTCAGGTGCTACCACACCGGGCCAGAATGGACCTGAGAGCAATGGCAATGAAGGGGTACTCCGCATTCCCCAAAGCTCCGTCATCACTGGAACCTCACCATCAGATTGTTTAGTGTCATATCCAGAATACTCATTGGTGTGTGTGGGGGGTACCTCTCTGCAGAGGTGCAGTCAGTGTATTCTACAGCCCTAGCCAACAGGGTAAGCGCAGTTAATAAAAATAATGATATTCAGAGGAAGGAAGTAACTTACCAAGTAAGAGAAACTCACCAAAAAGTGAGCGGATAGAAAACGCTCCTTTAGCCATTCTTATTCCCATGCTTGTTTTGGGGTCATCAGGAGAGAATATGCACCGTTTCAGGGCCTTCCTCTCAAGATAATAATAATAATGATAATCATTTGTCATTCTATTTTTTTAAACAACAACTGAACTTTCAATCCCTCAAATTCTTCAATATTGTTTGATTTCTTCCATTCACACATAAAAAAAAAGGTTTTTGATAAGTTTTATTTTTTCAATGGATAGCACATGGTAATTAATTGCAGTGGGTTACTCTAAGAAAGAAAGCTGAGTAAATAAGTTTTTCTTTGTTTTGTTTTTTTTAAATTTAAAATAAATGATAATTGTAGTCATTTCTTCCCCGGTATGTGAATTTGTCAACCAGTTTCAGAGAGGTTCTGTCTAGTGTGGAAATATCGCCTGCTTGATTAAAGCACATACCTGGGAAGCAGTGTCTCATCAACCGAAAAAGACATTGACACGCGGCTAACAAAGGCATGGACAGCTATCGATAAACTATCTGTCATATGGAAAACAGACATGACTGATAAAATGAAATGCAGTTTCTTCCAAGCAGTGGTTGTGTCGATACTGCTGTATGGATGCACCACTTGGACACTAACAAAACGGCTGGAGAAGAAGCTAGACGGCAACTACACAAGAATGTTGCAAGCAATATTAAACAAGTCCTGGCGAAAACACCCCACAAGGCACCAACTATACGGCCACCTGCCTCCCATCACAAAAACTATTCAAGTTAGATTAACCAAGCACGCAGGACACTGCTGGAGGAACAGGGACGAGCTCATAAGTGATGTACTCCTATGGACCCCCACATATGGCCGAGCTAAAGCAGGACAACCAGCTCGAACATACATACAGCAGCTGTGTGAGGATATGGGATGTAGCCTAGAAGACCTGTCAGAGGCAATGAACGATAGGGAAAAGTGGCGAGAGAGAGTCAGGGATATCCATGCCTGCGGCACAACATGATGATGATGATGTAGTCATTTCTACAAAGTGATTGAAACCAAATACTAACTCAATGACAAACAAATCACAAATTAAGTAATTATCGTGTACTCCAGGGCCAGAAACAGGACAAAAAGTTTTTTTATAAAATTTTAATTTATAAAACTTGTACCTCTCGCCTCCTGTCATCAGGTTACTTATTACTCTAGTTCAACTCTCTGAACAATTGATTTCTTTTCACCTTGAAGGCTTGATTCACTAATTAGATCAATTGAGACAAACCCGAGATTGCTAATTAATTTGAACTTCAGCTAAATGACCAAATCTCATTGAAAACATCTTTTAACTTTATTTTAAAAAAAAAAAAAAATTTCCCACGTTTACTACATTCTATTTTTTTTTTTTAAATGGCATTTTAATTTCTGTTAATAAACTTCCCAACAATCTTCACAGATTTATTTATATTAAAAGAATAAATACACATACATACACACGTGATTCAAAAAGTTCTAAGCTTTACCAAGAAAGAAGGGCCATAGCTGAATATTGTGGCAATACACTAGTACTTCTTATAAAACTAATTCAGATTTCTGGCATAATTTCAGTGCAAGTGAGGTCCATACAAAATTGAGAGGTGTGCAACCAATCTAAAATCTGAGTGAGGCTTAAAACATTTTGAATGACCCTTGTGTGTGTAATGATCGTTGAATAAAGATAGCATGAAACCAATGGTCGCAGATAAGCATCTATGCTATTGAATATATATAAAAATTAATATACATTTATTTATTATTTTATTATATAATAGCTCTATTACAGATATTGAGCACTCTCGAAATTGTACTGTATTTGGTCTGCCACAAACCCATTAAGTGACAACCATACACTGTTGATACATATCTCCCCCATGCAACAATTTTAAATATTTTAGTATATAATCAGCAGTTAAAGTTTATCTAGTTATCTGGCAGTTGTGGGTTCAATCCCTGAGTGAGACAGTACATGAGATATTCTAATTTTTCGTCTCATCATAAGGCTAGTTGTAGGAGAACAATCTATACCTAAGGATTGAATAAATGGTTTTATTTAAAATTACCAGGTTAACCAATTATGACAAATACCTAAAGAAGGTTGAAGGATAGGATTGCCAAAATTTTGTAATAATTAAGATGAGGATGCCAGTCAATCTGGGTATGACACTAAACCGTATCTGATGATAGGGATCAAGTTTTAGGGCTCTGGAGAATGTGGAGAACCCTTTCATTGTCATTACTCCCAGGTTCACACTGACCCCCAAGCGGTTGTACTACTTAAGTCCCATCTCGGAATCAAATAGATTTGTTTAAAAATTATTTCAATTACATGTTCACCAATGGTCCGGGAGACCGAGGTTCAATCCCAGGTGGAGTCATACCAAAGACTCAAAAAATGGTACTTGATGCTGCCTTGCTTAACACTCAGCATTATAAGGTAAGGATCAAGGGTGAAGTGGAGCAATACAGGGAATGGAGTAGTGCCCTCCCCTACACCTCGGTGTAGTAGCTATTGAAAAGGGAGTCTTCGGGTCACCCTCGACTAAGGTCACCAACTTTACTTATTAAATAGAAATGATTGCTGAGGACCTTATGATTATTTGTATTAGAAAAGAATACTTGAAACCATACAAATGAGTGCAAATTATTTGTATTTTATAGGAATACTTAATATATGGTTTCAAGTGTATTATAATAATAATAATAATAATAATAATAATAGTTCTAGTAGTAGATTCTAAGTTGTTTTTTTTTTATTTGTTTAAAGCGGAATTAGTGAGAACCTGGGCACAGGAATGTGAGAGAAAGAGAGAGAGAGAAAGAAAGAGAGAGAGAGAAAGAAAGAGAAAGCAAGAGAGAGAGACAAAGAGATAATATGCATGTTAGATCATTTACTGCCCTATGAATATTCACTGCTTTAACTGAGGAGTTGTTTTTCCTGTTAGTTTTCTTAAATTAATTCCAATTTAAAGTCAATGTTCATCAACTCTAACATAAAAATTAGTCCAGTTGGCAGTGACTGTATCACCTGCAGAGAGGTAAGACCTCCCACCACCACCAATAAATTATATCTGTTGGTGAGGCTCAAGTCCAAGAGATCTAAGAAATGAGCCGAGTCAATCACTCCCAGCCGGGGTGGTAATACTTGTTAGGGTCACATCAATGGGTCAAACAGACTTTTTAAAAATATTTTTCATTATTATTCATTAATAAATATTCTATAGATAAATAACTTCACAAAAAATTTAAATATGAATATATAATGAATGTGAAGCCCTACCCTCTACACATGAGATAGCCAGAGATGAGTTGACATGCCGTGACAATCAATTGTGTGTAGTCGGATGAGAAGGAAGCTTCTAAGCCTTTCAGCTTGGAAAGATGAAATAATTAACGATTTAGTTCCAGGCTGGGGGAGTTATTCATTGGAATTTTTAACCCCCTCTCTCCACTGTTAGAGGCTTGCTTCCTGCAGGGCACCACTACATTAAACTGACCTTGTGGAGTCTGATAAAAAATAAATAAATAAAGCTCCTAGGCATGCAATATGTTAAAATATTCAAAAATTAAGAGAAAAAAAAAATATAGGAATAAATATTTCATTGACTAGATAATGACTTTAGTTGTTAAAACTTTTAAAAAATACAAGTTTTAAACAATTTCTAGAAAAAAAATATTTAAATAGGATGTGGAATAAATTTTAGGTTTAACCAAGGCATTAAATATTCCTTGGTATCTTCAATATTAAAAGTATTTGATTAAATGATTTTAACGGTATTTCAACTCGTTTTGAGTGATTTAAAGTCAACTAGTTAGGGAAATTGCATTTATAGTATGAGCTGATCTCTATTTTTTGTGTCATTTCTTAGATTCTTTTTTTTTTTTCTGCACACAGTCATACCAAATACAAATATTTTTTAAACGCATCTAGTTGACACTTACATAAGACCCTAAAAGGTACTATCATTCCGTGTCTGAGTGGGTCCGGCAGTAATGGTACTAAAGGAGGATTCCAATTGCCTCGTTCTCAGATACATTCTATTTGAAGTTAGGAAAAAAAATGGTTACTTAAAAAGGTGAGGCTCGAGTTTATTTAGGGTTTATATTGTTATTTACTATGCTTTGCTTAGTTGTGGCACAAGGCTGGATTGTATGGGGCACCCATTAAGTCTCGAATTTGCTAGTAATCATTGGCTAGTATCGCTCGAAAATTGGATTCCCAAAAAAAAAGGTTGTAATGTTTACACAAGTAACAAACAAACAAAATGATACCATGTTAATAATGGAAATACAATTACTTCAATTATCTCTGTTCGTGGTATCTGAATAGTGAGTACTAAGGTCAAATTAAATCGGAAACGCACGGAAATAGGCGATTTTTCGAACGATGTCGGTGAAGAAAGGCAGCTGCTGAGACTTTAGTTAATTACAGGATCATGTACGCATAAGTTTCCAGTACTCTCATTCTTTATAACGGATATCTTAACCTAATCTAATACCAGAAATTAAAAAAGTGTTCGAAAAAAAAAAAAAAAAAAAAAAAAAAAAACTTATATGAATAAGTGTACCACAGACGACGTGTCATTTCATTAATTCTATGTTCAGGTGCTTGCTTTTAATGGTATGTGCAAAAGTTTCCACCAAAGACGTTTGGTTTTCAAATAGAACGCGCCGAGTGATTTTTTAAACAATTTTCTCGATTTAATTTACCAAGTTGAAGTAACTTTCCATTCTATGAAACTGTTTATATATATATATATATATATATATATATATATATATATATATATATTCAGAGAATGTATTTATCTAAATATGATAACAGACCATGGTTAACGTTTCGGGTATTTTGTTAAACCATCTTCAGTGCAATGTTAAAATGTTTCATCCAAATATTATTATGAAGCATTCTCACATCTATATGAAGAAGAATTAACAAAAAATCGAAAAGTTAAACGGTGATATATGTAAATAGATATACGCGTTGAACATTTTTTTATCATGTTTACATAGCGTCGAATTTATTTCCAGTTTTCTCATATATATATTACACAAACACGCACAAATCAAACTGTTCTTTTCCTACCAAAAACAAAATATACGAAAAAACTTACATAACAGTTTTTACACTTTAAAAAACTACTGTAAGTATCTTTAAAGTGGTTAAATAAAATTCGTTTCTCCAAGTAGAAAAATAATTCATAGTTAAATTCAATGAAACCCAATATTAAAACTATATTATTCTAAATGACTATTTTCAAAGTCACATAAGTTAAACTATATATATATATATATATATATATATATATATATATATATATATATATATATGAAATAAGTTTATAAAGTAGATGTTAAAATTTTAATTGAATTCCCGATAACCCAATTCGATGAGGTAAATAAAAAAGTGAAAATTTTGAAAAGTGAAAATAAAAACATTTCACTGAAATCGTAAATTATTGAGGCTAAAAACGAAAAAAAGTCTTTTTTAAAATCTAAATAAACAATTTTACTTTCTCAACGATATTTAGCTTCACATGGCACAAGGACATTTATTTTGGGAACCTAGTGAACCAGCAAAAGTATTGTTTGCACTTACAATGAGTTTCACCTCCAAGTACTTTTTTATTTAAAAAAAAAAAAATAGAGAAAAAGTAAATGCACAAATAAACAGAAACTATATTTTTTTTGTTTTTTGTAGACGTAAAATTTTAGTTGCATTAGAAACAAAGCAAATAAGAGTCAAAAACTCACTAATAGAACTAACGACCAGCTGTTTTCAGTAAGAAAACAATTGAGAGGAAAATGAAATAAAAGAAATCATTTAACAAACCACTAATGACAGTAAAAGAAATATACACAACAATAACATTAAAGCATGTGACTTTTTACCTTATCTAACTCCATATTACTATTCTCGTCTTCTTCTTCCATCATTTTGCTTTGTTAGATTCACAGAAGCTTCGTCTCGGTAGGTCTCAATAAAAAAAGAGGTTGGTTTATTTTTCTTGTGGGATGGGGGATTGGGACACTAGTCGGTGTCCAGTAAACGACTATTTTGTATTTACATTATTTTGGCCATTTAAGGGACACCCAAGGTGGCGGCCATTTTGTCGATCATGTGAGCTTTTTAGGACTTCCGGTGGAACTCTTTAGTTATTTTCAAATAAACTTCCGATTTTTGTAAGCAGCATCTTTTCTTCCTCACGATGCAGGTAAATTTTCTATAAAAATTATTTTATTTATTTATTTTAATGCTACTAATATACGTAGTCAGTAATCTGAAATTAAATTTATAATGTTTTGAATTTGGTTGACGGTTTTACTTATTTATCTTCGTAAATTTATCAAGAAATGCCGTATTGTGCTACATTAGAATTTTGAAATGTTATCAAATAAACTAGCAACGTTGGAATTAGATTTTTCCTAATCAAAAAGACCGTCGTGTGGATTTTAATTTCATTTATAAATTTTTATTAAATTGCATTTGATTATGGAGTATTTATTCAGAATATCTCTCTGTTAAAAAAAGAAGACTGAGTTAAATATTTTTTAAAAATGATATAGAATTGTATACATTCACGATCCAGATAATAAGTAATCCTCATTGTCTTTTTATTTATGAACTTCAAAAAATGAAAATGAATAACATCCAATTTTAAAAGGCGACTTATAACTGACTTCCCGAAGCATTTACCACATAACCAAATTCTTTGAGTATGTAACAATTCACAAATAAAAAGTAAATAATGATAACAAAACAACTCGAATTCCAGTAAAAAAGATTCGCACGATTATTATTATTATTATGATTATAACAACAACAACAACAACCACACAAAAAGTATGCATAGCTGGGTGTGAAAGCACTGAGAATTATGCAAAAGATTATAACTTGTCCATTCTGATTAATGGATTATGCTCAAACCAAGAGTTGTCCTAGAAAATGGAACACATGGAATTTTCTGCGACTTTGAGATACAAACTGATCACCAAATCTTCGCCAGAAGACTAGATCTAGTATTATTCAACAAAAAGAAAAGAACTTGTCATCTGTTTTGAAAAATTAACCAGAAGTAAAATAATAATAATAATAATGATAATAATAGAGGAAGAATTGAAACTATCAAGGCCACACTACACTTTAAGATTAGCTAGGATAGTTAGAAGTGTCCTGAAGACCGATCAGTTCATTTTCATGGTCACTACTTGTATTATATAATTTTTTTCTCTTAAAAAAACAACAATCGGTCACATTAAGATAATAAATTTTTTTCTATCCTGTTAAAAACATTGATATAAACCAATGTTCTAAAAAAATTAACAGGACTTCTTCAGATCAAACAAGAAAATGGATTAAAATAATTTTTTCACATTCACAGCCAGACTATTAAAAGAAAAAAAAAAGATTATTTCTTATATATAAAAGTAACATTTTTGGAAATTGAAAAATAGGGGTTTAACTCCAAAAATTCAATGGGAAATTTTGAAATAGGTCTACCACTCCTAGCTGCTTTGATGGAAGATATAATTTGTGTCTGAAAGAAAAGATACAAATTATGTTGTACATTGATCCTGTTCACCTATTAAATCAGAGATGTGATTTTATTGCTAGATGTAGGCATAGAAATAAATTTAGACTATTTTCAAAAATAAGTGAATAAATAAATAAAAAATGAATAACTATGATTTATTAGATTGGTAAATATATTAGAATTTGAATTTATATTAGTAATTTTTACTCTATTAGTGTAATTGGGGGGATTTTACTGTAAATAAAATTAGTTTTAGATTTTTTAATTGATCTTAAGCAATTCTCTCTCATTAGAATAACTTTTTCTCATAGAATATTTTTTCTTAATAAGGAAGTACCTTACACTTGATCTGACCAATCCACAAGATTGTTGACATGTGTATGAAATTTATAGAGATTATCTTGACTTTTAATGCTTGAAAATATTTTTGTGTCATTAGTCAAAGGATCTGTATAACACATTTAAAAATTTATAAACACCATGAATTGGTAGGGTCCAAGAACATTTCCCTGAATCACTGAAACTTACTCTTATCTAGATTGTGGAAGTGAATACAACAGGACTTTGTTGTTACAAAAGTGGGTCAAAAGTTTTGCAATATTTTACTAACACAAAGCACAATTCGGCAACTTTAGATGCTTTTGTTGAGGTGTGGTCTAAAAAGTAATAAAATAGATTACTCACATTGCATCTGTGTTTGACCGTTGGGAAAAGAAAAAAAGAGGAATGTGAGTTTGTGGACTCCTTATATGCAAGTAGTGGTAATTTGCATATGAGGAGAAGAGGCTATAAAAAGACCAAATTGGCGATGCAGGGGGTGTTATTCTGGGAGTGGAGAGCAGACATTGAGTTAAGAGGAGTTGGTGCGAGTTGCAGAGTCGTGTTATTCTGAGAGCGGAGAGCAGATATTGAGTTAAGAGGAGTTGGTGCGAGTTGCAGAGTCGTGTTATTCTGAGAGCGGAGAGCAGATATTGAGTTAAGAGGAGTTGGTGTGAGTTGCAGAGTCATGTTACTCTAAAAGTTGGTACGAGCAGCATAGTTGGCGTGAAGGAGTTCCAACCCCTTTTTTTTTCATTACATGAGGTTATGAAAATGACAATTCTCACTGGTCTGTGAAATGCCAAGCTTGCTTGATACTCTTTGAGTTTTGTCTCTATGGCTTGGTGCACGGCCTTGGTATCCATGCTTTTCGACCTTGTCAAGATTCTTGATCATCAAGTTACTGTACTGTTGTTATATACTACAACCATAATGTTATCAATCCAACAGTACTACAAATACATATTCAAATATAAAATACAGATACACAGGTGGATTCTTTTGTTCTGGTACGAACGGTTTATTAACTTCTGACTTCGGGTCTTCGACACGAGGAGAGAGACAATTCTTAAAAGTTTTTTGTATCATACTATGCTAATCCCACCCCAAACATTTGGCATGTCTCATGGTATTTTAGATCTTAATTTATCTTCGCTGGTCGGGACCCAAAAAACTTAACCAACGCCGCAACGGTAGAAAACTCAACTGTATGGAAGAGAACTCCATTCCCTGCCCCAATGGCAGAAGCTCAATTGTCTGCCTGCATGGTCCAATCTCAATTTCTCAACTCCAGGGTCGGACCCCAACTTCTCAACACCATGGTTGGAACTCAACTGAATCTTTTTAAAAATCTTCCAAATTCTCAGCCCATCTCTTCTGGGCATGACGTCATCCACACTCCAGCCCCATTTCTTGTCTGGGGTTTATTATGACAATGGTGATTGTCATATCCTTTGCGCACGAGCATAAACTGCACCAATTGACTACACACCTGAACTCTTAACCTGAATAGTTCAAAGCCCAACCAAACTGAACAATAAAATATAATTAATGAAAAATGATTAAAATAAAAAAAATCATTCTTTCACAGTACAATAAACGTTTTTAGTTGCTTCTGTAGTATTATACCCCAGTTTGAACTTGTCAAGCATAAGTTCCCAAATTAGACTACATTCTATGTTCATCTGTGTGGCATTCAAATCACACATACATTAAAACAGTGTATAACATGTCAGCACACCAACTACCGCTTTACTACCAACCACAAAGCTGTTAGCATTTCACATAGTACTAATACCCTTAGGAAAGGTATGAATCTAATTATTATCCTTCAGCTATTGGTAAATAGTAGGGCAAACTGGGCTCTTTAACCTTGGAATGGCAATCAGTTTAGCAGAATGAAAACTCTGAATTCAAACCTGCTAAACTGCTTAAAAAAATGTCCTTGTGTCATATCCTGCTCACGTAGAGGGGTTGGTAAATGTATATTATTTCAAGAAAAAAAACAATATTCGGTCACATTAGGATAATAAATTTATTTCCATCCTGTTAAGAGCATTGATATGAATCAAAGACTAAAATAATTTTTAACAGGACTTCATCAGATCCAATAAGAAAATAAAATCTGATGAAGTCCTGTTAAAAATTATTTTAGAGTCTTTGATTCATATCAATGCTCTTAATAGGATGGAAATAAATTTATTATCCTAATGTGACTGAATATTATTTTTTTTCTTGAAATAACATTATTTGCTCTGTGAATTTATTTACATTAAGCTCTTTACTAGGAATATTTAAATATTCGAAATTTGAATAATTTATTTGTCCTGACAGAACTGTTCCCTACTCCAGATTTATTGAATTGAAGAATACCTATATATATATATATATATACACACATACACTCATACCTACATGCATAGACACAAACAGGCATGACTTCTCTCTGTATACAAAGCCAAGTCAGCTGAAACTGTAGGATACACTGACCCCCACCCCCACCCAACAAGTATCCTGGATTTGACACTAAACAATCTGATGGTGAGACTCCAGTAATGCTGGAGCTTTGGGGAATGCAGAGTACCCCTTCATTGAGATTGCTCCCAGGTTCACTCTGGCCTGAAGTTGTAAATGCCATTTAACTGTGTGTATCTACAAAATGTATTTACAAATCATATATTTGATATATATTTAAAAACAGAATTTGGTATCAAATCATCAACAGTGGTTGATATACCATAAAACTAAACCAAACAGAAAGACATTGTTTTATATAATGTTATATTCTCATATGCCGTATCATAATGACACAATAATAAAGACGCACGCAGGAAGACTTCTTTAACAAATATATGTACCTTTCACTTTATTGTAAGGGTTCGAAAAGGGTTACTCAAGGTTTGCATGTGAGAGGGAGCTGGAGACCGAACAAAAACTTCAATATTTTGACCCACTCTTATGGCCGTCAACGTTATGTCTTTCTCATTCTCCTGATGCTCAACCGGAGGCCCTGGGGCCCAGCTCTCTGCTGGATGATGGCTTTCTTTACTGCATCTTATCAACAACTTCTCTGGACCCCAACTCAATCAGGGGCCCCGAGCCCCTTCGGCCTGGTATGGCTTTCCTTACCACATCTTGTCTATAACTCCGTCCGATCTAACTTGACTTCTATCTTGACTGAGTTATATAATAGTTCAACGCCCACTCAGTCGCCTACTCGATCTTTGAAATCGCATGTTTGATCGTCATCAAGCGGAAATAACTGTCATGCAGTTCACAGGTCACTCTCTTCTGGTGCATCAGTCTATGAGTGTACCATGGGAATTTTTTTTACCTCGTCCCATTTCGTCAGCCAATTTCCGCCCACGCGATTTCCTCTCATAACTGCCATTAGAATGTGTCACCTCCTTGCGGTGCATCACCTTGGAATGGCATTTTTGGCCGGATCGAAGGCCAAAATACAACAATAATAACCAAGGGATTTCGGTTCATGCCTTTGAGTTTAGTTAGGTTGAGAACCTTTCAGCTCAGCACATGGGTTAGTTGGGTGCAACATTGAGGCAGGTGTTAACACGGGCGCGCACAGGCTGATGGAGGTGTCACTCAGATGTCACAATACTCAGAGACAAAACAGGTGACGGAGTGCAAGTGACGTCATGCACCAGAAGCGCGCAGAGGTTTGTGGAGATTTGAAAAAAGTTAAGAGTTGAGATTAGACACTGGACGAAGACGGTTGACTTTTGGAGCTCGCAGATGCGAGGCGAACTAGTGCCCTATGGGAGCCACTTGAGATGGGGGCCAAATGAATAAGACAGCATAGAAGATTGTGTCTCTCCTCCTTATGTCGAAACCTTTAACTCAAAAGTTAATAAAAAGGTTTCGTACCTGAACAAGAAGTCGTTACGTGTTTTCGAATTTCGAGATTCCTATGTTCTATCGTTATGAACATTATATGTCCATTTCGCACATAGCGCTAATTGTGAATATGGTACAATTGTAATTTATACATTTACGAATATTATTCACTTTGGATGATTCTTACTGTTATGGGGACATATCCTACCATACCCCAAAGATGGACTCGTCCAACCTAAACATATTCTCCGAGCTTAGCTCGCTCAGGGGAAACAACTTCTCGTTCCTTACAAGACATTTGACAGATGGACTGCAAGCCGAGCACGGCTAGTACTTCCTTTGTATGATTTCCTTTTTCTGCTAATACAATAACGTTTACCTATCACCCGTTGTTTGAGTTGTTCTTCCACCGGTCTTTCGATTTTACATGATGACCTCAAATAAGTTTCTAGAAATATGTAGTAGACTTAGATTATCTGTTAACTTTTAAAAGAAAAATTGCTGTCAAAATAAACAGTATTGATCGATTAGTCTAATTTAATGGTTTATTTGTTTTGTTTTGTTTTTTTTTTCCAGCGTGAAGAAAAACAACTTGAAGTCGCTTTGGATGCCATTACACAGAGGATCTCAGATCTGAAGAATTGCATTCAGAGTTTCTTGATGAAAATTGAACATGAATATTCTAGCATCACATGGTAAATAGTTTGTTTGTTTTTTTTGGGCGGGGGTAAAAATTGGGTAGCTGGACAAATAAACTTATCGTTTTATCTGCTCCAACATTCAGTATATCATTTAGATTTTTTTTTTTGTAAACCAGGATGAATAAAACAATTTTGGTGGTTTTCTTTTTATATGCTCAATGTTTGTTTAAATTTTTTTTCCCCACAGAGTTCAATATTGGGCTCCTCTGAGATCTTCACCCTAGGCAGCTGTCTGATTTGGGCAAACAAGTAGTGCCTGCCCTCTCTCTCTCTCTCTCTCTAATAAATATATATATATAATGCGTATATATATATATATATATATATATAATGCGTGTGTATATCTTAGGTGCTATGGATAAACTGTCGTCTAAATTATGCAAAAACGTAAATAACACTGACCTCTCACTTTGCGAGATATAATTACCCAAATTGCCTGAAACTATCTTGAAATACTGTAGTGTTGTTACATCCGAAATTGGTCTTACTACTGACCAAGATCTTGCAAAACCCTCGTGCTTAAGAAACACAACGTCTTTTATACCTCCGCAATACCGGAAGTCACCATGGTACGAGCCACTATGCAACATTATTATATAATCAAACTTGCATATATGCATGTGTATATATATATATATATATATATATGTGTGTGTCTATATATATATAAATATATATATATATATATATATATATATCTTAGGTGCTATGGATAAACTGTCGTCTAAATTATGCAAAAACGTAAATAACACTGACCTCTCACTTTACGAGATATAATTACCCAAATTGCGTGAAACTATCTTGAAATACTGTAGATTATTCAAACAAATCACCATTGGCTTCAACCACGGCCTCCAAACAGCCTTGAAATCTCCTTCAAGCTTTTCTAACAGTTTCTTTGTTGAAATTGTTAAATGCTGCCATTATCCTTGCCTTCAGTTCATCTTTGGTGTTTTATTAGTCTCTCGCTAAATTATGCCCCCACCTATACTAATCAAGATGACAATCTAGGAAGTGAAGTAGCTAGATATTAGGGTTTATGTAGTCACAGAAATTTTCTTACAGCCAAGACTGGGTTCTCCTGCTTGTGTGACATGGTACAGGGTCTTGTGTCTAGATATAAGGTTTTCCAGCAGCCATTCTCTTGATCCAAGGCAGCACTTGATATAGTCCTCCATGTTCAGTGTGAGACTATGTAGGAAGATGGATGGAGACATAATGTCACCAACGTTAGTGACCACCCCAAACACCATCATGTGGATTGGCTGTTTGGTTTTCATCAATATAAATCTGTCCTTAGATTAACACTCAAACGCTGTGAAATCTTCATACTGGTGTTTCTGGTGTGAATGCTAAGCAGTACAACATGCCATTTCCAAATTTCTGGAGGCATGAATTACATCATGGTGCTACCTTCCTCGCCGACAGTGCGCAACTAACTCAAGTTTGCTGTCCAATAGACAAAACCTGAATGTGTGAAATTTATAATTTAAAATGATGACAATTTATTGATTGCACCCTCTGTGTGTATGTGTGTGTGTATGAGTGTGTGTGTATATATATATATATATATATATATAGTGATCTACTGACAGACTGTTTTGTTGTATCACAACTCATCAGTGTGGCTAGATGCGAGATGCTTCAAGCTGGGATTGAAACCTGGCTAACTTTACATCAGCCTAATAACATAACCTTACGGCCACAGCAGTCTCATCATAAACAAAGGAATTTTAATGCATATGTATTAATTTCCTTTTGTTTATATTTCCGCTCATTGGCCCAGTGGGTAGAGTGTTCACCAATAGTGCGGGAGACCGGGGTTCCATCCCAGGACAAGTCATACCAAAGACTTAAAAAATGGTACTTGATACCTCCTTGCTCAACACTCAGCATTATAAGGTACGTATCAAGGGTAAAGTGGAGCAATCCAGTGAAAGGAATAGCGCCCTCCCCTACACCTTGGTGTAGTAGCTATTGAAAAAGGAGCTTTCAGGTCACTCTCGACTACAGTTGCCAACTTTACTTACTTTACATTTCCGCTAACAGTTACTGGAGTGCTCAATTCATTAGAAGTGCTTCACATTACACGTGTGACAACTGTTAATTTCTTTGCCAGAGTGCTGAACCTCTGGATGGTGGGGAGGCATATATGTTGTCATCCACAGACAGACTGTTTCATCATATCACAACTCATCAGTGTGACTAGACACGAGATGCTTCAAGTTCGTATTGAAACCCAACTAACTTTACATCAGCATGTTAGCAAAGCTTAATACTATTACAGTATGTCTCAAAATAGATGCAACCCATTAATATGATAATGATTTATTACTGAGACAAGCACAATGGTGGTGATTTGGAACACATCCTGTAAAAAATGCATCCTTTGAACTAGAGACATCAAATCAATGTTTGTTTGTTTTTTTAATTGTGATCATTTCAGCTTCCAGGACGAGTTTAATGTCTGTAATAAACCATTATCATATTTTGAAACAATTTTCGATGATTTTGTCTCCAAATAAGAAATGACACAAAATATTTTATCCTCTCTTGTCCAAGGCATTGTGATCAAGGTTTAATAGTTGTTATAATATACTATATTTTCAAATCTGAAACAAAAAAAGAACATGACATTATTATTAGTAGAGTTATTAAGTCATATGGCTCCCATATATATTGAGACACCGTGTGTGTGTGTGTGTGTGTGTGTGTGTATATATATATATACCAGCTTATTGGCCTAGTGAGTTGAGTGTTTGCCAATGATCCAGGAGACCTGCGTTCAATCCCAGGTTGCATCATACCACAGACTTTAAAAATAGTACTTGATACCTCTTTGCTTAACACTCAGCAATATAAGGTATGTATTGAGGGTAAAATGGAGCGATCCAGGGAAAGGAGTAGCGGCATCCCCTACACCTTGGTGTAGTAGCTATTGAAAAGTGAGCCTTCAGGTCGTGCTCGACTATGGTCGCCAACTTTACTTTATATATATATATATATACGCACATATATACTGAGTGAGCAGAAATAATAGGGCTGTCACATGGGTCCCATGTATATTGAGACACCCTATATATATATATATATATATATATATATATATATACTGAGTGAGCAGAAATAATTGGGCAGTCACATTGGTCATATGTATATTGAAACATCCTATATATTTATGTCTTGGTTTGGGGAAAAAACATAAAATTGAATTATTAATTTGTTTTCAACTTTTAATGTCTTTTTCTCCTTTTTCTCTCTTTCTTTTTTTTTTTTTTTTTTTTTCCAAACAGGCCAAATGTTCTCGACAATTTTGCCTTGCTTTCTGGCCAGTTAAACTCTTTGAGTCGTCTGTTGAAAAGTGAAAAGATTCCACCCTTGAAAAATTATGTTCTTCTTCCACTGGCACTTTCACCTGACAAAGATCTTGAACTGGAGGTTTGTACTAAACCTGTTTAACATTTATTTAATTCATGTGTGCATATATATATATGTGTGTGTGTGTGTGTGTAAATGTTTTTGTGTATTTATGTAGATGTATGTTGGGTGTGTATGTATATTTATATGTGTGTGTGTGTGTGTGTGTGTGTAGATATTTATTTGTTTTATTTATATATATATATCATATTTACCCAACCCCTCCGCTCAGGCAGAATATGACACAAGGTCAGTTTTTAAGCGGAGTTTAACAGGGTTGAATTCAGTTTTCCTTCTCCTAGACTAGTTGCCTTACCAAGGCTGAAGAACCCAGTCTGTCCTACTATTTACCCATAGCTGGAGGGAGAATAATTGGATTCATACCTTTCCCAAGAGTATTAGTGCTATGTGAAATGCAATCAGTCGCGTCCAGGATTTGAACTCGTGTCGCCGTGTCCATTTTCTGCGACGATAACCTTTACACCACCATTATATTACAGACCATTATATATATATGTATAAGCTATATCAGGTTAGTGTCCATATATAGAATATATATATGTGTGTGTGTGTGTGTGTATTGATATCTATTTATTTTATATATATATATATATATATATATATAGCAGCTATATCGGGTTAGTGTCTATATATATATATATGTGTGTGTGTATGTGTGTGTGTATATTCATGTGTATTTTTGCACATGTATAAACTCTCTCTCTCTCTCTCTCTCTCTCTCTCTCTCTCTCTATATATATATATATATATATATATATATATATATATATAGCAGCTATATCAGGTTAGTGTCTATATATATGTGTGTGTGTATATATTCATGTATATTTTTGCACGTGTATAAACACTCTCTCCCTCTCTCTCTCTCTCTTTCTATATATATATATATATATATATATATAGGTACACTATGAGGGAAAGGTTGGTACTAATATGACATTTTTAGTTTGGGTTTAAGAGAGGAAATTATTTAAAATTAAATCAATTCTTTTCAAAGACACATACATATCATCTTCATGTATGAAAAAGAAAGCATAATATATATCATTAAAGAAATGCAAATAAGAAATATTTTTGCATAAAAATGTGCTTGGCATTATTATAATGGAGCAAGTATAAAATCTAAAAGAAATCAGAATTAATGAACACTAGAATTCCTACACTATCAATGAGGATTCACTCTGACCTGGAGTGGTCGTACCTCTTAGGGTCCTATCTTGCGGTCAAATATGTCTTCAAGTGAGCAACTGTTATTATTTTGATTTGGTTTCTTTGTTTTTAATGCTTTGTGGGTTATTTAATGCCAAAGCCATCCTTGTGGAAGAACATTTAATCTATAGCTAGGGGTAAAAGAAGGTTTCTTTGTTTAATGGCATATCAACATTCATGGGTTATTTGATGCCAAAGCCATCCATGTAGAAGAACAGCAGTGGTACTATTTAATCTATAGTTTGGGGTATAAGAAGGTTCTTCGGTTTCTTTGTTTAATGACATATCAACCTTCGTGGGTTATTTAATGCCAAAGCCATCCTTATAGAAGAACAGTAGTGATACTATTTAATTTATAGCTGGGGGTATAAGAAGGTTCTTCGGTTTCTTTGTTTAATGGCATATCAACTTTTATGGGTTATTTGATGCCAAAGCCATCCATGTAGAAGAACAGTAGTGGTACTATTTAATCTATAGCTGGTGGGGGATAAGAGGGTTCTTTCGTTTCTTTGTTTTTAATAGCATATCAACCTTCATGGGTTATTTAATGCCAAAACCATCTTTGTAGAAAAACAGCAGTGATTCCATTTAACTCATAACTGGGGGGGATAAGTCAGTTCATACGTTTCTAAGTCTGAAAGTGAACATAATAGCGTAACTGGAGTTCAAACTTGCTTACTTCAAAGCAACAGTCAAGCATTTAACCATTTCACTGTAAGGACTCCCTCAACCTCAACTATTATTAAATAGAAAGAATTACTTAAAACCATATAATTATTTGTATTAGATAGGAATACTTGAAACCATATAATTATTTGTATTAGATAGAAATACTTAAAACCATATAATTATTAGTATTTGATAGAAATACTTGAAACAATACAACTGTGTGAAATTTATTTGTATTAGATAGGAATACTAATATAGAACTGTGTGCAAATTATTTGTATTAGATAGGAATACTTAATATCATAGAACTGTGTGCAAATTATTAGTATTAGATAGGAATACTTGATATCATATAACCATATGGAAAACAGCTCTTAAGACACAACTACACAAAAAATTGTAGATATAAATGTACAATGAACACATTTCTCTAACCTCTAGGCATAAAATCACCTTTGACAGGTTCACATGCTCTTAAAATCAATTGATTATGATATATATATATATATATATAGTCATCCACAGACAGACTGTTTCGTTCTATCAGAACTCTTCAGTGTGGCTAGACACGCAGGACGATCGAAACCCGTCCAACTTTACGTTAGACTAAGTCTCAGACCTCTCGGCCAACAAGCAGACCACGTTGGCTAAGGGAATTTTTAAGGTATTTATTTAGCAACAGCATCCGTTTGTTTACATTTTTATACCCTATCGGCTACCAGAGTGCTCAATTCTTTCGAAGAGCTTTGCATTATGCGAGCGGCGGCCAACAATTCCTTCACCAGAGTGCTCAACCCCCATGGGGGAATATATATATATATATATATATATATATATATATAAATACATGATTGAAAGTGCAAATAAATTTTAGCATCAAAAATGTGCTTCGTGCTATTATGAAATCTAAAAATATAATTGAGTCCTAGAAATCTATTACTTGAAATTTTATCTGGTATGCATAATCATCAGACTGAAGTGTGAGAAAAGTGGCAAATGAACATTGGTTAATAGTGTAAAATTACATTGGTTAATAGTGTAAGGAATAGTCACATAATTACATTGGTTAATAGTGTAAGGAATAGTCACATAATTACATTGGTTAATAGTGTAAGGAATAGTCACATAATTCCATTGGTTAATAGTGTAAGGAATAGTCACATAATTACATTGGTTAATAGTGTAAGGAATAGTCACATAAGATGTAAGTACATGAGATACTAGCACAATATATATATGTATATATATATTTATATATATATATATATATATATATATATCGGTAGCCATTGAACGGATATATGTAAACAATTGTAATTGTGATTCATAACCGTTTAAAATTTACTTCGCAACTAATAGCTCCTTGTGGCTGAATGGTTAGAAGCTTGGCTTGGCGTTTGAGTCAACCGGGTTTCGATCCCAGCTATGGGAAGCTACTGTCTTTCCACACTGATGAGTTCTGATAGAATGAAACTGATCTGTCAGTGGATGACTATATATATATATATATATATATATATATATATATATCAGGGGCGGAGATGGTACTAGTGCTACTCGTGCCCAGCACGACCAATAACTTGGTCAATGTTATTCAAAATGGATTAAAAATCATCCATTAATTTCAAGCAAACATACTTAGTCTGATCTCAATTAAATTACGTATCTATTCAAGTTTCGATAACTAAGTAGCCAAAAGTTCATAAATATATCTGGGAATAATACAACGATGCTGTTTTGAACAGATGGTCTTTGTCAGGTCACCGTCAGATCCATTGAACATCCCATAAAATCAGCTATAATGTTGAACACACGTAATCTGTGCCAGGCACTAGACCCTTATAATAACAGTAATGTTAGCGAAATCTCGCTTTTGGCTGTAGCCAATAGAAAAAGCAAGCCAGAGTACCGTGCTCAAAAAAATTAGCACTATGTGACTGCTGACAACTGTCTTGGGAAGAGGGAGAGGGACCGAGAGATAGAGTGGGGTAGCAGATTATAGCTGTCGCCGACATCATCATCATCACTATGGTAAATGTTGGTTAAACGGCGTGTTTTAATTCGTTTTTTCACTAACAGATCTCTATTTCTTTAATGAATGTTGCATATATTACATTCTGTAACTAAAATTTGTTTATTTGAATACATTTTCAACAAATAATCTTTATTTTAAGCGAAATTGAAACTACTAGCTGTGTCTGTGTATATTGTCATCAATTTCTTTATTCTAATAAAAAATAAATTTCTTTATTCTAATAAAAAATAAATATTTTTCTCGTCATAGTAATGAACATCTTCTCTCTTCTTCTATACTTTTGAAAGGAAAAAAATTATCTTATCTACTGTATTAACAAGACTACAAATTATATAGTATCTTGATTGTTTACAAAAAAACCACCATGCAAGGTACGTTAGTCAATCTGTGCTATACAATGGAGAATCACGCAATAGCAACTATAATGACTTACTTTGGGTCCACGGACCACAGGTTGGGAACTTAAGTTGACAGAGGGCCGGGGGGCACGAGTAGCAAAAATAGGCTAGAGTCGCCACTGATATATATATATATATATATATATATATATATATATATACATACACACACACACATATATATATATATATATATATATATACATATATAATCAAGGTAGTCCAAATAAATGAGAATTAATATGCAATTAGTCAAGTAGTAAGTGACACTAGAGAAGTTTACACATGCGGAAAACTAATTGCTGAACAAAAGGAGTGAATTGATATTTAATTATTGACAGGTTAATAGATTTTTCTCCAGCTATGGCTAAAAGTAGAGCAGAGTCATACCAAAGACTTTAAAAATGGTACTTGATACCACCTTGCTTAACACTCAGCATTATAAGGTACGGTTCAAGGGTAAAGTGGAGCAATCCTGGGAATGGAGTAGCGCCCTCCCCTACACCTTGGTGTAGTAGCTATCGAAAAGGGAGCCTTCGGGTCACCCTCGACTATGGTCGCTAACTTTACTTACTTACAGCAAATAGTCCGAGAGAAGGAAAGCTAAATTTAAACCAGCTGTACTTCAGTTAAGAATTGTTCTTGTGTTGCAAAAAGGGTTGGTTAAATTTACTCCTTGCCCAGTCGGTTGCCCAGTCGGCTGGGGCTGTAGAATACACAGACTGCCTCTCTGCAGAGGGGTAAGACCCCTCCCCCAACGAGTGTCCTGGATATGACACTAAACAATCTGATGGTGAGTTTCCAGCAATGCTGGAGCTTTGGGGAATGCGGAGTACCCCTTCATTGCCATCGCTCCCAGGTCCCCTCTGGCCCGGAGTGGTAGCACCTGGTAAGGGTCCTATCTATGGGTTAAATAGAAATAACAGCATACTTATGCTAAAATTAATTGTTTGAGTAAACTGAATAGCTTGAAATAGAAACGTTTTTGACAATTAAACCGTACTTACACTTAAACTGTGTGCTTATGCTTAACTGAATTATTTGAAATAGAACTGTTTTTCAACATTAAAACTGTATTTACACTTAACTGAATTGTTACATATAACTGCTTGAATAGTTTGAAATGGAAATGTTTTTGACAATTAAACTGTGTACTTATGCTAAACTGAACTATTTTCAATAGAACAGATTATTTACATAAAAATGGATTTGGCGTTAAATAATCTACAAAGGTTGATATGCCATAAAACCAAACCAAACCAAACCACACTTGCCCAGTCGGCTGGGGCTGTTGAATACACAGACTGCACTTCTGCAGAGGGGTAAAATCTCCCCCGCCCAACGAGTGTCCTGGATATATGCTGGAAATTTGGGGAATGCCAAGTACCCCTTTATTGCCATTGCTCCCAGTTCCACTCTGGCCGAAGTGGTAGAACCTGATAGGGTCCTATCTATGGGTTAAATAGAACTAAACTGTGGTTTCTTGAGTTTACTGTTTTTTACATTTAAAGTGCGTATTTATGCTTAACTGAATTGCTTAAAATGGAACTGTTTTGACATTTAAATGGTGTGCTTATGCTAAACTGAATTGCTTGAAATAGAACTGTTTTGACATCTAAACCATGTACTTATGCTAAACTGAATTATCTGAAATAATACTGTTTTCACATTTAACTCTGTATTGCCCAGTCAGCTGGGATTGAAGAATACACCGACTGTAAGACCCCCCCCTCCCGCCATGAGTGTCCTAGATATGACGCTAAACAATCTGATGGCGAAGTTCCAGTGATGCTATGGTTTTAGGGAATGCGGAGCACCCCTTCATTGCCATTGCTCCCAGGTCCACTCTGGCCCAGAATCGTAGCACATGAGATGGCCCTATCTATGAGTTAAATAAAACTAAACTGCATACTTATGCTAAACTGAATTGTTTGAAATAGAACTGTTTGACTAAACTGAATAACTTGAAATAGAAACGTTTTTGACAATTAAACTATATATTTACATTTAAACTGTGTACTTATGCTAAACTGAATTGTTTGAAATAAAACTGTTTTTGACATTGAAACTGTACTTAAACTAAACTGATTTTTTTAATATAGAACTCCACACTGACACATGCATTACTTTACTTTGTGTGGGGGTCCCAATGCTGCGCAGATGAACATGCACCATAGTCTAAATTCGGAACTGATGCTTTACAAATCCGAACTTGGCCATAATGCTGCAGAAGCAACCAAAAATATTTGTTTTGTGAAAGGTGAAGTACAGTAACCAGATGATTCAAGAAATTTTACTCTGGTTGCAAGAACCTTGACATTCAAGCCTCAAATCATGGATTCTGAGACCATGCTCCAATTTATAGAGGCAAATCCAGCACAGTGAACTGTCAAATTGTGTCTAGCAGCATTACCAAAATATTGCAAAATTTTCGACTTACCCTAGTAAGTATTTGAGGGTTAGAATGTAAACGTTTTGGTGTTGTTAAGTCCATATGGGAGTAAATATTTCAAGACGTAATATCTATTTATTTTTAAGGGTTTCTTGAAGTGATGTAAAAAAAAGTTGGCAACTATAATTGAGAATGACCAAAAGGCTCCCTTTTCAATAGCTACTACACCAAGGTGTAGGGGAGGGTGCTACTCCTTTCCCTAGATAGCTCTACTTTATCCATGTTCCATACCTTATAATGCTAATTGTTAAGCAGGGAGGAATCAAGTACCATTTTTTTTTTTTTTTTTTGAGTCTTTAGAATGACTCAACCTGGGATTGAACCCTGGTCTCCCAATCCATTGGTGAATACTCTAACCATTATTCCAATGGGCCGGTAAATGAAGTGATGTTGTGTTTGGCAATTCTTTTTACTTCCCTATTCTTCTTCTAGTTATGTGTTAATAGTAGGGTAGACTGTGCCCTTTAGCTTTGCTATGCCAACCAGTTGAGGTTAAAGGAAAACTCTGAACATTATCTCTACTAGACAGGAAATAGTAGGGCAGACCGTGCCCTTTAGCTTTGCTATGGCAACCAGTCGAGGTTAAAGGAAACCTCTGAACATTATCTCTACTAGACAGTAAATAGTAGGGCAGACCGTGCCCTTTAGCTTTGCTATGGCAACCAGTCGAGGTTAAAGGAAAACTCTGAACATTATCTATCCTAGACAGTAAATAGTAGGGCAGACAGGGCCCTTTAGCTTTGCTATGGCAACCAGTCGAGGTTAAAGGAAAACTCTGAACATTATCTATCCTAGACAGTAAATAGTAGGGCAGACAGGGCCTCAGTAGGGCAACCAATCTCTTTTCTTTTCATCATGTGACAATTGTTTTATTAGATTTTTTTTTCTTCTCCAGAAACTCACTGAAGGGCGTTTGATGATATTCAACCATGAAGTTGTGCCAGTCTACCTGCGTACAAAACCTGAACCAGAAGTGGAAGAAAAATTTACTGAACTTACCTGCCGGATTGGCATGTCAGCCCATGATAATCCTCAGGTAACTTTGACACCTTTTATGTTTCTCACGACACACTTTTTCTCTTTAAAAAAATTGAATTTTAAAAATTCCTTTCTTGCTTTTGCTCTAAAAGTCTAATTTCTGTGGAAACCACAGAATGATCACTTGCAGCTATGTCATCAATGCTTAGAAGACACCAACTGCACCTTCTGCAAATGGGTGTCCTGAGTATGACCCTAAACTGCATCCAGTGGAAAGGCTCCTGACTTGAAGATTGGGGGCATGTGAATTACGCCTTCATTGCCATTATTACATGAAGTGGTGGTACCATCTCTGGGTCAAATAAATTTGTTTAAAAATTATTGTAATACTTGAAACTATTTAACTGTGTGCAAACAAACAATTATTATTACATACAATTATTAATTTTCTCTTACATGGAGTGGTGGTACCATTTCTGGGTCAAATAAATTTGTTTAAAAATTATTGTAATACTTGAAACTATTTAACTATGTGCCAACAAACAATTATTATTACATACAATTATTAATTTTCTCTTACATGGAGTGGTGGTACCATCTCTGGGTCAAATAAATTTGTTTAAAAATTATTGTAATACTTGAAACTATTTAACTGTGTGCCAACAAACAATTATTATTACATACAATTATTAATTTTCTCTTACATGGAGTGGTGGTACCATTTCTGGGTCAAATAAATTTGTTTAAAAATTATTGTAATACTTGAAACTATTTAACTGTGTGCAAACAAACAATTATTATTACATACAATTATTAATTTTCTCTTACATGGAGTGGTGGTACCATTTCTGGGTCAAATAAATTTGTTTAAAAATTATTGTAATACTTGAAACTATTTAACTGTGTGCCAACAAACAATTATTATTACATACAATTATTAATTTTCTCTTACATGGAGTGGTGGTACCATCTCTGGGTCAAATAAATTTGTTTAAAAATTATTGTAATACTTGAAACTATTTAACTGTGTGCAAACAAACAATTATTATTACATACAATTATTAATTTTCTCTTACATGGAGTGGTGGTACCATCTCTGGGTCAAATAAATTTGTTTAAAAATTATTGTAATACTTGAAACTATTTAACTGTGTGCCAACAAACAATTATTATTACATACAATTATTAATTTTCTCTTACATGGAGTGGTGGTACCATCTCTGGGTCAAATAAATTTGTTTAAAAATTATTGTAATACTTGAAACTATTTAACTGTGTGCCAACAAACAATTATTATTACATACAATTATTAATTTTCTCTTACATGGAGTGGTGGTACCATCTCTGGGTCAAATAAATTTGTTTAAAAATTATTGTAATACTTGAAACTATTTAACTGTGTGCAAACAAACAATTATTATTACATACAATTATTAATTTTCTCTTACATGGAGTGGTGGTACCATCTCTGGGTCAAATAAATTTGTTTAAAAATTATTGTAATACTTGAAACTATTTAACTGTGTGCCAACAAACAATTATTATTACATACAATTATTAATTTTCTCTTACATGGAGTGGTGGTACCATCTCTGGGTCAAATAAATTTGTTTAAAAATTATTGTAATACTTGAAACTATTTAACTGTGTGCAAACAAACAATTATTATTACATACAATTATTAATTTTCTCTTACATGGAGTGGTGGTACCATCTCTGGGTCAAATAAATTTGTTTAAAAATTATTGTAATACTTGAAACTATTTAACTGTGTGCCAACAAACAATTATTATTACATACAATTATTAATTTTCTCTTACATGGAGTGGTGGTACCATCTCTGGGTCAAATAAATTTGTTTAAAAATTATTGTAATACTTGAAACTATTTAACTGTGTGCAAACAAACAATTATTATTACATACAATTATTAATTTTCTCTTACATGGAGTGGTGGTACCATCTCTGGGTCAAATAAATTTGTTTAAAAATTATTGTAATACTTGAAACTATTTAACTGTGTGCCAACAAACAATTATTATTACATACAATTATTAATTTTCTCTTACATGGAGTGGTGGTACCATCTCTGGGTCAAATAAATTTGTTTAAAAATTATTGTAATACTTGAAACTATTTAACTGTGTGCAAACAAACAATTATTATTACATACAATTATTAATTTTCTCTTACATGGAGTGGTAGTACCATCTCTGGGTCAAATAAATTTGTTTAAAAATTATTGTAATACTTGAAACTATTTAACTGTGTGCAAACAAACAATTATTATTACATACAATTATTAATTTTCTCTTACATGGAGTGGTGGTACCATCTCTGGGTCAAATAAATTTGTTTAAAAATTATTGTAATACTTGAAACTATTTAACTGTGTGCCAACAAACAATTATTATTACATACAATTATTAATTTTCTCTTACATGGAGTGGTGGTACCATCTCTGGGTCAAATAAATTTGTTTAAAAATTATTGTAATACTTGAAACTATTTAACTGTGTGCAAACAAACAATTATTATTACATACAATTATTAATTTTCTCTTACATGGAGTGGTAGTACCATCTCTGGGTCAAATAAATTTGTTTAAAAATTATTGTAATACTTGAAACTATTTAACTGTGTGCAAACAAACAATTATTATTACATACAATTATTAATTTTCTCTTACATGGAGTGGTAGTACCATCTCTGGGTCAAATAAATTTGTTTAAAAATTATTGTAATACTTGAAACTATTTAACTGTGTGCAAACAAACAATTATTATTACATACAATTATTAATTTTCTCTTACATGGAGTGGTGGTACCATCTCTGGGTCAAATAAATTTGTTTAAAAATTATTGTAATACTTGAAACTATTTAACTGTGTGCCAACAAACAATTATTATTACATACAATTATTAATTTTCTCTTACATGGAGTGGTGGTACCATCTCTGGGTCAAATAAATTTGTTTAAAAATTATTGTAATACTTGAAACTATTTAACTGTGTGCAAACAAACAATTATTATTACATACAATTATTAATTTTCTCTTACATGGAGTGGTGGTACCATCTCTGGGTCAAATAAATTTGTTTAAAAATTATTGTAATACTTGAAACTATTTAACTGTGTGCCAACAAACAATTATTATTACATACAATTATTAATTTTCTCTTACATGGAGTGGTGGTACCATCTCTGGGTCAAATAAATTTGTTTAAAAATTATTGTAATACTTGAAACTATTTAACTGTGTGCAAACAAACAATTATTATTACATACAATTATTAATTTTCTCTTACATGGAGTGGTGGTACCATCTCTGGGTCAAATAAATTTGTTTAAAAATTATTGTAATACTTGAAACTATTTAACTGTGTGCCAACAAACAATTATTATTACATACAATTATTAATTTTCTCTTACATGGAGTGGTGGTACCATCTCTGGGTCAAATAAATTTGTTTAAAAATTATTGTAATACTTGAAACTATTTAACTGTGTGCCAACAAACAATTATTATTACATACAATTATTAATTTTCTCTTACATGGAGTGGTGGTACCATCTCTGGGTTAAATAAATGTTTCAAAATTATTGGAATACTTAAAACTATATAACTGTGTGCATACAAATGATTTTTATTAAATTGTTGTAACCTAACAAAAAAGGTTTCTGAATGAGAAATAACCAAAATGGAGGTTGCAAAAGTAATGGAAATCTTTATAGCATTAACAAAATACAACATTCGCCAACAGCATGAAGAAGGTACCCACTACTAGTGGTGACTATTTAGTCAACTTTGTAACCCCCTCCCCCACCTCACAATAGTGCCCAACATTTTTATGAGGAATGGGACATACCCATTAATGTCCCTAGGTAGGGTATAGAACATAAATGGAATTATTAATTTTCTCTCACCTGTCGTGGTCGTACCATCTCTGAATCAAATAGATTTGTTTGAAAATGATTGGAGTACTTGAAACCATATAACTGTGTGCAGTTATATGGTTTATTCTATTATTGAATAGAATAATCAATTTTAATTCTTTACTAAGGATTATTATTATTGGTTTCTTGAAAGCATATAATTGCTTGCAAATTATTGGTGTTAGATAGGAAAAACAACAAAAACAACAAAAAAAAATGGATAGGAAAAACAACAAAACAAATGAGTCAAAATAGAAATCAGTTTTTTCAACAGAACTGAATGTAATGGGATTTAGAGAAAAAGCTAAATGAAAACCAGCATTTATGCATCAACAGGATTATCCCAGGTATGACATCAAAATGCATCTGATAATGTGGGTCCAGTCTTGGAGTTTAGCAAATGTGGAGTGTCCCTTCATTACCATTACTCTAAGGTCCACTCGAACCTACTGTGGTATTACATGTTAGCGTCTCATCTATAGCTTAAATAGAACTGGAGGTGCCCATGGTGTAATGGTTATCGTTGTAGGAAATGGACATGGCAACACGAGTTCAAATCCTGGACGCGACTGATTGCATTTCACATAGCACTAATACCCTTGGGAAAGGTAGGAATCCAATTATTCTCCCTCCAGCTATGGGTAAATAGTAGGGCAGACTGATTCTTCAGTCTTGGTAAGGCAACTAGTCTAGGAGAAGGAAAACTCTGAATTCAAACCTGTTAAACTCTGCTTAAAAATTTACCTTGTGTCATATCCTGCCCGAGCGGAGGGTTTGGAAAGTGGAGGTACCCGTGATGTGATGGTTATCGTCGTAGGAAATGGATACGGTGACACGAATTCAAATCCTGGACGAGACTGATTGCATTTCACATAGCACTAATACCCTTGGGAAAGGTATGAATCCAATTATTCTCCCTCCAGCTATGGGTAAATAGTAGGGCAGACTAGGTTCTTCAGCCTTGGTGAGACAACTAGTCTAGGAGAAGGAAAACTCTGAATTCAAGCCTGTTAAACTCTGCTTAAAAATTGACCTTGTATCATATCCTGCCCGAGCGGAGGGGTTGGTAAATATGATAGCTTAAATAGAACTGTTCAATATTTTTTGAGAGATCATTATTGATATTAAATAGAATTACTAATGTTAGATAACTATATGTAAAACTGTTTAATTGTGTGCAAACAAATGATTGATATTAGATATTGTTTATTTATGTTAAATAGTAATACTTGAAATCATTTAACTATGTGCAAACAAATAAGGTTTAACAACTCATTTAAAAATAAAGTTACCAACAAACTATTTGCTTACAAATATGTGTGTATAAACAGGATTTAGCATTGTATAACCCTCAAGGGTTGATATGCCATAAAATGCAACCAAACAAACAGAAGAAAATGAGATTAAAGAGAGACATTTGTGGCATGTGGACAATTGGATGAAAGTGATATTCAGTGATGGATTGAGAATCTATACTAGCCAAGGCAATGATATTGGAACTTTCATTCTGGTGCTACACAAATGAAACATTGAAACATATTGCTTTAAGTTAGTGAAATCCATGCCTGAAAGAAATTAAAGCTATCATAAAAATTCAAGGAGGTTTAATTCAGACAGAAGCAACTGGGAAATAAGCCTTTCAGTCCAGGAGCCCCCCCCCCCAGTAAAAATTTTGTTACGTAATACTGTTATCATTGTTTTCAATATATCAGTAAAGTACTTTCAATGATTTGACAACATTTTCCTTGTTTATCATGTAAACATCAAGGAAAATATGGACATTTGAAAATTTCATTCTTTCTTTCTTTGTTTTTTTTTAATTTTTAATGGCATATCAACCTTTGCAGGTTATTTAATGCTAAAGCTAGCTTTTAGAAGAACAGTAGTGGTACTATTTAACCCATTGCTGGGAGGATAAGGGGGTTCAGAACTTTCCCAAGGGTATTTGTCCGACAGTGAATGTAATAGCGTGACTGGAGTATGAACTCGCATACTACGATTCTGAAGTCCATCGCTTTAACCATTACACCACGAGGACAAACCTCCGAAAATTTCATTATTCAGGTCACAAAAACAAAGTTTGAAGAGAAAAATAGGTATTTTCTGTTTACTTAATGACTAAGCATTTGGGAAATAACACTTTCTATCTTGGAAAAAGAAAAAAAGATTATCTTATTGCTGAGTATAATATATAAATATAAAATGTTATTTATTTTCTATTTTCCTTACCTATTCTATTCATATATTTCTTATACATAAATACTGTCTTTGTCCCATAATAGTTATTGCATTTTTTTTTTTTAATTTATAAATAAATGCAACAACTATTATGGGACAGGAGTATAATAAACTACTAACCCTGAAAAAAAAATGGACTGACCACTATTTAAAAAAACATTTCTTCTCTTATTTCTAATCTATAAAAATAAACTAAGCTTGGCCAAAACTTGTTCGAATTGATAGCCAAACTTTCTGGTTTCATTGAACATATCTATCTTATGTTGAAAAAAATCTTAATCATTAATTAAAATAAATTATCTGAGGCATGTTTCTTGAAGCCATAAAGTTTGGCTATTAAAAACTTTATATTTCATGTATCGAAAATAACAGAAGTAATGTTTTCTAAGAGTGTAGATAGAGTCCATGTTTTTTTGTCAGGGATTGTGTTCTTCAAATTTACTAATTTGTCTTGTTTCCTATGTTCCACTTTAGTCTTACATGGTTTACAGTCAGGTAAGTTGATTGGTCAATTGCTGGTCATCTGTTTTGGTCTTGTCTCATGGTCAGCAGAATGTTTATTGCCTGTTTTAGTATTGTCTTGTGGCTTTCCATGTGACCACAGTTTTTTTCTTTATATATTTATACTTTTTGTCTGAATTTCCAAGATAAGGAATTATTATTATTATTATTATTTACTCCTTTACACTGGAGTTTGAGTGACAGCAAGTCTCCAGGACTCGTCTCAGAATTCTGGCCGTTCTTAGCAATGCTGTTGTTTGGATGGTCTCTACCCGTCCACTAACTTCCAAGTCTTCCAGGCCTTTTAATAATCCTTTAGTTATTATGCCTAACGCACCAATCACAGTTGGCACAATCGTTACTTTTTTTATTATTATTATTATTATTATTCATATTTACTGTCCTCATTTTGTTTAGAGTCAAGCAAATGTTTTCCTCTGATTAGAAAGTAAATAAGGCAAATAGATCCCATTCAAAATTTAATTTTACTCTAAAAAAGAACAATATTTATCATTTTATTTTGTTATTGTCATTACTTTACTTTTGAAGATTATATATGTTTGCCATTGTAAGCTAGACTATCCTAACACCTCACTTTGAAGTTCTGCCATATTCACCTAGTCATTGCCTCTGGTATTACGGCAATTTCATGGTGAATAAAATCTTTTAGTTTGTTAGCTGTCTGCAGTTCATGTTTAAAGACTTAAGCCTCGGGTATTCTCTGAGGAATAATCATCTGGGTATAGATATGTAGCTTCAGTTACCCTCCCCCCCCCCGAGGAAGTAATCAGAAAGGGATATATCTGTAGCTTATGTTTAAAGACGTGAGCCTTCAGTTATCCCCCAGAGAAAGTAATCATGAGGGGATAGATCTGGAGCTTACATTTAAAAATCTGACTCTTCAAGTATCCCCCAGAGGAATTAATCACAAGAGAATAGATATGCAGCCCATGTTTAAAGACTTAAGCTTTTAGTTACCTCCCAGTGGAAGTAATCACCAGGGGATAGATCTATAGCCTGTTTCAAGACTTGAGCCATCAGTTACTTCCTAGAAAAAGTAATCACAAGAGGATAGGTCTGCGGCCCATGTTTAAAGACTTAGCCTTTAGGTATCTCCCAGAGAAAGTAATTCCTAGGAGATAGATATGCAGCCTCCATGTAAATACTTGAGCCTTCAGTTATCCCTCAGAGAAAGTAATCACAAAGTGATAAATCTGCAGCCTGGATTTAAAGACTTCATCTTGCAGTATCCCCTAAGGGAAGTAATCACAAGTGGCTTATGTTTAAAGACTTGAGCCTTCAGTTATCCCCCATAGAAGTAATCATGAGGAGAGAGATGTTTAAAGACTTGAGTCTTAGAGTATCCCTCAGAGAAAGTAATCACAAGGTGGGTAGATCTGGTGACCAGGCTGGCCATGGAATATCACCATTGTGTGAGATGAAGGACCAATTTTTTAAATGTCCTGTTTTCAGAATCTCTTTAGTATCTCTTGCAAAGATGTAAAACTTCCTTTCCCTCAAAAATGTTTGAGTCCCAGGTATGACATTAAACAGCATCTGATGGTAAGGCCTCAGTTTTGGAGATCAGGGGAGTGTGCAGTATTCTTTCATTGCCATTACTCTCAGGTCCACTCTGACCCAGAGTGGTCATACCTATTAGGATCCCATCTCTGGGTCAAATAGATCCATTTAAAAATTATTTGTTTTCAATAAGACCATATGAAAAAGAAAAAAAAAGAATTTCTTAAAACCCTACAACTGTGTGCAAATTATTTGTCTTTGGTAGGAATACTCGATATCGTATAGCTGTATGGAAAACAGCTTTTAAAAAGCCAACTACACAAAAAATGTTAATATAAAGGTACAATGAATGCAATTCCCTAACCTCTATGCACAAAATAACCCTAGAGAAGTTGACATGCAATCAATCAACCATTTTTTAAATAAGTTTCAATACAAACGCATGATATTCACCATTTTATGCCTTGAAGGCAACTGAAAGAGTATGGCTGCTACTGCTACTAAAGACATACCACCCATCGACTTACTGCAATTAGAACCTGCTTGGCTGTAATTCTAAATCTGGGATATCACTTTGAAAGGCTTTTTACTATAGAAATTTTGTGTCTTTAATAATGAAGATGAGGACATTAGCCTGAGTATAACAGTAAATAATATTTATATCTATTTCTTCCTATTTTTTTACCTGCTATTTTTTTTTTTTTTTTTTGTTACTTTTTCCATCTTTGATTATTTTTTTTCTTTCAGCTTTTTTATTCTAACACTATGAATTTTATATTTTTAACTTTCATTTCATTTTTTTTTTTTTTAAATTGATTTTTGTCTGAGATTTGGATATAAAAACTGTTAAGTCTTGAAAAAAAATCTTTTTATTACATTTACATTTTTTTATTTATATGAAATGAATTCTATTTTTTATTAGATTTGATTTTTTTTTTTTTTTTTTTTTTTTTTTTTGTCAAAGATTTTAAGAAAAGTTATCTTGAAAAAAATTTGAATGGCTTCTTTTTTTTCTAATATATATATATATATATATATATATATATATATATATATATATATATATAATTCGGTCCAGTTAAACCGGAGTTGGGAGGAATTCCATCAGGACAAAAAAACATTCAGCAGTGAACATTTAGATTTTCCTGGTAAAGAGCTCAATGTAACTCACATTACAGAGCAATAATTTCTTTAAGGAAAGACAAAACTGGTCCCATAAGAATTATAAACTTATTTCCATCCTGTTATGTGTTTTTTTGATAAAATCAAAAAACACGAAAAAAATTAACTGGACTTCTTCAGATCTAATGGATAAAATAATTTTATTTTATCCATTAGATCTGAAGAAGTCCGGTTAATTTTTTCGTGTTTTTGATTTTATCAAAAAAACACATAACAGGATGGAAATAAATTTATAATTCTTATGGGACCAGTTTTGTCTTTTCTTAAAGATATATATATATATATGATTTAGTTTTTCATTCATCTGGCATGAATTTTATTCATTTTTAAAACTTTAAAAGAAAAAAAAAGGGGTTTTATAGATTTGAAAAAAAATATTGGCTCAAATTTTGGGAAAACTTGAAGTATTAAATACTTCGCCTTTTTTTTTTTTTTTTTTTTTTTTTACTTTTAATCTATTTTGAAATGACAAACTTAAAAATTTTCAAAAGTGCTCATTTTTATAGATTTGATTTTTTTTTTTTTTAGATTTATTTTAATCTAAGGTTTTAAAAGTTTGTTTGTTTTTTTTTGGTTTTTTTGGGGTTTTTTTTTTAGTAAATAAATATTTCATATTCTTTTATTTTATTGAATTTCAATGTTTTCATTTATATGATAAGAAAGTTTTAGAGATTTAATTACTGCAAAAGAATTTAAGAAAACTTAGCTTAAAAAATTGTTAAATATATTTTTTTAATTTTACTATAAATAGCTTTTTGATTCATCTGATCGAATTTTATATATTTTCAACCAATTTAAAAAAAAAAAATTTTTTTATAGATTTAAATCAAAATTATTTTCATTTCAAAATTTTAAGAACTTAAATCTTGTAATTATTATCTGTCTTAATTTAATTGAGTGAGAGTCCAGTCTTGGATATATGGGGAGTGCAGAGTACCCCTTCATAGCCATTACTTTCAAGTCCATTCTGACACAGAGTTAAATGTGGGTCAAATAAATGTGTTTAAAAATTTTTCATATTCAATAGGAATCTGAGTGTGGGGGTGGACTGTTAAAAAACAATCTGCCAAAAATATAAATATGGGTGTACAATGAACACAATTCCCTCTGGGCAAAGAATAACCCTAAACAGATTGATATGCCATTAAAATAATTCAATCAATCACTCCACTTCTATATGCAAATATAGTCATGTTTTATACTGTTTTTGAAGCAATCTTTTTCTTTTTTTTTTCTTTATTAGATTTAACTTTTTTTTTATTCATTTGACATCACATTTTTACATTACTATTTTTCTTTGTATGATTTTGTATTTATTATTATAAAAAATTCATTTCTGTCTTGAATTTTAAGAACAGTAAAACCTTCAAGAAATTATTGAATATCTTTAGATGATAGGAATTTTTATAAAGTTTTTAAAACAAATGGTTTGTTTGGAGTTTGCTTATTTTTTTTTTAGATTTACTTCATCTCAGATTTTAAGAAAAGTTATCTTGAAAAAAATGTTTAAATATCTTCATCTTTTTTTTTTTTTCTTTTTTAATTTAGCTATTTCATTCATACATGTATTCTTTGCATTTTCAATACTTAAAAAATTTTTTTTTTTTTTTTTTTAATTTTTTAATTCTTTAAAATTTATTTTTTTATCCTAAATTATATAGAAATATAATACTTATATTCACCATCCAGATAAGAGTAAGTTTCCATCATTTGTCTTTTTTTTTTTTTAAATGAATAATTCGAATTCTAAATTATGTAGAAATATAATACTTATAATAATCACCAAGGAATAGATCTAAGGCTTGTTAAAAGACTTGAGCCATCAGTTACTTCCTAGAAAAAGTAATCACAAGAGGATAGGTCTGCGGCCCATGTTTAAAGACTTAGCCTTTAGGTATCTCCCAGAGAAAGCAATTCTTTAAAATTTATTTTTTTCTGGAATGTTAATCCTTCCTCTGCTCTGTCAGCAGGGTTTAGAATATGCTGTGTCACTTGTAGAGAGGTAAGAATATCCTCCCACCCACCCACAAAAAAAAAGACGTCCTGAATGTAACGCTAAATTGTTGGGATAGTCCCCATGACATACAGGTTCAAATAGTGGACTGCAACCTCACAGTAAGTGAGTGTGATCTTCATTCACGCTATTACATTCACTTTTGGACTAATACGAGGATCATTAAATAAGTTTCCAGACTTTTTTCGTATGGGCACTTTTATTGATAGTACACTCATGAAATAATCTCCTCCAGCTGCAATGCACTTGTTCTACCGTTCCAACAACTTCTTCAAGGCCCCATGGAAGTCCTCTTGTGTGAGCGTGTCAATCACCTTCGTCATAGCCTCTTTCATCTCCTCAATTGTCTCATAACGACAGCCTCTGAGCTTAGGGATTAACCAAAGGTCCCAGGGAGCAAGGTCTGGACTATAGGGAGGCTAAGGAACTGTCTTGATGCCCATCTTGGTCAAATAGTCTGTGACAAAGATGGAGTTGTGGATTGGTGCATTGTCCTGGTGGAAATGCCATGGACCCAATTTGAAGAGTGCTGGCCTCTTCCCAAGGAATCTCTTACTGAACTCCCTTAAAACCTCAACATAGTAACCCTAAGCCTTTGGCCAATCAACTCTGGCGTATTGACTTCCTTACTCCTCTCACACCTCTCATCATCCCTCACAGACTCCCTGCCTTCCTTGAATCTCTTATGCCACTCACAAACTGATGCTCGATTCATGCAAGATGGCCTCAAAGCAGTTTGAAGCATTCTATATGTTTCTGTGGCATTTTTTCCAAGTTTAAAACAGAATTTTATTGCATATCGTTCTTCTAAAGTGTCCTCACATCCAGATTGCATTTGTGAAATTCACCAGCTGTGACAATCAGGCTTTAGTAGGGTGTATTCCAATTGCTGCTGTAGGTGTTCATTTAAACCAGAAATCATAAAAATTGGTCAGTCATGTCATAAGATGTATAGCAATAACATACTGAATTTTCAAGAGTCTACGACAATTCTAAATGCCTGTACAAAAAAGTCTGGAAACTTATTGAATGCACCACGTACCTTCAGAAAGGTATGAACCCCCTTATTTCTTCAGCTATCCTGTTGTTCTACTGGGATAACTTTGGCATTGAATAACCCATGAAAGTTGATATGCCATTAATCAAAGAAACCTAACCAAATTTATCTATCTAAGCCCAGTCATTTGGGGCTGTAGAATACACCGATTGCATCTCTGCAGAGAGATAAGAAATTGAGAGTCCTGGATATGACATTAATCAATCTGATAGTGAGGTTCCAATAATGCTGGATCTTTGGGGAATACTGAGTATCCCTTCATTACCATCGCTCCCCGGTCCATTCTGGCCCAAGTGGTAGCACTTGATAGGATCTCATCTATGGGTTAAATAAAACTGTTTGATCATTTAACTGTGTATAAACAAATGGCTGATGTTTAATTGAATTGTTAGTGATACATAGCCATTCTTGGAACCATTTAACTGTATGCAAATGAATGAGTAATGTTGAATAGAATAATTAGTGTTAGATAGCAATACTTTTAGGGGGTGTCCTCGTGGTGTAATGATTAAAGCGATGGACTGTGGAATCGTAGTAAGCGAGTTTGTACTCCAGTTGCGCTATTACATTCACTTTCAGACAAATACCCTTGAGAAAGGTATGAACCCCCTTATCCTCCCAGCTATGGGTTAAATGATATAACTACTGTTCTTCTAGGAGAATGGCTTTGGCATTAAATAATCTACAACGGTTGGTATGCCATTAAACAAAAAAAACAAACCAAACCAAAACTTTTAACCACTTCACTGTCTACAGACAAGATCGAAATTGGATAGAATTGTTAGTGTTAGATAGCAATAATTGAAACCATTTCATTATGTATGAATAATTGCAATAGTGTACAATGAAATTAGTTCTCATTTATAAATGAAATCACCTCCAAACTATTCACTTACAAATCATATGTACAGTAGCGTCCAAAACTAAGGGATAAAATTTTAAAACCTAATATTTGTTAGAAATAACAACTGTGAAAAGCTGAAATTTTGACAACTGGTAGCCGTTATCATCCATAATAACATACTAAAATTTGAATCATTTGCAAAGGATAGAAAAAGAATTATAACAATTATTTATTTATTTTCAAAATAGGATCGTCCAAAAGTAAGGGACAAAATTGAGAAAAACAATGTAAACAGTATGCTATATTCAAATTTTTTTATTTCCTCTAAAGAATAAGTCTTACTTAGTCATTTGTAAACGTTGCATCAGCCGGCACCATGGCGAAATGCCAAAAACTTGATTACTCTGTGAGACAAGCTATTGTGAAGCTACATAAGGAAAAGCACACCATTAGAGAGATTTCAGAGAAAGTAAAACGTTCCAAGAGTGTTATAGGCAGGGTTGTTAAATCCTACAATGATACTGGCAAAATAGTTAGTGCTTTTAAAACCGGCAGACCCTGCAAAACTGCGGTAAGAGAAGATCGAATAATGCAGCATATGTCATTAAAGGACCGTTTTAAGTCTTGCACAGAAATTAAAAGGGTTATGACTAGTACCTCATGTGTTAATGTGTCATGATAGACTGTTTCTAGACGACTGCAAGAAATAGGGCTGTTTAATTGAACCCCAAGGAAGAAACCACTTGTTAGTTCGAAGAATAAGAAGAAGAGATTAGAGTTTGCAAACAGGTATGTAATTTGGACATATGAAAATTGGGCAAAAGTATTTTTCAGTGATGAAAGCAAGTTTAATTTATTTGGAAATGATGGAAAAAACAATGTAAAGAGACATATTGGTGAAAGATTAAGTGCAAAGCGTACTAAGAAAACTGTCAAGTTTGGGGGCGGAAGCGTCATGGTATTTGGAATGTTTTCTAGCCAAGATACAACGCCTCTTGTCCGGTTACTAACTCGTGTAAACGCGCAGATCTATAAAAACATTGTTCAAGATCATGTTGTGCCAATCATACAGAATTCAGGTTTCAATAAGGGCTACCTTTATGCAAGATAATCCCCCATGTCACAAGGCAAAGGTGGTAATGAGTTATCTTAGCGAGCAAGATTTCAAAATTATGGATTGGCCACCGCAAAGTCCTGACTTAAATCCAATAGAAAATCTTTGGAAGACCTTAGGAGTGAAAGTTATGGAAAGAAATCCCACTAACACGGAGGATTTATGGGTGAAACTTCAAGAAGAATGGTCTAAAATTAGTATCGAGGATTGTCAAGAACTGATTCGTTCTTGTAGTCGAAGATGTGCAGCTGTCATTGAGAGTAAGGGCTCATTTACTAAATATTGATTGTACATGTATTTTTATTGTTTTTTGGCTGTTTACATTGTTTTTCTCAACTTTGTCCCTTACTTTTGGATGATCCTATTTTGAAAATAAATAAATAATTGTTATAATTCTTTTTCTATCATTTGCAAATGATTCAAATTTTAGTATGTTATTATGGATGATAACGGCTACCAGTTGTCAAAATTTCAGCTTTTCACCGTTGTTATTTCTAACAAATATTAGGTTTTAAAATTTTGTCCCTTAGTTTTGGACGCTACTGTATATCCATTTAAATGAGTACAAATAAATTACTGATGTTAAATTGTTACTGTTTACATAGCAAGACTTGAAACCATTTAACTGTGTGCAAACAAATAACTGATGTTAAATTGTTACTGTTATATAGCAAGACTTGAAACCATTTAACTGTGTGCAAACAAATGACTAATGTTAAATTGTTACTGTTTACATAGCAATACTTGAAACCATTTAACTGTACAAAAAAGAGCTCAGACTCATTTAAAAATTTTATCAACAAAATAGAAACAAAGCCAAACTATTTGCTAAATAACCCATGAAGGTTGATATGCCATTAAACAAAGAAACCAAACCAAACACATCTATATATCCCACAGTTATGAGTTAAATAGTACTACGAGTGTCCTTTAACAAGGATGGCTTTGGCATTAAATAAGTCAAGAAGGTTGATATGCCATTAAAGAAACCAAACCAACTAGACTGCATCTGATAGTGAGAGTCCAGTCTTGGATATCTGGGGAGTGCAGAGCACCCCTTCATTGCCATTACTCCAAAGTCCATTCTGACACAGTTAAATGTGGGTCAAATAAATGTGTTTAAAAATTTTTCATATTCAATAGGAATCTGAGTGTGGGGGTGGACTGTTAAAAAACAATCTGCCAAAAATATAAATATGGGTGTACAATGAACACAATTCCCTCTGGGCAAAGAATAACCCTGAACAGATTGATATGCCATTAAAATAACTCAATCACTCCACTTTTATATGCAAATATAGTCATGTTTTAGACTAAGTTTGATGAAGCAATCTCTTTTTCTTTTTTTTTTTCTTTTTTTTTGCTTAAAAATGCAGTTACCAAAATTTGAAAATATGACTCCCAAAAAGTTTAAGAAAGTTAAATTGTGAAAAGAGGTGGGGGGAATCTTGAACATGTTCGTGTTTTTTTTTTTTTTGTTTTTTTTTTGCTCAAAAATGCAGTGATCAAAATTTGAAAATATGACTCCCAGAATGTTTAAGAATGTTAAATTGTGGAAGTTGAGGGGGATCTTGAACTTGTTTTTTTTTTTTTGTTTTGTTTTTTTTTGTTTTGTTTTGTTTTTTTCTTCTTTGCTTAAAAATGCATTTACCAAAATTTGAAAATACGGCTCCCAAAAAGTTTAAGAATGTTTAATTGAGAAAAGAAAGGGGGGTTCTTGAACTTGTTTGTATTTTTTTTTTTTTTTTTTTTTTTTTTTCTTTTCTTTTTCTTTGCTTAAAAATGCATTTACCAAAATTTGAAAATACGGCTCCCAAAAAGTTTAAGAATGTTTAATTGAGAAAAGAAAGGGGGGTTCTTGAACTTGTTTGTATTTTTTTTTTTTTTTTTTTTTCCTTTTCTTTTTCTTTGCTTAAAAATGCATTTACCAAAATTTGAAAATACGGCTCCCAAAAAGTTTAAGAATGTTTAATTGAGAAAAGAGAGGGGGGTTCTTGAACTTGTTTGTATTTTTTTTTTTTTTTTTTTTTTCCTTTTCTTTTTCTTTGCTTAAAAATGCATTTACCAAAATTTGAAAATACGGCTCCCAAAAAGTTTAAGAATGTTTAATTGAGAAAAGAGAGGGGGGTTCTTGAACTTGTTTGGATTTTTTTTTTTTTTTTTTTTTTTTTTTTCTTTTCTTTTTCTTTGCTTAAAAATGCAGTTATCAAAATTTGAAAATATTACTCCCAAAAAGTTTAAGAAAGTAAAATTGTGAAAAGTGGTAGGGGGAAAATCTTGAACATGTTCGTTTTTTGTTTTTTGTTTTTTTATTCTTTGCTTAAAAATGCAGTTACCAAAATTTGAAAATATGACTCCCAAAAAGTTTAAGAAACTTAAATTGTGAAAAGAGGGGGGGAAATCTTGAACTTGTTCGTTATTTTATTTTTTTTTTTTTTTTCAATTTTGTTTATTTGGAATTTTCACTGGACAAAATTCCACCTGAAAATGTCCAGAAAATGAACCAACAGATACCTGGGAGAATGAACGATAAAAATAAGGATAGTATAAACTTATCAAATATCATTGGTAGAAATTATTAGATTTAATTTTCTTTGGTTATTTTTCTTTTTGCTAAAATTTCTATCTCTCTTTCAGGGTAAAGCTATCAAAACTGAGAATATTGTTGCGGATGATCCTGCACTTATTATTACACGGGTAGGTTACTATCATTTGGCTTTTGGATATATATATATATATATATATAATAGTAAAGACACATTTTGTCTGTATTATTTAATTAAGATCCTTTCGAGTTTACTGATAAGTGTCTTGGTTTCAGGTTGGAATTGGTGGATGAATTCATCAAAATTGTCTCGAGCACTTTCGGACCCTTAATAGGCCATCATCAGGGGTTGCTTGCATGTATAAAGAGATTTTTTTTTTAATGAATTCACGAAAGTTTTTTGGTTTTTATAACATAACAAAACTATGCAAACGTAGAGTTGGATAAGACTGAGTTACTGATGAATTTAAAAAACAGAACGTTCTCAACGGAATATTTCAATTACCAAGAAATATAGAATATTAATGTTATAAAGAAATACAGAATTTAAAAAAAAAAATTCTAAAGGCATTTCAAAACATTGTCGTTATTTTCAAAATTAATTCTCTTGGTTTTAGGTTTTTTGTTTTTATAGCTATTCTAAAATTATATATATAATTTTAGAATAGCTTCAAGTAAAGCATATATTGTAAGTTCTAAAAAAATGAAGTTTTTTTTTTGATCACGTGTTGTCAGAGAAATACAGTGATAAGCAAACACTGAAAGAGAAATAAATCAAGGTAGTTGATGGCAAAGAAAAGCAACCTTGATATATTTCTCTTTATTGCGTGCTTGTCACAGTGTTTTGTTAACAAAACATGACCAACGAAAACCCCCTTTTTTTTTCTTTTTAAGAACTTACAGTGAATGCTCTACTTAAATCTATTTTAACATATATATATATATATATATATATATATATAAATATATATATATATGACAGTATTTAATCCAGTAAATCTGGAATTGTTCCCAATTCCAAACAGGATAAATAAAATATTCAAAAACAGAATATTAAATTCAAGTAATCCCAGTCAAGAGCTGAATGTAAATAAAATCCACAGAGCAAATTATTTTCTCTTAAAAAACCCAACTATTGGTATCAATGCTTTTTAATAGGATGGACATAAATTTATTATCTTAATGTGACCAATTGTTGGTTTTTTTAAGCAAAAAAAAGGGAAAAAAAAAATATATATATATATAAAGTTGGCGACTTTAGTCGAGGGTGACCCAAAGGCTCCCTTTTCAATAGCTACTACACTGGTGTATAGGGGAGGGCACTACTCCATTCCCTGGATTATCCACTTTACCCTTGATCCTTACCTTATAATGCTGAGTGTTAGGCAAGGCAGCATCAAGTATCATTTTTTGAGTCTTTGGTATGACTCAACCTGGGATTGAACCCAGGTCTCCCTGACTATTGGCGAACACTCAACTCATTAGGCCAATATATATATATATATATATATATATAAGCGTGAACATTTGTTTTGGTTCATATTATATTGGTTGTTTTGTTTTTTATATCTCTGAGTATGTCACATTCTTTGAGTCTAACTTCTTGGTATAAAATAACCCCAGATGGGTTAAGATGCCATTAATATCCATCAACCACTTGTTCTGCAATATTCATTTTCTTCATCATGCATATTTTAAGACGTCGGCCAACCCTACACTGTTCTCTTACAGGTTTGCATTCTGAGTTAAAGGACGCAAATCCGAGGCAGCGGTTACGAAAAGAAAAGAACAGTGGCAAAACAATTTTGAGGCATCTTTCTCAACAGAGGAGGTGCCTGTGGTGTAATGGTTATCGTCGTAGGAAATGAACACGGTGATACGAGTTCAAAATCCTGGACGAGACTGATTGCATTTCACATAGCACTAATACCCTTGGGAAAGGTATGAATCCGATTATTCTCCCTCCAGCTATGGGTAAATAGTAGGACAGACTAGGTTCTTCAGCCTTGGTTAGGCAACTAGTCTAGGAGAGGGAAAACTCTGAATTCAAACCTGTTAAACTCCGCTTAAAAATTGACCTTGTGTCATATCCTGCCCGAGCGGAGGGGTTGGTAAATAGTATCTTTCTCAACAGAGGGGGACATATATGACACTTTATATCTGACCCTGGGGTATAGCTCAACTCTGGTTTGTTGTAGTGGGCAAAGGAGGATGACTCTCTTTTTCTGATTCTTGAAACGACTGCTCACACAACTGCTACCCCTCACTCTGTCTTTGGCTTCAATTCTCTCTGGCCTCCCGGTCTCTGTCCTAACTCTTACTAGCTACTGTTTCCAGTCTGCCTCAATTCTCAACAGCATATATGGATTACTCACTTACCTACCTCCACGTCTCCAGTGCACACAACCACCATTGATGGTACTTATCTCATTCATCTATTGGTTAGTACCAAAATGTTTTGTCCCACAAAAGAAATAAAGACAAACTTTTAACCATCACCCATTCTCCTGACCACCTTCTCGACTGTAGTTGTAAAATACACCAACTCAGCCCAGTCAGCTGGGGCTGTAGAATAAACCAAAAGTGTTTCTACCAGGAGGTAAGACCCTCCCCCCAGCCTCACAGTAAGTGAGTTTGATCTTCATTCACGCTATTACATTCACTTTTGGACTAATACCTTAGAGAAAGGTATGAACCCCCTTATTCCTTTGGCTATGCTGTTCTTCTACTAGAATAACTTTGGCATTAAATAACCCATGAAAGTTGATATGCCATTAAACAAAGAAACCTAACCAAACTTATCTATCTAAGCCTAGTCATTTGGGGCTATAGAATTCACCGACTGCATCTCTGCAGAGGGGTAAGACCCCTCCCCCAACAAGTGTCCTGGATATGACATTAAACAATCCGATGGCAAGGCTCCAGTCCTGAAGCTTTGTGGAACGTGGAGTACCCCTTCATTTAATTGCTATTGCTCTCAGGTCCACTCTGACCCAGATTGGTAGCAACTGATTGAGTCCTATCTCTGGGTCAAATAGAACTGTTTGACATTTAAACTGTGTGCAAACAAATGACATGTTGAATTGTTAGAAATAGAACTGTTTGGTCATTTTGTGATGCTACATACAGGCTTAGCTCTATGTGAAAGAGTGTAGTGGGGGGTTGGCTATGGGTGCATGTGCATGAGTATGTGTGTCCATATATCCAAGTCAACCAGGAAACAATGCAAAGGAGGTAATCTGCCCTTGGAAGTAGGGTGAGACCAATGCAGTAGTAGAAACACAGAGAAAGGTCTCATACAGCCCAGTTGTGATTTTATCATTAAGGGTTTTCGGACTATTGTCTTCATCTTTATTGTTATTTCCACAACATTTCGGCTGATATGTCCTCTGGCCTTCTTCAGGTGTTTGTCAAACTCGGGAACCTTCACGGAACTTCGAACTACATCCTTTATTGAATCCACGGGGGTCACCTGTTCTGATTCTGTTAGCCATAACTGGGTACAAGTGTTAAGTATTCCTGTATTGTTACTCGCCTGCAGTCAGAATTGAACCTGCAACCTCCAGATGATTGTCTCCTTATGAAGATGAAGACAGTAGTATGAAAACCCTTAATGATAAAAATCATCAAGCTTCGTCTCAGAAATTTAGACAGCCCAGTAGTGAGTTGAAAAGGACATGCAGTCAGAAAACACAAAGATGTTAATCAGCTACAAGACAGAAATGTACTGAGAAAAATACAGACAGAAGATGGGGGGGGACCAAAGATGGACAGATAGATAGGCCGAGAAGTTTTTTTAATTAAGGGATTTTGTTGAGAAGTGTCACATTTCTTCTCCACTCCCAAAAATATTTATTGACCTGTGTTTTTGCCTCATTTCTTTTTCTTTGTGGAGTCACCCCAGACATGCATTCCAACCCAACTTGCTGAGAAAGCAACACAACAAAAGGGTCAAATGATCATGCAGCAAGAAATGCATGCCCAAGGGTTATGCATTTTCACAATTTAACTGTGTGCAAACAAATGAGTGATGTGTAATTGAATTGTTAGTGTTACAGAGCAATACTTGAAATCATTTAAAAACTATTAACGTTAAATAGAATGCTTGAAACCATTTAACTGTGTGCAAACAAATGAGTGATGTTTAATTGAATTGTTAGTGTTACAGAGCAATACTTGAAATCATTTAAAAACTATTATCATTAAATAGAATGCTTGAAACCATTTAACTGTGTGCAAACAAATGAGCTCTAAATAAGTAAAGTTGGCGACCTTAGTTGTGGGTGACTCAAAGTCTCCTTTTTCAATCGCTATTACTCTGAGGTGTAGAGGAGAGTGCTACTCCATTCCCAGGATTACTCCACTTTACCCTTACCTTATAGAGCTGAGTGCGAAGCAAGGTGGCATCAAATAGCATTTTTTTTTTAAGTCTTTGGTATGACTTGACCTGGGATTGAACCTCAGTCTCCTGGACCGTTGGTGAACACTCTACAGATGAGGCCAACGGCCCGGTCAAAAATATGGAATGCTTCACAAATTTGTGTGTCATCCTTACACAGGGGCCATGTTAATCTTCTCTGTATCATTCCAATTTTAGTATATGTACTGCTGAAATGAGTTCTAGCTTGATTAAAAAGTTACCCACAAACTATTTGCTTACAAATTATATATACTTATATATATATATATATACGCTCCCCCATGGGGGTTGAGCACTCTGGCGAAGGAATTTTCAACCGCCGCTCACATAATGCAAAGCTCTTCGAAAGAATTGAGCACTCTGGTAGCCGATAGGGTATAAAAATGTAAACAAACGGATGCTGCTACTGCTGATGCTACATAATACCTTAAAAATTCCCTTAGCCAACGTGGTATGCTTGTTGGCCAAGCGGTCTGAGACTAAGTCTAACATAAAGTTGGACGGGTTTCGATCTCGGCTTCGAGCATCCTACGTGTATAGCCACACTGAAGAGTTCTGATAGAACGAAAGTCTGTCTGTGGATGACAATATATATATATATATATAGAGAGAGAGAGAGAGAGAGGATTTTGCATTAGATAACCCAGAAGGATTGATATGCCATAAAACACCAAACCCAAGCAATACTCTAACTGCACTTCTGCATAGAGTTAAGAGCCACACTACCAATGAGTCTACCTGTTGGTCATGGGTGGTGACCCATAATGCTTGAGGACAGGATCCTGGTGGCTGAACAGTCCATGACCCAATAACTAAAGTGGTCACATGACTTGCAATATTCCACTTTGACCCTTACTGGACTAGACAGGCAGTTGAAGAGTCCTGATCTGATCAATCAACTGATTATGTTATGCTAAACTAAATTGTTTGAATTAGAACTGAATAGCTTGAAATAGAAATGTTTTTGATAATTAAAGTGTGTACTTATGCTAAACTGAATTATTTGAAATGGAACTGTTTTTGACATTGAAACTGTACTTACACTAAACTGAATTGTTTAATATAGAACTGTTTTGACATTTAACTGTGTGAAAACAAAACCTCTACTTATACTAAACTGAATTAGAACTGTTTGAATAAACTGAATAGCTTGAAATAGAAATGTTTTTGACAATTAAACTGTGTACTCATGCTAAACTGAATTGTTTGAAGTAGAACTGATTATTTGTATAAAAATGGATTTGGTGTTAAATAACCTACAAAGGTTGATATGCCATAAAACCCAAACAACCAACCTTATAAGTGTTAAGCAAGGAGGCATCAAGTACCATTTTTAGAGTTTTTGGTATGGCTCGACCTGGCTTCGAATGATTTGAGCACTCTGATAAGGTATATAATGTAAACAAATGAATGCTGTTGCTAAATAATACCTTATAATTCCCTAGCCGACGTGGTACACTTGTTAGCAGAGCAGTCTGATACTAAGTCTAACATAAAGTTGGGCGGGTTTTGATCCCAGCTTCAAGCATCCTACATGTCTAGCCACACTGAAGAGTTGTGATACAATGAAATAGTCTGAGGATGACAATATATATATATATATATATATATATATATATATATATAGAGAGAGAGAGAGAGCTACCAAAGTTTCTTTAAAAAATTATGATGTTTTTTACATACAAATCTTTGACACTATAAGCTCTTTTGCTCCAATGAGGTTAGCAAGACAAGCAGTAATAAATGATTGTAAATTAAAAAAAAAGTTTTAGAAAAATTTTTTAAATTACAAGGATCATTAAATAAGTTTCCAGACTTTTTTCCTACGAGCACTTTTATTGATAGTGCACACATGAAACTCTAGTCCCCTTCAAAGTAATCTCCTCCAGCTGCAATGCACTTGTACTGTTCCAACAACTTCTGCAAGGCCCCACAGAGGTCCTCTTGTGTGAGCGTGTCAATCACCTTCGTCACAGCCTCTTTCATCTCCTCAATTGTCTCATAATGACAGCAAGTGAGTTTAGGAAATAACCAAAAGTCACAGGGAGCTAGGTCTGGACTATAGGGAGGATGAGGAACTGTCTTGATGCCCATCTTTGTCAAATAGTCTGTGACAAGGATGGAGTTGTGGACTGGTGCATTGTCCTGGTGGAAATGCCACTGACCCGATTTGAAGAGTGCTGGCCTCTTCCCAAGGAATCTCTTTCTGAACTCCCTTAAAACCTCAACATAGTAACCCTAACCCTTTGGCCAATCAACTCTGGTGTATTGACTTCCTTACTCCTCCGATACCTCTCATCATCCCTCACAGACTCCCTGCCTTCCTTGAATCTCTTATGCCACTCACAAACTGATGCTTGATTCATGCAAGATGGTTGAGAAGCAGTCTGAAGCATCCTATACGTTTCTGTGGCATTTTTTCCAAGTTTAAAACAGAATTTTATTGCATATCGTTCTTCTAAAGTGTCCTCACATCCAGATTGCATTTTTGAAATTCACCAGCTGTGACAATCAGGCTTTAGTAGGGTGTATTCCAATTGCTGCTGTAGGTGTTCATTTAAACCTGAAATCATAAAAATTGGTCAGTCATGTCATAAGATGTATAGCAATAAGATACTGAATTTTCAAGAGTCTACAACAATTTTAAATGCCTGTACAAAAATAGTTTGGAAACTTACTGAATGCACCACATACATTTAAAAAAGAAAGTAACAGGTTAAGTATACTAAACTTTACTTAATATCCTTCTTTTTTTTTTTTTAATAATTAATAATAATAAAAATTGTTGCTGATGGCTTCAGTAAAGTGAATAAATTAAACATCACGTTACGTTTCATTAAAATTTAAATCTTAAAATTTGTTCATTATTTTAATTGTTTCAATTTGAAAACAATTTTTTTTAAATCATAGTCAGCATTATTTTAATTTGCATGTTTTTATTTTGATTTTAAAAATTATTCTGTCAAGCTACAATATCGTAATTATTAAGTGATTATTACTCTTATGCACTATACACCAGTAACTGAATTAGGACTGATTGTTTGTTGTTTAATGGTATATCAACCTTCTTGGGTTATTTAAGACCAAATCCACCCTTCTAAGACAGTAGGGGTACTATTTAACCCCTAGCTAGGAGGATAAGGAGGTTCATACCTTTCCCAAGAGTATTTGTCCGAAAGTGAACATAATAGTACGACTGGAGTTTGAACTCACTTATAACAATTCCACAGTCCAGCGCTTTAACCATTACACCATGAGGACACCACTGAATTAGGAATTAGACAACAAACAAACGATAATGAAATATAAATAAGAAACAAATAAATTAGATACAAACAAGCAAATAAATTTGACACAAACAATAAATAGATTTAAAAATCAAAAAATACTCGTTGAAGTTACAGATAGAAAATTTAAAGACTGAAATTCGTTCATCATTTTAATTGTTTCAAATTTGAAAACAATTTTTTATAAATTATAATCCTCATTGGTTAAGTTTGCATGTTTTTATTTCAATTTTAATAATTATTCTGTAAAGTCCCAATATTGTAATTATTAAGTGATTATTATTCAAATACCTCATTGCCCAGTCGGCTGGGGCTGTAGAATACACTGACTGCACCTCTGCTGAGGGGTAACGAGTGTCCTGGATATGACCTAACGAGTGTCCTGGATATGACAATAAACAATCTGATGGTGAGTTTCCAGCAATGCTGGAGCTTTGGGGAATGCGGAGTACGCCTTCATTGCCATTGCTCCCAGGTCCACTCTGGCACCTGATAGGGCCCTATCTATGGGTTAAATAGAACTAACAGCATACTTATGCTAAACTGAATTGTTTGAGTAAACTGAATAGCTTAAAATAGAAATGTTTTTGACAATTAAACCCTACTTTCATTTAAACTGCGTGTTTATGCTTAACTGAATTATTTGAAATAGAACTGTTTTTCGACATTGAAACTGTATTTACACTTAACTGAATTGTTACATATAACTGCTTGAATAGTTTGAAATAGAAATGTTTTTGACAATTAAAATGTGTACTTATGCTAAACTGAATTGTTTTAAATAGAACAGATTATTTACATAAAAATGGATTTGGCGTTAAATAACCTACAAAGGTTGATATGCCATAAAACCCAACAAACCAAACCAAACCAAATACAGCAACAACTGAATTATGTATTAGGGAACAAACAATAATTAAATAAACCGACAAACAAATTATAAGTAATTTTGTTTTATAGTATTGCATTAATTTAGAGGGCTATTGCAATGCAAAATAATAATTATTTGAGTCTAATTAATTTCAAAGTAAAGACCTTTTTTTTAAATGAACACGGTGTTGGATGTTCAAATTTGAATATCCAACACTGTATTCATTTAAAAAAAGGTTTCGGATGATGAACTTTTTACTTTGAAATTTTCATTAGTAAACATTCAATGTTATATGCATGGCTAATTACCTTTGATTTGCTGAATGATTACCAATGAAAACATGACAGTATAGGACAAATTTTGTTGTATCATTAGGATATAAGAGAGAACCTATATTAATCCCCTGAAAATAGTTAATTATTTGAGGTATTTCTTCCCCATTATCTCTTCCAGATATTAAATCTTTGCAATTATTGCATTTAACTTTCTTAAAAACTTCATAACCGTTTTCATATTTCCCCCTCCTTTCTTAATTATCTTCTGTTTCCACTTTTTTTTTGTTTCTTCTTCTTCTTCTTTCATATTTTCCTTTTCATTTCTTTTTCATTTTTTCCTTTTTTCTTCTTTTTTTTAATATTTTCTTTTTCATTTCTTCTTTCTCTTTTTTTCCTTTTTTCTTCTTTTTTTTATATTTTCTTTTTCATTTTTTCCTTTTTTCTTCTTTTTTTTAATATTTTCTTTTTCATTTCTTCTTTCTCATTTTTTCTTTTTTTCTTCTTTTTTTTATATTTTCTTTTTCATTTCTTCTTTCTCATTTTTTCCTTGTTTCTTTTTTTTTATATTTTCTTTTTCATTTCTTCTTTCTCATTTTTTCATTTTTTCTTCTTTTTTTATATTTTCTTTTTCATTTCTTCTTTTTCATTTTTTCCTTGTTTCTTCTTTTTTTTATATTTTCTTTTTCATTTCTTCTTTCTCATTTTTTCCTTTTTTTCTTCTTTTTTTTATATTTTCTTTTTCATTTCTTCTTTCTCATTTTTTCATTTTTTCTTCTTTTTTTATATTTTCTTTTTCATTTCTTCTTTTTCATTTTTTCTTCTTTTTTTTTATATTTTCTTTTTCATTTCTTCTTTCTCATTTTTTCCTTTTTTTTCTTCTTTTTTTTATATTTTCTTTTTCATTTCTTCTTTCTCATTTTTTCATTTTTTCTTCTTTTTTTATATTTTCTTTTTCATTTCTTCTTTTTCATTTTTTCATTTTTTCTTCTTTTTTTTATATTTTCTTTTTCATTTCTTCTTTCTCATTTTTTCCTTGTTTCTTCTTTTTTTTATATTTTCTTTTTCATTTCTTCTTTCTCATTTTTCCCTTTTTTCTTCTTTTTTTATATTTTCTTTTTCATTTCTTCTTTCTCATTTTTTCCTTTTTTCTTCTTTTTTTTATATTTTCTTTTTCATTTCTTCTTTCTCATTTTTTCATTTTTTCTTCTTTTTTTATATTTTCTTTTTCATTTCTTCTTTTTCATTTTTTCTTCTTTTTTTATATTTTCTTTTTCATTTCTTCTTTCTCATTTTTTCCTTGTTTCTTCTTTTTTTTATATTTTCTTTTTCATTTCTTCTTTCTCATTTTTTCCTTTTTTTCTTCTTTTTTTTATATTTTCCTTTTCATTTCTTCTTTCTCATTTTTTCCTTTTTTTCTTCTTTTTTTTATATTTTCTTTTTCATTTCTTCTTTCTCGTTTTTTCCTTTTTTCTTCTTTTTTTTATATTTTCTTTTTCATTTCTTCTTTTTCATTTTTTCATTTTTTCTTCTTTTTTTTATATTTTCTTTTTCATTTCTTCTTTCTCATTTTTTCATTTTTTCTTTTTTTTTATATTTTCTTTTTTTATTTCTTCTTTCTCATTTTTTCCTTGTTTCTTCTTTTTTTTATATTTTCTTTTTCATTTCTTCTTTCTCATTTTTTCCTTTTTTTCTTCTTTTTTTTATATTTTCTTTTTCATTTCTTCTTTCTCATTTTTCAATTTTTCTTCTTTTTTTATATTTTCTTTTTCATTTCTTCTTTCTCATTTTTACCATTTTTCTTCTTTTTTTTATATTTTCTTTTTCATTTCTTCTTTCTCATTTTTTCCTTTTTTTCTTCTTTTTTTTTATATTTTCTTTTTCATTTCTTCTTTCTCATTTTTTCATTTTTTCTTCTTTTTTTATATTTTCTTTTTCATTTCTTCTTTTTCATTTTTTCTTCTTTTTTTTATATTTTCTTTTTCATTTCTTCTTTTTCATTTTTTCCTTTTTTTCTTCTTTTTTTTATATTTTCTTTCTCATTTCTTTCTCATTTTTTCTTTTTTTCTTTTTTTTTTATATTTTCTTTTTCATTTCTTCTTTCTCATTTTTTTCATTTTTTCTTCTTTTTTTTATATTTTCTTTTTCATTTCTTTTTCACTTTCTTTTTCTATTTTCTTTTTCATGCGTGGGAGGTTTCTAATGGCTCTTTTCTTAATTTCTAAGGATACTGCAGATAATGTTTGGCACTTTTGATCATTTTTGCAATTTGAATAATTTAAGACTGCAGTATTGTTATTGTAACCATTTAGCATTAAACCTATCTAAACATTTTGCAGAATTAATGCATCTAATTCATAAACAAGTGAGTATAATTCTGAGTGCAGATTTGGGTGGTTACAAGATGTGAAAGTATGTCTCAGTTGAATAACACCTAGTTTATTTGGTAATATTTTTAGTATTGTATAAACGTTTTTATATGTCCAACTTTTAATCCCAAGTCTTCTCTTACCATGTGCTCAAAAATTCTAAAACCAGTTTTCCTTAAATTCAAACACAGAATCTTAGCTCTCACTATCAGCTCCCTTGCCCAGTCGGCTGGGGCTGTAGAATACACTGACTGCTTCTCTGCAAAGGGGTAAGACCCCCCCCCTCCAATAAGTGTCCTAGATATGACACTAAACAATCTGATAGTGAGGTTCCAGCAATGCTGGAACTTTGGGGAATGCAGAGTACCCCTTCATTGCCATCGCTCCCAGGTCCACTCTATGAGTTAAATAGAACTAACAGCATTCTTATGCTAAACTGAATTGTTTGAGTAAACTGAATAGCTTGAAATAGAAATGTTTTTGACATTTAAACCGTACTTACATTTAAACTGTGTGCTTATGCTTAACTGAATTATTTGAAATAGAACTATTTTTCAACATAAAAACTGTATTTTCACTCAACTGAATTGTTACATATAAGTGCTTGAATAGTTTGAAATAGAAATGTTTTTGACAATTAAAATGTGTACTTATGCTAAACTGAATTGTTTTAAATAGAACTGATTATTTACATAAAAATGGATTTGGTGTTAAATAACCTATAAAGGTTGATACGCCATAAAACCCAACAAACCAAACCAAATAATCAGCTCCCTTAACAACAATAGCACAAGATATCTAATAAATAATGGATGTAGCCATAATGATTAACTGTAAATAATTTGAAAATTGTATTACGACTATCTACGAGTCGGGATTAAAATGTCTCTCAAAAATTCTAAAACCAGCTTTACTTAGATTCAAATGCAGAACCTTAGCTCTCACAATCAGCTCCCTTAACAAAAATAGCACAAGATATCTAAAAAAAACTAGTGAGTTTATGTATGTAGACATGTATTTCTATGCCTAATGAAGAGTTTGAAAATGTTGATAATGTGAGCTTGATTTTGATATACAGTAAGTATCTAACATAGAAATAATAGACCGTGAGATTCGCTCATTATCACTTTACAGCAAGCATTTAAAAGCTAACAAAAAAGTTTTACAATGAAGTCATGCTTAAAGTACTAATTACCATGCTTGAAATAGAAATGTTTTTCACAATTAAACTGTACTTACATTTAAACTATGTACTTATGCTAACCTGAATTGTTTGAAATTGAACTGTTTTTGACATTGAAACTGTACTTACAATAAATTGAATTGTTATATATAACTTGTTTGAATAAACTGAATGGTTTGAAATAGAAATGTTTTTGAGAATTAAACTGTGTACTCATGCTAAACTGAATTGTTTTAAATAGAACTGATTATTTACATAAAAATGGATTTGGCATTAAGTAACCTACAAAGGTTGCTATGCCATAAAAACCCAACCAACCAACCAAATCCTCTATATTTGATATATATGTTTAAGAGGATTTGGCATTAAATAGCCTACAATGGTTGATATGCCATAAAAGCCAACCCAACCCAACCAAACCAAACCTAACCCTATATATATATATATATATATATATATATATATATATAGAGAGAGAGAGAGAGAGAGAGAGAGAAAGAGAATTTGTCATTAAATAACCTACAGTGATTGATATACCATAAATCCCAACCCAACCAAACCAAATCATATATCTCATATATATATATATATATATAGGATTGGCATTAAAAAACCTACAATGGTTGATATCCCATAATACCCAACCAAATATACACATACAATGAATAGGATTCCCTAACTTCTTGGCATAAAATAACCCAGATAGGCTGAGATGCCATTAAAATCAATCAATCAATGAAAGACATTAAGTTTCCGAGGCTGTAACATTATTTAAACTTTCCAAGATCAACCTGACTTTCTGGTCTTCATTCCATTTTTTTTCTTTTTTTTAAGTCTGAATCAGACGGAATAATTTACACCATTGTCTGCATCATATTCCAAGTTGTATATGAAGTTGGCTATCAATGAAATTATTGAATGATCCCTGGATATTTTTGTTTGTTTATATTTTTCATTTTTTTTTTTTTCATGAGAATGTCTTAGAATCAATTAAGTTCCTCAAAATTTTGCAAAAAAGGAGTGAGATCAGGGTATGAAACAGGGTACTCACTGTCCATCCCATGGAAGAAAAAAATCTTTTAGGCATATCAAGATTAACATGGCTGTTGATCTTGTAACTCATTCTCACACATATTGGAATTTTTTTTTTTTAGACACCTGCGAGGATTATTTCTCTTACTAATATATGGAAATTAATATGAAAAGTTTGGTTAGTTGGTTTCTATGGCATAGTTAGCTATTGCAGGTTATTTAATGCCAAATCCTGTTTATACATGTCAAATATATATGAATTGGTTTGATGGCATTGTTGGTTTATTTAATGTCAAATCCTGTTTATACATGTATATTAAATATATATATAAAAATTGATAACAAGGTAATCCAACTAGGAAAGATTTATTGAGAAGCAAAGTCGACACTGTAGCATTTTGTTTCTAATGAACTATCATCAGGAGTGTGAGGGACGATATTTGTGATGTTAAAACAATGATGGATGTTTAAAAGTGCAAAATACAAAATCCTAGGGAAAATTTGTACAACAAGAAAAAGTTGTCTGTTTAATTCGTGAATCAGGGTTTATATAAGGGAGGTGCCCGTAGTGTAATGGTTATCATCGTAGGAAATGGACACAGTGACAAATCCTGGCCGAGACTGATTGCTTTTCACATAGCACTAATACCCTTGGGAAAGGTATGAATCCAATTATTCTCCCTCCAGCTATGGGTAAATAGTAGGGCAGACTGGGTTCTTCAGCCTTGGTGAGGCAACTAGTCTAGGAGAAGGAAAACTCTAAATTCAAACCTGTTAAACTTCGCTTAAAAATTGACCTTGTATCATATCCTGCCCGAGCGGTGGGGTTGGTAAATATGTATGTATATATAATTTGTAAACACATTTTGTAGATAACATTCTGAAACGAGCCTGAGCTCTATTTTGCACACAGTTAAACGGTTTCAAGTATTGCTATATAACAGTCATAATTTAACATTAGTCATTTGTTTTCACACAGTTTGACCCATAGATAGGACCCTATCAGGGAGACCTGGGAGCAATGGCAATGAAAGGATACTCCACATTCCCCAAAGCTCCAAGACTGGAACCTCACCATCAGATGGTTTACTATCATATCCAAGACACTCATTGGAAGTGATCTTACCCCTCAGTTGGTTGGTTGGTTGGTTTTCATGGCATATCAACCTTTGTAGGTTATTTAAAGCCAAATCCATTTTTATGCAAATAGTCAGCTCTATTTCAAACACTTCAGTTTAGCATGAGTACACAGTTTAATTGTCAAAACAGTTACCAACTCAAATCATTCTGTCCCAATCTTTCCATAATGGTACTTGTTTCAGTAGATATTTTTTGGCAGTGAAATGGAAACTTTAACAAGAAAGAAAATAAATTAAAACACCCAAAGCTCTTAAATTATCCAAATTTCCCACATATACAAAAATAATTCTGGTTTGATTTGATGACATAACCATTGTTGGTTATTTAATGCCAAATTCTTTCTCTCTCTCTCACTATATAATATATATATATATATATATATATATATATATATAATTTGTTAATACATTTTATAGATAACATTCTTAAACAAACCTGAGCTCATTTTTGCTCTCCGTGTCAAGTATTTTTATATAACAGTCACAGTTTAACATCAGTCATTTGTTTGCACATAAAGTTTGTTCTATTTGACCTCTAGATAGGACCCTATCAGGTGCTCCCACTCTGGGTCATAGTGGACCTAGGAGCAATGGCAATGAAGGGGTACCCCACATTCCTCAAATCTCCAAAGCTGGAACTTCACTATCAGATTGTTTAATGTCAAATTTAGGACACTCATTAGGAGAAGGGGTCTTACCCCCTCTGCAGAGATGCAATTGGTATATTCTACAACCTCGGCTGTATGTAAAGTTTCAGTTCTTTGTTATAAGTCTATATGTACAGATATCTATTTAATTCTTTCTTATTTTTTTTTCAATTCCAGAAACAACTAAACACCTTGAATAAAATTACCAGCAATATTTTGGACATTATCAATTCTGCTCGAGATGAATGGGAAAGTGAAGCAAGTAAGTCCATGTAAATATATTGAGACCTAGCATCACTACTACAGCAACCTTAAATTTTACATATATATGTAAGTAAAAGTAAGTAAAGTTGGCGACCTTAGTCGAGGGTGAGCTGAGGGCTCCCTTTTCAATAGCTATCACATTGAGGTGTACAAAAGGGCACTACTCCATTCTCTAGGTTGCTCCACTTTGCCCTTACCTTATAATGCTAAGCGTTAAGCAAGGCAACATCAAGTATCATTTTTTGAGTCTTTGGTATGACTCGACTTGAGATTGAACCCTGCTCTCCTTGACCATTGGTGATCACTCTACTCATTAAGCCAAAGTAAAACTACTAGCAAGCAAAGATGGATTTGTATTTCTTTCTTTCTTTCTTTCTTTTTACCTTTCAGTTTATCAGTGAAAGCGTTTAGATTTTTTTTTTTAAAGATGTACATTTCTTTATATTTGAATGAAGAGTAAATAAAGGATTGTAATCTGACAATATGTAGTAAAACTGATAATAACAATCCAAGTGGAAGGAGAGATTTATTGAGAGGTCGACACAATAGCATTTCGGTTCTACTGAACCATCATCAGGACCATGAGGGGTGATATTAACGATTTTAAGTTAACGATGGATGTTTAGAAATGTGAAATACAAAAACCTAGGGGAAAATATGTATAATAAGAAAATTGGCCGTTTAACTGGTGAATCAACGTTTGATGTTTTAAATTACGTCATTTGACTTATTAAGAATATTGTATAGAATTTATGTTACGTTTGTTTATCGAGAAAGATTTCGAGTCAGAAGGAAGAAAAGAAAGAAAGAACAAAAAGAAGAATAGAAAGCATGAAAATTATGAGATATACGGAAAATATTAACTAAGGATGGAATATGTTGTAGCTATTTAAAATGTATTTGCTCAAGTGAGGAGAAATATTATAAAAGCCAGGACGAGTATTTAGGGAATTAAGGAATGAGATAGCGGCGGCTTCGAAAATTCGTCTAAGATTTTTATTATGGATGTAAGTGAGCATCTTAGCAGTGTTGAAGTCAAAGTTGTGATTACGTTTATATTTCTAATTTTTCCTTCCCTCCCCCTCCACTAGAATTGTACCATACCCATGATACAGATATGCGAAACGTATATAGAATGTTCATAACATATATACATAGAACATAGGAATCCCGAAATACGAAAAACACTTACGACTTCTTAGTTCAGGTACGAAACTTTTTATTACCTTTGAGTTAAAAGGTTTTTCGATATAAGGAGAGAGGCACAATCTTTCTATGCTGGCTTTTCCATCTCTCTCTCTCCCCCCCCCCGCTCCAATACGTGTGACACCCAGCACAAGGCCACTGCGAGCTAGCGAAAGTCACCCTTCTTCTTCGGATCGCAAGACTCAAGTCAACTAACTGACTTTTTCAAATCCCACAAAATCCCCCGCACACGCTTCCGGTGCGTGACGTCATTCACATCCCCAAGTCCTATCTGGGAATTTTTATTTTGACATCTGTAAACGACACATCCTCCCCGCGCGCTTCAACACCTGTGCTCAAGTTTACACCTAACTAACCCATGTACTGAGCCGAAAGTTTCTCAGCCTAACTAAACCAAAAGGTATAAAACAAAATCCCTTGGCCATTATATGACAGAATCATGCAATGTCACCTCGGCATTAACCTTGAAACCAATATACACAACCAATATACAGCCCAACTATATAGTGCATGTGCCCTTTCTACACTTATGCAAATTTGATCACATGACAGTAAAGTTTTTCCCACCAAAAACAAAGTCCCCCAACACATTTTGTGGCTGGTTGGTGAAGCAGTAAGATTGTGATTACAAAACCTCCATGATGAACAGGAGAATAAAAAGGAAAACCAGAAAAAAACAGTTTGATTGAACCAAGAAGATGAATATCCAAGTTCTACCAACTCTGAAGGAAGACCATCTAGTGCCAAAGAATTGAGATTACATCCACTTGAACACTATCCATTTTTCCAACTGATTTTGATCTATCTTTTGCCCAGTCGGCTGGGGCTGTAGAATACACCGACAGCTTCTCTGCAGAGGGATGACGCAAACGAGTGTTCTGGATATGACACTAAACAATCTGATGGTGAGGTCCCAGCAATGCTGGAGCTTTGAGGAATGCAGAGTACCCCTTCAATGCCATTACTCCCGGGTCCACTCTGGCCCGGAGTGGTAGGACCTGATAAGGGTCCTATCTATGGGTTAAATAGAACTAAACTGTGCTTCTTTCACTATACTGATTTTTGCATTTAAACTGCGTATTTATGCTAAACTGAATTGTTTAAAATAGAACTGTTTTGACATTGGAACTGCATACTTGTGCTGAACTGAATTGCACGAAATAGAACTGTTTTTGACGTCTAAACTGTGTACTTATACTGAACTGAATTATCTGAAATAAAACTGTTTGACATTTAACTCTGTGTATTACCCAGTAGGCTGGGGCTGTAGAATACACTGACTGCACCTCTGCAGAAGGGTAAGACCCCCTCCCCTAATGAGTGTCCTGGATATAACACTAAACAATCTGATGGTGAGGTTCCAGCAGTGCTGGAGCTTTGGAGAATGTGGAGTACCCCTTCATTGCCATCGCTCCTAGGTCCACTCTGCCCCAGAGTGGTAGCACCTGATAGGGCCCTATCTATGGGTTAAATAGAACTAACAGCATTCTTATGCTAAACTGAATTGTTTAAAATAGAAATGTTTTTGACAATTAAACCGTACTTAGATTTAAACTGCGTGCTTATGCTTAACTGAATTATTTGAGATAGAACTGTTTTTCGACATTAAAACTGTATTTACACTTAACTGAATCGTTACATATAACTGCTTGAATAGTTTGAAATGGAAATGTTTTTGACAAACTGTGTACTTATGCTAAACTGAATTGTTTGAAATAGAACAGATTATTTACATAAAAATGGATTTGGCGTTAAATAAACTACAATGGTTGATATGCCATGAAAGCCAACCCAACCAAATCATATATATTTAATATATATGTATAAAGAGGATTTGGCATTAAATAACCTACAATGGTTGATATGCCATAAAAGCCAACCAAACCAAATCCTATATATTTAACATATATGTATAAAGAGGATTTGGCATTAAATAACCTACAATGGTTGATATGCCATAAAACCCAACAAACCAAACTTGATCTATATCAATATCTTTCTCCTTTGGAGAAGATTCACGTATACATTGAACTCTAATAATTCTGTTTTGAATTCTTCTCCAAACCCATTTTCTTTTAGACTGTAAATGAACTTTCTCTTTTCTTCCTAAACTGATATTTTAGTATGAATGTATCCTTTGTTAGTGGGTCAAACATATCTTGTTCAGATCCCATTCCTCTCATTAAACGTTATTTCTTTTCTTTTTGTTTTCCTTCCCCCACTTTCATTTTTAGTTAAATAAATGTTTGTGTTTAAAATTTACAACTGGTGGTGTTTTCTGTAATTTCGCAAGTGTGTTTATCAGTTTTTTTCCTTCACATTCACTAGCGTCTTGAGAACGAGTTCCATTCCCCCGCATTCTTTTATTATTTATATTCTATATATAAATATATATATTATTATTTGTATTGCTGTGCAAACACCTTCGTTAACCCCAATGAGTTAGCACATGTAACAATATATATATATATATATATATATATTGAGAGAGAAAAATTGTTAACGAAGTAGTCCAAGTAGAAGAAGAGATTTTTTTGAGAAGCAAAGTCAACAGTATAGCATTTCGGTTCTAAAGAACCATCATCAGGGCTGTGAGGGATGATATTAATGATGTTAAATCAATGATGGATGTTTAAAAATACAAAAACCTCGGGAAAATCTGTAAAGAAAGAATTGGCCATTTAATTCATGAATCAGTACTTGTTTTAAGTTATGTCATTTGACTTATTAGGAATATTGTATAGAATTTATGAACCATTTATTTATGAAGAAAGATTTCGAATCAAAAGGTAGGAGAAAAAGAGAAAATGTAAAATTATGATATAGGTGGAAAATATTAACTAAAGATGGAATACATTGTAGCTATTTAAAATGGATTTGCTCAAGTAAGGAGAAATATTATAAAAGCCCAGATGATTATGTATGGAATTACAGCATGAAATAGTCATCATCATCATGTTGTGCTGCTAGCACGGATATCTCTGACTCTCTCTCGCCACTTATCCCTATCGTTCATCGCCTCTGGCAGGTCTTCAGGGCTACATCCCGTATCCTCACATAGCTGCTGAATGTATGTTCGTGCTGGTCGTCCAGCTTTTGCCCGGCCATATGTTTTGTTCTTACATACGTGTTATATACGTGTCTGCTTCCAGGTTGTTGCTTTCGTCACAGAACATATGTGGCACAAGGCCTTGTTAATGGGATACTCAATGAGACTTGAGCTCACTCTTGTTTCCAGTTTGAATGATTTCCAGTTGGTTCAGGGCGGGTTTATATGGAGGTTATTCTCCCTTTTAAGTTGGCATTAGTTCGATGTTGATTCTTATTGCGGATTTTGCGGGCTTTAGATTTAGCAAAGTGTATAAAAGATTTGGGGTATAGAAGGTTAAGAAAGGCGTTTTCTATGTGGTTGAATTCATCATTTAAATATTTCAGGAAAGAAATGTGTAGAGCTCTGAAATAAAAACCTATGATGACACCTCTTTTGGTATTGTTGTTGTGGTGTGAATAGAAATATATGTGGTCATTTTTACAGGTGGGTTTACAGTAAACTTTGAATTCTAATGAGTAAGATATCCAGACAAAATAGAGTGTTGTTGGATTCAAGTTCATTGGGAACTTCATAAAAGGTTCTACATTGTGATGCTACGTAAATCTCGATCTTGTGGATAGATAAGTAGGAGATTATCTATGTATCGGAAGTAACTTGCAGTATTGGGGATGATATATTTAAAGGGACCAGATTCTAGAAATTCAAGACTGGGCCATTGGTCTAATAAGTAGAGTGTTTACCAATGGTCTGGGAGAGCAGGGTTCAATCCCAGGTTGAGCCATACCAAAGACTTAAGAAAGTGGTACTTGATGCCACCTTGCTTAACACTCAGCATTATAAGGTAAGGATCAAGGGTAAAGTGGAACAATCCAGGGAATGGTGTAGTGCCCTCTCCTACACTTCACTGTGATAGCTATTGAAAACAACAATAAACATATCAACTGTCAAAGATGGGTAAAGCAGACCAAAGTAAACACACTCTAGGAAAAAGGGAGAATAACTTCCATATAAAACCTGCCCTGAACCAACTGGAAATCATTCAAACTGGAAACAATAGTGAGCTCAAGTCTCATTGAGTATCCCATTAACAAGGCCTTGTGCCACATATGTTCTCTGATGAAAGCAACAAGCTGGAAGCATACACGTATG
>OY757944.1:39309176-39624176 GCA_963585895.1 Sepioteuthis lessoniana | reverse complement strand
TCTCTTTTTCTCGACTTTGATTCAAAATAACCCATTAGATAAACAAAGATAAAAGATACCAACATGAATTTAACACATTTGATTAGCAACAGTGCCTCACTTAGTTCCTTTTGATCTTTTCCCCTCCTCTTAAAGGTTAGTTTTTGTTTTTTTTAACAAGAATTGTTGTGTACTTCCTTATCTATTATATAACCACCATCTGAAGAGGCTGTTGCCTTGTAGTAGCCAGCTGAAATAAATTTATCATAGCAGAAAGATACTCTTTCGAGTTTTTCTACCAATCATATTACAGATACATGGGATCACAGTACACTCCACCCACACTTCAGTTTGTGAGAGGTGACATCATTTAACCCATATCCTGTTAAACCAAATCCACTAGAAGAAAGCTTCACCCATAAATAAGTTCAGCCTTAGCAATTCTTTTTATAAAGAGTTTATTTTCTTCTAAGCCAAAGATATCAAGATTTTATTATTTCTAGTTGAATATTATACAATCAAAATGGATATTATTAGGTATTATCTATTACCAAACTCTCTTGCATTAACACTTTGTGACCAAAAAAATAAATATGTAGCAGTTCAAAAATACATCACTCGTATAATGGATTTGGCTACCCAGGTTCAAATCATGGACAAGGGTGTTCACATTGTAAGAAGTCGAAATGAGTCTTTGTGATGTAATAATTAAAATGCTGGATTCCAACCTCAAAGTAAGTGAGTTCAAACTCCAGTTATGCTATCACGTTCATTTTTGGAAGAATACCCTCGGAAAAGGTATGAATCACCTTATCCTCCCTAGCTGTGTATTAATGGTCCAGGAGACCTGGGTTCAATCCCAGGTTGCGTCATACCAAAAACTTTAAAAATGATAATTAATACTTGCTTGCTTAACATTCAGCAATATAAGGTATGTATCGAGGATAAAGTGGAGCAATCCAAGGAAAGGAGTAGCACCCTTCCCTACACCTCGGTGTTGTAGCTATTGAAAAGGGAGCCTTCAGGTCACCTCGACTACGGTCGCCAACTTATTGTTCTTTTACAAGGAAGGCTTTGGCATTAAATAAGCCACGAAGAGTTGATATGCCATTAAACAAAGAAATTAAGCCAAATCAATTTACATTTATGGGAAAACTATGAATCTATCTCTTCTCCCCACCTCCAGTTTTTTGCCCTTTCAGTTTTGGTAAGGCAACCAATCTGGGAGAAGGAAAACTCAGAATTCAAAACAAGCTGTGCTCCACTTAAAAAATTTAACTTGGGTCACATCCTAGCCATGGCAAAAGGTTTGGGTAAGTTTATTTCCCACTTTTTATATATTTATATATATATATTTACTAATCTACTATCTACTAGCATTCACGGTTACCAGAAAAAAAGAAAAAAAAAACCCGCCAAGAACAAGAGATAAAAAAATCTCGAATCACCGCCCGGGAGAAAAAGAAAAAATATCATCGGACAAAAAGAAAGAAAAGGCCAACCCCGTCACACCAGTTGAAAAAAATCAAGAGATATGCAGTCAGTTGGTCAAAAGAAAAATAAAACCCACCGTAAACGTTGCAATGTTACAATTACAAGAGTGCTCAACACGAGTGGAGCCAATTATAAAATTAACTTAAATCGCAAGTCGGAATTCTCCTACTAAAGTTTCACCTTAACGGATCATCAGGGAGTCTATATATATGCATGAAGTTTTATATTTGATTGGGAAGTCCTCATAGCATTGAGGCTAACTTGCTGTATTGCGACATAGTCAGCAAGTTTAAATTCCAGTCATGCTATTACTTTTATTTTTGGACTAATGCCCTTGTGAAAGAAAAAAAAACCCTTATCCTCCTAGGGGGTGTCCTTGTGATGTAATGGTTAAAGCGATGGACTGCGGAATTGTAGCACGCGAGTTTGTACTCCAGTCGCGCTATTATGTTCACTTTCGGGCAAATACCCTTGGGAAAGGTATGAACCCCCCTTATCCTCCCAGCTATGGGTAAAATAGTACCACTACTGTTCTTCTAGGAGAATGGCTTTGGCATTAAATAACCTAAAAAGAGTTGACATGCCATTAAACAAAGAAACCAACCAACCAACCTCATCCTCCTGGAAATATGGGTTAGTGTTCGCCAATAGTCTGGGAGACCTGGGTTTACTCCCATTTTGCGTCATACCAATGACTTTAAAAATGGTACTTGCTTAACACTCAGCAATATAAAGTACATATCAAGGGTAAAGCAATATAAGGTATGTATCAAGGGTAAAGCAATATAAGATACGTATCAAGGGTAAAGTAATATAAGTTTGCGTCATACCAATGACTTTAAAAATGGTACTTGCTTAACACTCAGCAATATAAGGTATGTATCAAGGGTAAAGTGGAGCAATCCAGAGAAAGGAGTAGCGCCCTTCCCTACACCTCGGTGTAGTAGCTGTTGAAAAGGGAGCCTTCGAGTCACCCTTGACTACAGTTGCCAACTTTACTTTACTGACTGTTCTTCTAATATGATGTATTTGGCATTAGATAACCCACAAAGGGTGATATACCATTAAACAAAGAAACCAAACCAAACATCTCTAACCATCATTTCGGGACACAAAAAAAATTTCCAATACGACTATGCTCTGGCTTTTTTAATTTTTTAAAGAAAGATTTTAGACATTTCTAAGTTAACATTTTGATGTCATTTCCCGAACTTATGTGACAAGTATCTGTCTTGAAAGACTTTACCCCCACAAACCTCAGTACAGTGGGGCTTGTGCCAGATATGTACATATTCTTAATCTGGAATTTTGGGACAAACAGATTTTCTTAATTTTGTTTCTATCATTTTTTGTATTTTGAAGTTGAAAGATAAATGGTTAAATTTTTGCATACAAATTTATCATCAAAATTGTGGGGGTAATCTTTAAAATGGCTTTCTCGATCAGGTATATGCTAATTTAAGACAAAATACCCCAATGATAACCAGAAATGTTTTGATAATTTGGACTGAAAGGTTTAGTTGTCTAAATTTCTGAGACACAGCTTGATGATTTTTATCATTAAGAGTTTTCGGACTATTGTCTTCATCTTTATTGTTATTTCCACAATGTTTCAGCCGATATGTCCTCTGGCCTTCCTCAGGTGTTTGTCACACGAACTACGTCCTTTATTGAATCCATAGGAGTCACCTGTTTTGATTCCGTTAGCCATAACTGGGTACAAGTGTTAAGTACTCCTGTATTGTTATTCGCCTGTAGTTACAGGCTATAGGCGTTGGTTCCCTAAGTTTCTAAGGAGACAATCACCTGAAGGTTGCAGCTTCAATCCTAACTGTGTTGTGGAAATAACAATAAAGATGAAGACAATAGTCCAAAAACCCTTTATGATAAAAATCATCAAGCTTCGGAGGACATATCAGCCGAAATGTTGTGGAAATAACAATAAAGATGAAGACAATAGTCTAAAAACTGTTAATGATAAAAATCTGAAAGGTTTAGTAATATATTTTTATTTCTACTTCAGTAAAATTTTCCTTTGTATATTTAGATTTTGAGGAAACAACCCTCAAAAATATTTTGGGGGTGAAAAACACCAAAATATTTTCTGTATATCTTGAAATAAGAAAACACTGAGGTAGAATATACTACTCACTCACTCAGGGATTGCTGGTTGCTGTGATGTTAACGGACTGACGAAAAGTTGCCCTGGTTTCGATCTCAGCTTAAGGCATCTCACACGTCTAGTCACACTAGGAGTTGTGATACAATGAAATCGTCTCTCTGTAGATGACAATATACGTGATGCATTCAATAAGTTTCCAGACTTTTTTGTACAGGCATTTAAAATTGTCATAGACGCTTGAGATTTCAGTATGTTATTGCTATACATCTTATGAGATGACTGGCCAATTTTTATGATTTCAGGTTCAAATCAACAGCTATAGCAGCAATTGGAATACACCCTACTAAAGCCTGATTGTCACAGCTGGTAAATTTCAAAAATGCAATCTGGATGTGAGGACACTTTAGAAGTACGATATACAATAAAATTCTGTTTTAAACTTGGAAAAAATGTCACAGAAACGTATGGATTGCTTCAGATTGCTTTTAAAGTATCTTGCATGAATCGAGCATCAGTTTCCGAGTGGCATAAGAGATTCAAGGAAGGCAGGGAGTCTGTGAGGGACGATGAGAGGTGTGGGAGGAGTAAGGAACTCAATACACAAGAGTTGATTGACCAAAGGGTTATGGTTAGGGTTACTATGTTGAGGTTTTAAGGGAGTTCTGGAAGAGATTCCTTGGGAAGAGGCCAGCACTCTTCAAATCGGGTCAGTGGCATTTCCACCAGGACAATGCACCAGTCCACAACTCCATCCTTGTCACAGACTATTTGACAAAGATGGGCATCAAGACAGTTCCTCACCCTCCCTATAGTCGAGACCTTGTGCCCTGTGACTTTTGGTTATTCCCTAAGCTCACAGGCTGTCATTATGAGACAATTGAGGAGATGAAAGAGGCTGTGATAAAGGTGATTGACACGCTCACACAAGAGGACTTCCATGGGGCCTTCTAGAAGTTGTTGGAATGGTAGAACAAGTGCATTGCAGCTGGAGGAGATTACTTCAAAGGGGATTAGAGTTTCATGTGTGGACTATCAATAAAAGTACCCATAAAAAAAAAGTCTGGAAACTTATTTAATGATCCTTGTACATGCTATCTTTTTAAACTAATTTCATTCAGTTCTGTCTCAGCTATTTTGAAAACATCAACAGTGAAAATTTTTTTGAAATTGCTAATATTTTGTCTCCTAAGTTGATTTCCACTATAAATATCATTTTGTAGTATGGTTAAATTTCAATTTCTTGCACAATTCCTTCTGGATCACCTTTCCTATCCAGTCATGTATTGTCTTATATTATTTTTGTGCTAATTTGCTGCATTCGCTTATAATGTGATTAATCATTTCATTTCTATTGCCACATAACCTCCACTTGATATTCTATGGTGTCTAATCTATTTTTGTGTTTACATAGTTGGTCCTTATGGCGTTGTTTTGTGCTGCTATTAGAAGAGATTCGGTTTCTCTCTTAAGATTTCCCTTTATTAACCATATCCAGGCCTTCTTTTTGTGTGAGAATTTGCTAGTTTGTCTCTTTAAATATCCATACAGTTTTTTTTGTATCAGACTTGTACATTTTTTGCCAACTTGCTGTATTCGCTTATTATGGGATTAATTGTTTCATCTGTCTCAGATATTTGCAAAAATTCCATGATGAAAATTTTCTTCAAATTTCTCATACAATATAACTCAAGTTGATTTCCTTGCCCATTTAAACTGTGTACTTATGCTAAACTGAATTGCTTGAAATAGAACTGTTTTAACATTTTAACTGCATACTTATACTAAAGTAACTTGAAATCATATAATTATTAGTTTGCCCAGTCAGCTACGGCTGTAGAATTGTGGGGGGAGTATGTAATTTGGTTATTTCAGTAGATTGCTCTCTAAATTATTCCCACCACAAATACAACACAACACTTTACAATCGCGCAAAAGAAATGGAATAGAACACAACGAACATTAAATAACAAACAATTTAATATGCATATAACAGAATATGAAAAACAAAATACATGATGTGTAAATGGCCTTTTGGAAAATAAAGTTTGAAGAAGAGAATAAATTTGTTGAAAGATATGTGTATGTTCATGTTATCAGAGTCCGTAAATAAGTCGTTCTTACTTACATTAAGTTTATAGCAGGTTTTATGATTGTGGCGACAGCGTGTCTCGTTGATGAAAGAAAGTTTGTCGGGTTTTCCTTTTGAATATAATTCTCGGCCATTTGAAAAGAGGTCATGAACTTTAGTTGAGGAAAGAAAGGAATTGGTTGGACATAGTATCGGCTACTGGCTTAGTGGCTCGTGTTCGTCTGTGTCTTCTTTTGTGTGTAAGCTTATGTCTTGTGTGTATGGCTTCCTAACTCTGTGTTATTTATATCCTACTGGTGGATCAAAGAATCGTCCTAAAATCTTGGCACGTAGACATTTATTGACCAATCAGATTTGTATTTTACTATTTTATTTTCAAGCCTAAATATTTTCTGCTAGGTCACTTCCGATCCAAATTTTCTAGAATGTTCTATTCTATGTTTTTAGCTGATTGGTTGAAAAATATAAAATGTAATTTAGTTGCTAATGCGGGTTTGATCCTAAATTTCTAGAATGTTCTTAAGTATGTTTTTATTGCTTATTTTAAGACTAGAAGAAATTTGTATCCCATAGAATACACCGACTACTTCTCAGCAGAGGGGTAAACCCTCCCCCAACAAGTATCCTGGATATGACACTAAACAATCTGATGGTGAGGTTCCAGTAATGCTTGAACTTTGGGGAATGCGGAGTACTCCTTCATTGCCATCACTCCCAGCTCCACTCTATCTATGGGTTGAATAGAACTAAACCGTGGTTTGAGTTTACTATTTTTTCGCATTTAAACTGCATACTTATGCTAAACTGAATAGTTTAAAATAGAACTGTTTTGACATTAAAACTGCATACTTATGCTAAACTGAATTGCTCAAAATGGAAGTGCTTTGACATCTAAACTGTGTACTTATGCTAAACTGAATTATCTGAAATTATCTGTTTGAAATAGAACTATTTGCATAAAAATGGATTTGGTGTTAAATAACCTACTATGTTTGATATGCCATAAAACCCAAACAAACCAAGTCATATATATTTAATATATATGTATAAAGAGGATTTGGCATTAAATAACCTACAATGGTTGATATGCCATAAAACCCAACCAAATCAAATCCTATATATTTGATATATATGTATAAAGAGGATTTGACATTAAATAAACTACAATGGTTGATATGCCATAAAACCCAACCAAACCAAATCATATGTATTTAATATATAAGTATAAAGAGGATTTGGCATTAAATAACCTGCAATGGTTGATATGCCATAAAACCTCAACAACCAACCAACCAACCAAGTTTTTTTCCACTCTAAATATCAAGTACTCGACGTATAATTCCATTTTTAGATGCAATAATTCAAGTCAAAGTGCGTTTATTTATTTTAGTTTTTGATACTGCCATATGCTATTAATAAGCCTCCAAAGTCTGGTTTTTAGATGTAATTTTTTGTGCTTTTTATGTGTGTCACAAGTCCAATAGATATTAAAATATTTCCTACATAGAGCTATTTAGCGGTCATAAATAGATTTCTGACGAGATTCTCTCATAAATTGCCCAGTCAAATATACTGACTGCATCCCTGCAGAGGGGTAAGACTCCTCCCCCTAACGAGTGTCCTGATATGACACTAAACAATCTGATGGTGAGGCTCCAGTAATGCTGAAGCTTATGGGAATGCAGAGTACCCTTTCACAGCCAATGCTCCCCAGTCCACTCTGGCGCAGAGTGGTAGAACCTGATAGGATCCTATCAATGAGTCAAATAGAACTAAACTGCGTACTTATGCTAAACTGAATTGTTTGAAATAGAACTGATTTGACATTTAACTGTGTGTAAACAAAAATCTGTACTTATACTCAACTGAATTGTTTGAACTTTTATCAAAATGTCTTAATTCAGCATTAAATGACCCGAAAAGGGTTGATATGCCGTAAAACAAAACAACCAACCAACCTTGCCCAGTTGGCTGGGGCTGTAGAATACACCAATTGCAACTCACCCCAACGAGTGTCCTGGATATGATACTAAACAATCTGATGGTGAGGTTCCAGTAATGCTGGAACTTTGGAGAATGTGGAGTACCCCTTCATTGCCATCATTCCCAGGTCCACTCTGGCCTGGAGTGGTAACACCTGATAAACTGCATGCTTTTGCTAAATAGAACTGTTTGACTAAACTGAAAAGCTTGAAATAGAAATGTTTTTGATAATTAAACTGAATGGTCCAGGAGACCTGGGTTCAATCCCAGGTCGCATCATACCAAAGACTTTAAAAATGGTACTTGATACCTCCTTGCTTAACACTCAGCAATATAAGGTACATATCAAGGGTAAAGTGGAGCAATCCAGGAAAAGGAGTAGCGCCCTCCCTGACACCTCGGTGTAGTAGCTATTGAAAAGGGAGCCTTCGCCAACGTTACTTATTTACTTAGATTTATACTGTGTACTTATGCTAAACAGAATTGTTTGAAATGGAACTGTTTTTGTAAGCTAAACTGAATCATTTGAAATGGAGCTTTTTTTTTTATATTGAAACTGTTCTTACACTAAACTGAATTGTTTAATATAGAACTGTCTTGACATTTAACTGTGTGTAAACAAAATGTATACTTATACTAAACTGAATTATTTGAATTAGAACTGTTTGACTTAATCATCATCATCATCATGTCGTGCTGGTAGCACAGATATCCCTGACCCTCTCTCGCCACTTTTTCCTATCGTTCATCGCCTCAGGCAGGTCTTCTGGACAACATCCTGTTGCTGAATGTATGTTCGTGCTGGTCGTCCTGCTTTTGCATGGCCCTGTGTGGGGGTTTTGGACAATTAAACTGTGTACGTATGCTAAATCGAATTGTTTGAAATACAACTGATTATTTGCATAAAAATGGATTTGGCATTAAATAACCAACAAGGGTTGATATGCCATAAAAACTAACCAAACAAATCCTCCAAGGTCTGGTTTTAGTTGTAATTTTTTGTGCTTTTATGTGTGTCAAATAAAGATTAAATCTTTTATTACTTAGAGCTATTTAGCTGTCGTAAATAGATTCCTAGTGAAATTCTGTCTCATAAACATGTGTCCATTGTATGATTTATCATATTTTACGTCAATTCTAAAATCCAAATGTCCACCAGCAAAGTTGAAACGATATTCATGCTTTGTTTTTTTAAATAAAAGTAGATACTAACAACACATATATTAACTTTAAATAGAGCCTAATGTAATATATTCACGTCCAAAAATACGACCAAGATATTCACATGCATAAAACATTCATAATGTTCATAGAATAGCATGTTCATACGCGTATAGGAATCCGAAAACAATCGAAACACTTACGACTCTTTTTCGGTTCAGGTGCAAAACTTTTATTTACCTTTTTGAGTTTAAGGTTTTTCGACATGAGGAGAGAGAGAGACACACAATTTCTTTCTCTCCTGACTTTTCCATCTGAGTCCACCAAGTGTGGCACCCGCCACAAACTACTAGTCTGGCCTCGGCGAGCTCCGAAAATCGACTTGCTTTGTCCAAGCCTAAATCTCAACTCACTGTTTTTTTTCAAATTCCAAAATCCTCAGCCCATCGCTTCAAGCCATGATGTCATTCACATCCCCGGTCCTATTTCCTATCTGGGGTTTTTATTGTGACATCTGTGATTGTCACATCTGCCCCGCGCGCGCATGAACACCTGCACTCAATGTGTGCACTAACTAACCCAGGCACTAAGCCGAAAGGTTCTCAGCCTAACTAAACTGAAAGGCAAGATATATAAAACGAAAAATGATAATATAAAAAAAATCCCTCCACAATTATATAACACTAATTCGGAAGAAAAACATGCATAAAGGTTAAAATTCAATGTTTTGATCTTAAGGCTGAAAGGAATAGTGACATATTTTCATGACTTTTTCAGTTTAATTTTTACTTCTTATAACTAGATTTTAAGGTAACACATTCTCAAAAATACAAACACTGAAATATTTTCTGTATATATGGAAATATGAAAATGCCAAAGTTGATTATCATCATCATCATGTCATGCTATCAGCACGGATTTCCCTGACCCTCTCCTGCTACCCATCTCTTTCGTCCATCGCTCCCGGTTGGTCTTCAAGGCTACATCCTGTATCTTGAAACATAGCTGATCTATATAGGTCCTAGCTGGATGTCCTGCCTTTACACGTCCATGTGAGGGGGTCCACAGGAGTCACATATGAGTTTGTCTCTACTTCTCCAGCAGTGTCCCGCATGTCTGGTTCTTCTAACTTGGATAGTTTTCATGATAGGCTGTAAGTGGCTGTACAGCTCCTGCTTTGTGGGGTGCTGCCTCCATAACTTGTTCAATATTGCTCGCAGCATTCTTGTGTACTTGCTGTCAACTATTGTTTTTTTCAAGCAGCGGTCAAGTTGATTCTGCTGTGTGGATGCACTACATGGACGCTTACTAAACGCATGAAGAAAAAGCTTGACGGAAACTTGAAAGAACATACTATTCATATATATATTCTATATCTTTAAAGTAATTTTAATCAGTTCTGACTTCACTTTTTAAAAAACATCTATAATCAAAAACTTTTTTAAAATGCTAATATTTTGTCACCAAAGTTGATTTCCAGGATAAATGTCTGGTACATGACATATATAATTCCATATTTTTAAATATAGGAATTTATGGATGTGTGTGGTATATTCATTGAGACTACCACCAGACTTTTCCTATAATCTAAATGATAGCCGAACACAAAATATTTCAGTAAGAGAAGACAAAGTCCATTTAGACTATGACGACATACATTTTATATACATAAGAAACATGAATAAAATGTCGCAACTATAAAAAGGGTCAAAAGATGTTCTACAGAACTTGAAGTGCTGATAACAGTGGTTAAAAACTTACATTTTTTCTGGGGTAGGGAAAAGGTACACACAGGATATTTTGCATGCATATGCTGCCCGAAAAGCAGAGACGAAAGTAAGGGTGGTCTTCTTCATCTGGTGTCTGGTACCAAAAAAAAGGTAGAACTCACTTCTCGAAATCTCACATGACCAACAGTCACGTGATTCACAGAAGCTCCACCCAAAACTCCCAAAAAGGGAGACCACTGGGTTTAGTTCGCCAACAGAATCAATAATCCTGTAATATTACGGACGGGCGCTGTCGTCAATCAGTGAAGGTGTCACGAAACTAGCGCGTGCAAGCAGAATGACCGGCAAAGTTAGACATGATTTTAAAATAATCACAGATGAATTATCACGTGTTTCACGACAGTTTCACTGGTGACATCGAACATTCGGGGATCTTCGATTTGTTCCCCAAAATCTTTATATAAGAAAACAAGTCAGGAGATTTTGGCAGAGTTGAAAGCAGTTGTCAAAACGGGTGCGTTAAAGGTTCCAAGGCCCCGACCCGTCCTACCCCAGTCTGCTACAACCTATCTGTCAGGCGTGTGTCAACAGTCGGCTCCCACCCACACCACAGACACCACCAAGAGGAAGGAAGAAGACTATAACTAAAATGAACTTTTCAAGTTGCAACAATCATAGCCCTAAGTGAATAATAAACAACTGCTATATTTTCTTCCCTTACCTTCGAGTTTGAGTATTTCCTTTTCTGCTGACTTCTTTCTTTAAAGCACAACACGTTAGTCCTATGTTACAATCCAAGTTAAACTGTTGTGTTCCTTCCATTTAGTTTGATACTGGAATATTCCTGACTCACTTGCCCTAAAATATAGACGTCATCCTTACTTTCTTTTGATGTGTATTACATAAAATATACCATAGGTTGAAACAATTTTATTGTAATTATTATTTCCATTAATGATTATACTTTTAATGTTATATTTATTTATAACAAATTGGAGCAAAGATTGTTATTTTTCATAGCATCATCTTAGATAGAAAATTCATATAATGGAATATCCTATGAGTATTTTCCAAATGATATTGTTGTATATTGTCCTTCAACCCCGCCAAACATGCCATTCCAAAGACGGCGGAAGTGCATATTCCATTGGCGTGGGCAAGCTGGGCTGACAATATGGGACAGGGTTAAAATCCCGCGATACAGCCACAAACTGATGCACCGGAAGAGAGTGACCTGTGAACTGCATGACAGTTATTTCCGCTCGATGACAATCAAACATGTCATTCCAAGGACAGCGGAAGTGACACATCCTGATGGCCAGTTATGAGGAGATATTGAGTGGGCGATTGAACTATTATATAACTCGGTGAAGACAGGAAGTCAGTTAGTTTGGAGACCAGACAAGTTGGTGACAAGATGCGGTAGAGGAAGCCCGCACCCAGCAGAGTGAGCCCCCGGGCCTCCAGTTGAGCAGAATCAGGAGAACGGGAAAGAAACACTGATAGTCATAAGAGTGGGGGTCAATATGTTGCAGTTCTGTTTGGTCTCCAACTCCCTCTCATGCATAAATCCTTTCAAATAAAGAGAGAGGTACATATTTTTCTAAAAGACTGTGTCGCTCGTCGTCTTCATTGTGTCATTGTGTTCTGCATGAATCTGCATATGACTATACAACCATATGATCTGAATTTCAATATTGTATTTTTTTCAAATTTAAGATACATCTGTGAGGATACGGGATGTAGCCCTGAGGAACTACCAGAAGTGATGAATGATAGGGAGGAGTGGCAACAGAGGGTCAGGGATATCCGTGCTGTCGGCACAACATGATGATGATGATGATGATTAGAAGAATAACAACAAATTACAAGGCAATCAATCTGTTCTTCATTGACGGGAAAGATATACTGAAGACGCAGCAAATTTTTAGTATTATGGTAACACTAAATACCTTTACGCATTAGAAAGTGTAAACACTCCACAAGACTGTCCATATTTGGTTGAAACAGCTGATTATATAACAATCTACGACTAAAATTCATTAAAGAATTGTCTCCAAATACTTGATGATCTATCAAGAGATATAATTTTCATTCACAAATATTTAATATGTCTCCAAAGTCTTGTTAATCATGTCCAAACAAATGAGATCCTGCTTATTTGTTAAGAAATCTAAGGTTAAACATATATATATATTATATTATAACAGTATTGGTTGTCACTAAATCACTTTGTGGGTTTGTGTCAAACCAAGTGCAATATAACATGGAGAGTGCTCAATATCTAGGATAGAGCTATTATATAGTAATAATAATAAATAAATATATATTAGATATATATATTTAATTCATGGAATATAGACTGCAACCCCTGGGTTTCATGGTGTATTTTGCAAAACAACAATCATCAGGCAGCTAAGAAAATTTTCTTAACTGCCTGATGATTGTTGTTTTGCAAAATACTCCCCGAAACCCAGAGGTTGCAGTCTATATTCCATGAATTAAATATATATAACTAATGCATATTTATTTGTTACTATCATATATATATATATATATATATATATATATATAATGCCAAATTCTGTTTATATATATATATATATATAAAAACAGAATTTGGCATTAAATAACCTATGAAGGTTGATATGTCATAAAACCCAAACAACCAACCAACCAAAGAACCAAAGTCTGGTTTGAGACATAATTTTTTTGTGCTTTTATGTGTGTGTCAAAAGTCTAATGAATAATTAAATTATTTCCTACTTCGAGCTATTTAGTACTCATAAATATTTACCTGGCAAAATTCAGTCCGATAAACACGTGGTCATTGTATGGGTTATCATTTATTGACAAACATGCCAAGTTCAATCCAAATGTCTATGAAATAGCTAATTTAGACCATCCCAGCCAACCCTTTAAAAATCTTGGTCTTAATCAGTTTGAATTTGGACTTGTTCATGCTTGGCGGGATCTTTCGCTTCAGAAGACTTTCACCTATTCACACTTCCTCTGTTTGTTACCAATAGTATAGAACTGCCACTGAAGGCGGTTACACATCGTTGACTACAAACAACAAGTAATTCAATACCCCAAAGGCATAGCAAACGAACCACAGACAAGCGAATTGAAACACTTCCAATGTGACATTGATAATATATAACTGGAGCCATGCACTGTACAGAATGAGAATCTTACCCCTCGTTGTTGTTGCCCTGTCAGCTGGGGCTGTAGAATACACTGACTGCACCTCTGCAGTGGGGTAAGACCCCCCCCAATGAGTGTCCTAGATATGACTCTAAACTATCTGATGGTGAGGTTCCAGTGATGCTGGAGCTTTGGAGAATACAGAGCACCCCTTCATTGGCATTGCTCCCAGGTCCACTCTGGCCCGGCATGGTAGCACCTGATAGGGCCCTAAATAGTTCTTTTTTTTTTTTTGTGAAGCTTAGAACTTTTTGAACAACTCTTGTAATAACAGAACTGCAAACAGGCATTTTAGATCTCCGATAACTGAGCAAATGGTCGACTACTCTAGGAAGAAAGAGAGCCTGACAGTTTAGTTTAAGATATGAACTTCTGAACTACCTTCCCAGCTGGTTTACTTATTGTGGTGATGGCTTGAGTAGAACCAGCCACACTTTTTGGATGAAGTGATAACAGACACATGGTGCAGTGATGTTCCACAGATTATATTTTTGAAAAAAAAAAAGAGACCCAGTTATTTACTAGATTTAAATTCATTTATCTAACCCCTCCACTCAAGTAAAATGTGACACCAGATCAATTTTTATGAGACCTTAAACAGGTTTTAATTCAGCATTTTCCTTCTTAAACCAGTTGCCATACTAAGGCTGCAGAACCCAATCTGCCCTATAATTTATTCCTAACTAGAGGAAGAATAATCAAATGCATATATTTTCTAAAGAAGACATTATTTGAAGTCCAAAGAGCGTCATTCAGGATATGAATATAATGGATATCATTGTAAGAAATGATATAATGGATATCATTGTCGGAAATGGACATGGCGATCAGAGTTCAAATCCTGGACAAGGCTATTTGCATTTCACATAGCGCTCATTCTCATGTGAAAGGTATGCATCTATCTATCCTCTCTCCAGCTATGACTAAATAGTAGGGCAGACTGAGCTCTTTAAAGTTGGTATAGCAACCTGTCTAGGAGAAGGAAAACTCTGAATTCAAACCTATTAAACTCTGCTTAAAAATTAACCTTGTGTCACATCCTGCTTGTGGTGGAGGGGTTGGGTAAATACATACCTTCCTCTCTCTAAATAATTGGTGCCATATTTGTTGCTATTGCAATAAGAAGTAGTTAGAATGAGGGAGATGAAGGATAATGCACATCAAAATTATTGATAATGATTGGCAGAACTTCATCTTTTTATATATATATATATATATATATTGTAACAGTGTTGGCTGTCACTAATTCACTTTGTGGGTTTGTGGTGAACCAAGTGTGATGTGATTTAGAGAGTGCTCAATATCTGTGATGTAGATGATATATATATATATATATACATATAACAATAATAAATAAATATATAAATCCAATATATATTTATTCATTATTATATATATATATATATATATATATATATATATATAGAGAGAGAGAGAGAGAGATTTTTCAGCCCTTACCAAAATAGCAATGAATACATAAACATGGCAACCAATCTGGGAGAAGGAAAACTCTGAATTCAAACCTGTTAAACTCTGCTTAAAAATTGACCTTGTGTCACATCCTGCTTGTGGTGGAGGGGTTGGGTAAATACATACCTTCTTTCTAAATAATTGGTGCCATATTTGTTGCTATTGCAATAAGAAGTAGTTAGAATGTGGCAGATGAAGGATAATGCACATCAAAATTATTGATAATGATTGACAGAACTTCATCTTTATATATATATATACATTTATATATATATTGTAACAGTGTTGGCTGTCACTAATTCACTTTGTGGGTTTGTGGCGAACTAACAATAATTTACAGAACTTCATCTATATATATATATATATATATTCATCCCTTACCAAAATAGCTACGAATATGTAAACATGGCAACCAATCTGGGAGAAGGAAAAGTCAGAATTTAAGCCTGTTAAACTGTGCTTAAAAATTGACCTTGTGTTGGATCTTGCTTAAGGTTGAGGGGTTGGGTAAATATTTATATTTTCTTGACAAATTTGCAATGTTGACTTTAAATGTCTGTGGAACGGATCAATTTAACCCACCGTGCAACAGTTGAAAAGAAACAAGAAATACAGGGTAGATGAAATTTTTGATATTTTTATAAGTACAATATAATTGCAAAATTGTTTTTAAATATTCCTGTCATTTTAGACAGCACTTGTGTACTAGTTTCGTAAATAAAGAACTTTTTTTTCTTTTCCATATCATGCACCAAAAAATAAAAAAAAATAAAAGACAACATGTAATAAATAGAACATATTAAAAAAAAAAATTGGTATCCAATTATTCAGTTCTCTGTATTTAGTTTTTTTTACAATAAATTTTCTGAACGGAATGTTGGCTACTTTATAATTCAACCTGCATCTTCCTGCAAATGTCAGATTCAGTTAAACATTATAAAAAAAACAACAATTTTTTAAAAAGTTTTAGACCAATCAGCAGTAAAGAGGATAATAGGAGGAGTTTAAGGAATTTCTGGCCAATCAGAATCTCTGTCATGGGAACATACCGACATCATTCTATTTCATACATTATTTGGACCATTGTATTTATTTCTGTTGCATTTATAAATTTGCATAGCTTTTTTTTTATGTTTTATTTGGAACAAACAAGTCTTAACAGAATCACAGGACTGGGTCTCAAGGCTTCTTTTAAGAGCAAAATCTAGAGGATGACTGGAATGAGAAACAGTCCTCTGGTTGTTTGCAACTTAGGAAGAATTGACAGATCCCAATGTTAGGAATAATAGAACTAGGTGTTATGAATAGATGTTATTAAGAAGATTAGAATCTTTACACTGGTTCATCCCAGGAGTAGAAAGATGCTTTCTCTTTCAAATTGTCCAGAATATTCCAACAATAAAAATCTAAATCGTTTCTTCCATGATTTCCAACCCAACCCAAACCATATAGTTTATGCTTTATTGATACGTCCAGATAAAAAGTAGGTTTCAGCCTTTCATTTAATTTTCTTCAATGAACATTTACAATTAACATAATCATAACATATCTTAGTAGTTGTAGCTAATAGAAGACATTATTTTGGAACTTAATTGTTCAATAAAAGATTAAACAGGGATACAATTATTAGATATTGTCTTGAAAATTCCTTTGATATCTGTCAATGCAGCTGCAGATGTCGGACACTTGGAACAAACATGACAGGAAATGCACCTGGTACCTAAAGTAAACAGGATGCCAATTTTCTCAGCAAAAATGCTGTGTAAATTGCGCGGGTCACATGCAAGAAGGAAGCATGATCATGTACATTGTTTAGTTGGCTGGGTAAAGGTCTGACCATGAGAATTTGCATGGGTGGCATCCTCAAAGGTGGCATATCCATGTGCAACATGTAGGTAGCAGGTTGGAGGTGTAACCATGAAAATTTGCATGGGCGTCTAGGATATTATGTAACCAGGAAGGTTTTGATCTGAAGCAGAAGTTTCACCGAAGATTCATACCTTGGCCCATGTGTGTGCAGCTTAGCTGTCTTCAATTCTCTCTCACTCAACCCATCCATACATTTAGGGTTATAAAAAGAAAAGAAAAGAAGTGTTATAAAATAGCCGAGGGATTTCGGTTCATGCCTTTGAGTTTAGTTAGGCTGAGAACCTTTCGGGTCAGCACATGAATTAGTTAGGTGCAACATTGAAGCAGGTGTTGACACGGGAGCGCGTGGGCGGATGGAGGTGTCACTCAGATGTCATAATAGTCCGAAACGAACCAAGGTCACAGGGTGCAGGTGACGTCACGCACCGGAAGCGCGCGGAGGTTTATGTGAGAATTTGAAAAGAGAGTCAAGTACAAGACACCAAACCAGAAGGATCAACTTTTGGAGCTCGCAGGCGCGAGGCGAACTTGCGCCCTATGGTGGCCGCACGAGATGGGGGCCAAATAAATAAGACAGCATAGAAGATTGTGTCTCTCCTCCTTACGTCGAAACCTTTTAGCTCAAAGTTAATAAAAAGGTTTTGTACCTGAACAAGAAGTCATTACGTGTTTTCGAATTCCGAGATTCCTATGTTCTTTATATGTTCAATCGTAATGAACATTATATGTCTATTTCGCGCATACTGTTAATTGTGAACATGGTACAGAAGCAGATCAAATTTCTAGACATCAGCATTGTTGTTTTTCTCTTCTATACAACATGATAAGCTCTTCAATCCTCGAGAGGACATATCTTGGTGCAAAATGCATATACATGTCTGTATGTATGCATATAGGCATGGTATATATGCATATCCATGTGAGAGTGAACATATCTGTATGCATATGTGTGAAAATAGGTAACACACACACATATATTAAGTAATAGCCCTCATGGTTAAAAAAAAAAATAGGCAAGTGATTTGAAGATGAAAATATACAATGAATCACTGTCAAGGGGAAAAAATATATATTGGAAAAAAAAAAAAGAAAAGGCCAACCTTATCATACCAATTGAAAAAAAATCAAAAGACACACAACTGGTTGGTCAAAAGAAAAAACTACCGTTCGGACAGCTAAGCTACAATGCAAAAAGTTTTCAATATGAAGTAGAGCAAAATAGTAACGATAATTACTTAGTGAGTCAAGAACTAACCTACTATAGTTTTGTCTAAGCGGCTCATCAGGGTACCTAATCCCCTATTTTTTTTTCCTTTTACTATAAATATAGTTTTCTTTCCATACTTCTTTAGTCGGGATTAGGTACCTTGATGAGCCACTTAGGCAAAACTATAGTAGGTTAGTTCCTGACTCACTAAATAATTATCATTGCTATATATATATATATATATAATTTATCAACCCCTCCACCACAAGCAGGATGTGATCAAGATCAATTTTTAATAAAGTTTAAGAGGTTTGAATTCAGAGTTTTCTTTTTCCTAGACTGGTTGCTCTACCAAGGTTAAAGAGCCCAGTTTGCCCTACTATTTACCCAGAGTTGGAGAGAGAATAGTTGGGTTCATACCTTTCCCAAGGGTATTAGCGTTATGTGAAATGCAAACAGCCTTGTCCAGGATGTGAACTCTGGTCGCCATGCCTATTTCCTACAATGATATAACTGCCTCCTATAGCATAGAATATATGGGTGTGTGTGTGGACATAAGAAGCATAAATGTATGTGTTGTACTATCAAATGGATAGTTGAACAAGTTAGGAGGTTGGCAGATTTTAATAGATAATAAAATAGAAAGCAAAGGATTTCTTGATAGGGATGAAAAAGTTAGTTTTTTAATGTCTATTATAAACTCAACTTCAGCACTAGTACAGTCAGAGATCAGTAGATATGTGTATCATTTTCTTAAGTACTTTCATTTTGGGTGGCTTGTTTGTTTGGTTTGGTTTTATGGCATATCAACCATTGTAGGTTATTTAATGCCAAATCCTCTTCATACATATATATTAAATATATAGGATTTGGTTTGGTTGACTTTTATGGCATATCAACCATTGTAGGTTATTTAATGCCAAATCCTCTTCATACATATATATTAAATATATAGGATTTGGTTTGGTTGACTTTTATGGCATATCAACCATTGTAGGTTATTTAATGCCAAATCCTCTTCATACATATATATTAAATATATAGGATTTGGTTTGGCCAACTTTTATGGCATATCAACCATTGTAGGTTATTTAATGCCAAATCCTCTTCATACATATATATTAAATATATAGGATTTGGTTTGGTTGACTTTTATGGCATATCAACCATTGTAGGTTATTTAATGCCAAATCCTCTTTATACATATATATTAAATATATAGGATTTGGTTTGGTTGGGTTTTATGGCATATCAACCATTGTAGGTTATTTAATGCCAAATCCTCTTTATACATATATATTAAATATATATGACTTAGTTTGTTTGGGTTTTATGGCATATCAAACATAGTAGGTTATTTAACACCAAATCCATTTTTATGCAAATAGTTCTATTTCAAACAGATAATTTCAGATAATTCAGTTTAGCATAAGTACACAGTTTAGATGTCAAAGCACTTCCATTTTGAGCAATTCAGTTTAGCATAAGTATGCAGTTTTAATGTCAAAACAGTTCTATTTTAAACTATTCAGTTTAGCATAAGTATGCAGTTTAAATGCGAAAAAATAGTCAACTCAAACCACGGTTTAGTTCTATTCAACCCATAGATAGAGTGGAGCTGGGAGTGATGGCAATGAAGGGGTACTCCGCATTCCCCAAAGTTCAAGCATTACTGGAACCTCACCATCAGATTGTTTAGTGTCATATCCAGGATACTTGTTGGGGGGGGGTTTACCCCTCTGCTGAGAAGTAGTCGGTGTATTTTATGGGATACAAATTTCTTCTAGTCTTAAAATAAGCAATAAAAACATACTTAAGAACATTCTAGAAATTTAGGATCAAACACGCATTAGCATTTAAATTACATTTTTATATTTTTCAACCAATCAGCTAAAAACATAGAATCGAACATTCTAGAAAATTTGGATCGGAAGTGACCTAGCAGAAAATATTTAGGCTCGAAAATAAAATAGTAAAATACAAATCTGATTGGTCAATAAATGTCTACGCGCCAAGATTTTAGGATGATTCTTTGATCCACCTGTAGGATATAAATAACACAGAGTTAGGAAGCCATACACACAATCCTCTTTATACATATATATTAAATATATAGGATTTGGTTTGGCCAACTTTTATGGCATATCAACCATTGTGGATTATTTAATGCCAAATCCTCTTTATACATATCTATTAGATATTTATAACTTGCAAACATTTTGTTGATAACATTTTTAAAGGAGCCTAAGCTCATTCTTTTCCACACAGTTAAATGGTTTCAAGTATTTCTGTGTATCTCTAATAATTCAATTAAACATCAGTCATTTATTCACACACAGTTAAATGATCAAACCGTTCTATTTCTAACAATTCAGTTTAGCATAAGTAATTTGTTTGCATTCAGTTTAAATGTCAAACAGTTCTATTTGACCCATAGATAGAACCCAATCAGGTGCTACTACTCCAGGTCAGAGAGCACTTGGGAGCAATGGCAATGAAGGGGTGCTCCATATTCCCCAAATCTCAAAGCCTGGAGCCTCACCATCAGATGAGTTAATGTTATAACTAGGACATTCGTTTCAGGGTTTTTACCCGTCTGCAGAGATGCAGTTGTTGTATTCTACAGCCCCAGCCAATTGTGCCGAGCAGAATTAGGAGTTGACTTTTTCAACATAGGATAAGTTAGAAAACTTATTGAATCTTCATCTGATATTTGTATCCTGATAATGGAAGATCAGCATTCAAGTCAATATTGCAGTCTCATCTGTCTCTTTGCACCAGAGTAGACAAGTAGAGTAAATAAAGAAACAGTAAATATATTCTTCGAATTCATCTTTGTTTGTTTGTTTTTTTAGGGGGGAGTGGGGTTGTATTTTTATGTACGTTTTTCGTTTTTCATTTTTATTAACCTGCTGCTTACGCAATTTTTTTTAATGAGAACCCAGTGGCCGATAGATCTCCTTTTGGAAACAATAACAGCAAGGGAGGAGGGACATTGGCTAGCCAGTAAAACTGAACAGGCCACAATGAAATACTGTTACAAAGCAAATGACTGAAACTTATCCTTATCAGGATGGTGCTAGTAAATATTAGATTTTCATATTTTTTTGTACATTAAAACACAACATGAATTGAGGGGTGGGCTATTCTTAATAAGCATACATAAATCTCTCTGCTCATTGCTATTTAAACTGAGTTTATTATCACATTAGTAGTAAGTTGAATTATTAATAATTTTTTTTTATAACCAGAATATTGCAAGTCAAAGGTCATCAAACTTTGAAGGTTGATTTGGATTTGATTGAAAATAAATGCTATTGTACAGTTAAAAAAAAAAAAGGACAAATGATTGAAACTTACTCTTATCTGGATGGTGAATATAAGTATTATATTTCTATATAATTTAGGATACAAATTATTCAGTTTAAAAAAAAAAAAAAAAAGAACAAATAGTTACAATCTACAGACATCTGAGCCCATAACCCAGAGGTCCGTAGATCGTAAGTACACTCTGCTACCAATGAAAATCCGAATAAGTAACTTCCACAAGAGATATCGTGGAGAAACGATTTTATTTCACAAGTTGCCCCTTCACACATGACTTTTCATCTACCCGCGTTGCCACACCCGGGACCCACCAAAAGTCCCTCCTGAGTGGAGAAGCTGCAAGGGAGATCACTCATGCTGATTAACAATAAGTATTATATTTCTATATAATTTAGGATACAAATTATTCGGTTAAAAAAAAAAAAAGGACAAATGATTGAAACTTACTCTTATCTGGATGGTGAATATAAGTATTATATTTCTATATAATTTAGGATACAAATTATTCGGTTAAAAAAAAAAAAAAAGGACAAATGATTGAAACTTACTCTTATCTGGATGGTGAATATAAGTATTATATTTCTATATAATTTAGAATACAAATTATTCGGTTAAAAAAAAAAAAAAGGACAAATGATTGAAACTTACTCTTATCTGGAGGATAAATGCATTACAATTTTATTTATATTCTTTTAATACATTTTCAAAGAAATAAAGAAAATTTTCATCAGTGGACTATTCTGAACAAACACCAAAATATATTCCTTTATACCACTTTCAAACATCTAAACAATGTGGAAAACAAACAGTTATTAAATATAAGTAACATCTTTTAAAAGGACGTGTAGCTTCAGACGTATGTTTTCTTTTTGAATCAGCAACTTGATGATTCAAACAGCACTTTACTGTGTCAATTATGTTTTCTTAAAAAAAGACTAAAAAAACATTCTAAATGACAGATTGAGTTGAACATAAAAATAGAAGTTAAAAAAGTCATCTTTTTTAGACCAATCAGCAGTAAAGAGGATAATGGGAGGAGTTTAAGGAAATTCTGACCAATCAGAATCTCTGTTATGGGAGCACACATATATCATTCTATTTCATACATTATTTGGACCATTGTGTTTATTTCTGTTGCATTTATAAATTTGCATAGCTTTTTTTTTAAATTTGGAACAAACAAGTCTGAACAAAATCACAGGACTGGGTGTCAAAGTCTCCTTTTTTGTAGAAGAATCAAGAGAATAAATGGAATGAGAAACTGTTCTTTGGTTGTTTGCAACTTTGAAAGAATTGATGGATCACAATGTTAGGAATCATAGGACTGTGTCTTTAGAAATCCATCCACTTTATTCTGAACATTATATCATCTTTTATTTTTGTTGTGTTTAGAATTTACATAGTATTGTTTCTTCTTTTTATCTTTTTCATCTTGAACAAATAAATCTAACAGAACCACAGGACTGTGTGTTAAGGGTTCTTACCAGGTGTAAGAACAAAAAAGTAAATAAAACCAGGATTTCTTATCTATTTGAGCGATTAATGAGTTTAGAATCACAGGACTGTGTGTTAAGGCTTCTTGCCGGGTGTAAGAACAAAAAAGTAAATAAAACTAGGATTTTTTATCTATTTGAGTTATTAATGAGTTTAGAATCACAGGACTGTGTGTCACATTAAGCTTTCTTCATTTATTTGGTTATTTTTGGATAGGACTATTTTCTTTTCCTCGTCTATATCATTTCTTCATAAAACTTTAGCTGTGTTCCCTCTGAGCTCATTCTTAGATTTACTCATCAACAATGTATATAGGAAAAATACCTCAAGAAAAAAAAAAAACAAAAAAAATTCCCTTAGAAAAATATTCTTCAAAGGAAAAAAATCTGTGATGACAAACATCCTCTTCCAAAAGAAAAGTTCCTCCAAAGAAAATATCCTTTGGAGGAATATCATCCTTTTTATAAAGAAAAATTCCTCCAGTGAAAATTTCCTCTGGAGGAAAAATGTATCTATGGACAGAATTGTACATATCAAGATTTCATTGGCCTAATGGGTTGAGAGTTTGCCAATGATCCGGGAGACCAGGGTTCAATCCCAGGTCAATTCATATCAAAGACTCAAAAAAAATGGTACTCGATGCTGCCTTGCTTAACACTCAGCATTATAAGGTATGGATCAAGAGCAAAGTAGAGCAATCCAGGGAAAGGAGTAGCACTCTCCCCTACAGCTCGGTGTAGTAGCTTTTGAAAAGGGAGCCTTCAGGTTATCCTCATTTACAGTCACCAACTTTAGTTAAATCTTTTACCATATTTACCCAACCTCTCCGCGCGGGCAGGATATGACACAAGGTCAATTTTTTAAGTGGAGTTTAACAGGTTTGAATTCAGAGTTTTCCTTCTCCTAGACTAGTTGCCCCACCAAAGCTGAAGAACCTAGTCTGCCCTACTATTTACCCATAGCTGGAGGGAGAATAATTAGATTCATACCTTTCCCAAGGGTATTAGTGCTATGTGAAATGCAATCAGCCTCGTCCAGGATTTGAACTCGTGTCGCCGTGTCCATTTCCTACAATGATAACCATTACACCACAGGCACCTTAAATTAGTTAAATCTTTTACAGTTAGATTTTTTTTCCTTGGGATATATTATGCTTGGGGGATTATTTCTTGCCACTCCTGAGGAAGGCTGAAGAATTAGTTGGCTGAAATTGTGCTCAGAACATGATGGAGCCAATAGTTCAAATAATGTATGAAATAATGAACTTGTGAAAACAATTGGAAAGAAAAAAAACTCACCTATTTTATTTATCAATCAACAAAGTGTTTCTTTTTCAAAAATACGCCTACCATAATACAGATATAAAAATACAAATGAAGAAACATTTGCTTTGAAGTAAAAAATAAAAAATTTATCTAGAGGCAGAGTACTCAGAAAAGGATAAGAACTACCTTTTTTTTTTCTTTTATCATATTTATCAACCCCTCCGTTCGGGCAGGATATGACATAAGGTCAATTTTTTAAGCGGAGTTTAACAGGTTTGAATTCAGAGTTTTCCTTCTCCTAGACTAGTTGGCTGAAGAACCTAGTCTGCCCTACTATTTACCCATAGCTGGAGGGGGAATAATTGGATTCATACCTTTCCCAAGGGTATTAGTACTATGTGAAATGCAATCAGTCTTGTCAAGGATTTGAACGTGTCGCCGTGTCCATTTCCTGCGACGATACCCATTACACCACCATTTTTTTCTTTTATCTTTAGTACTCTTTACCCAACCCCACCACATTAGACAGGATGTAACATAAGGTTAAAGTCAAACTGTTTAATTGATTTTAATGGCACATCAACCTGGCTAGGATAATTTTATGTCTAGAGGTTAGCAAATTATGTTCATTGTAAATTTATACTAAGGTTTTTTGTATAGTTGTTTAAGATTTTTTTGCACACAGTCATCAAGTATTCTTATCTAATACAAATGATTTTGAGTATTCCCACCAAATACTTACATGCTTTCAAGTAATTCTCTCTATTTAATGATAATCAATTGTTTGCACACAGTTTAATAGTTTCAAGCAATTAATAATAATAATCCTTAGGAAACAATTATAGTTTCAAGTAACTATTATTAATGCAAATAATTTGCACACAATTATAAATCATAAAGTATTCTATTCCATGATAATAATTAACAGTCATTAGATATTAAGTGGCAACCGGCCCATTGGCTTCGTTGGTAGAGAGTTTGCCAGTGGTCTGGGAGACATGGGTTCAATACCAAGTTGAGTCATACCAAAGACTCAAAAAATGATACTTGATGTTGTATACTCATATACATATATACATGCAGATTTACGCATAATACATATTGACGCAATGAATAACGGACAAGTGAAGACTTCTTTAAAAAAATATACCTCTCACTTTATTGTCAGGGTTTGCGTGTGAGAGGGAGTTGGAGACTGAACAAAGACTGCAACATATTGACCCCCACTCTTATGGCCATCAGCGTTGTGTCTTTCTTGTTCTCCAGTGCTGCTCAACCGGAGGCCTGGGGGCTCAGCTTTCTGCTGGCTTTCTCTACCACATCTTGTCTCTAACTTGTCTGGTCCCCAACTCACTGACTTCCTGTCTTCACCGAGTTATATAATAGTTCAATCGCCCACTCAGTCTTTAGAATGGCATGTTTGATCGTCATCAAGCGGAAATAATTGTCATGCAGGTCACTCTCTTCCGGTGCATCAGTCTATGAGTGTACCATGGGATTTTTACCTTGTCCCATATTTCAGCCAGCCCGCCCGCCTATGCGATTTCTTCTCATAACTGCCATCGGAATGTGTCACTTCCTTCCGGTGCATCACTTTGGAATGACATGTTTGGCCTGGTCGAACACTTGATACCTCCTTGGTATCAGAACTATAAAGATATGTATCAAGGGTAAAGTGGAGCAATTCAGGGAAAGGAGTAGTGCCCTTCCCCACACCTCAGTGTTCTTGCTATTGAAAAGGGAGCCTTCGGGTTGCCCTTGCCAACTTTACCTACTTTTAGATATCAAGTATTCCTATCTAATACTAATAATTTATACAGAATTACATAGAAGTAATTATTCTGATTTAACAATAATCATTTCTAATAGTATTCCTATTTGTCAGCAATTATATAGTTACAAGTAACTAATAATAAAAGTTAGCGACCGTAGTCGAGAGCGACCTGTAGGCTCCCTTTTCAATAGCTACTACACTGAGGTGAAGGGGAAGTGCTACTCCTTCCCGAGGATTGCTCCACTTTACCCTTGATATGTACCTTATAATGCTGAGTGTTAAGCAAGGAAGTATCAAGTACCATTTTTTAAGTCTTTGGTATGACACGACCTGGGACTGAACCTTGGTCTCCAGGGCCATTGGTGAACACTCTACCCACTAGGCCAATGAGCTAGTTAATAATAATCATACATAATAATAATAATCCTTCATCATCATGTCGCACCATCAGCACGGATATCCCTGACCCTTTCTCGACATCCTTCTCTATTGTTCATTGCTTCTGGAAGGTCTACAGGGCTACACCCCGTATTGGCACAGAGCTGCTGAATATAGGTTCTAGCTGATTGTCCCGCCTTTGCTCATCCATAAAGATTACCAATAATCCTTAGTGAACAATTATAGCATCAAGTAATTATTCTTAATACAAATAATTTACAGTTATAAGTATTTCTATTGAATACAAATAATCTTTAAACAGATCAATTTGACGCATAGCTAGAACTCTGACAGGCACTACCACTCTGGGTCAGAGTGGACCTGGAAGTAATGGCAATAAAAAGATACTTGCACTCCCCAGATCTGGAGCCTCACCATTAGATGAAGTTTAGTGTTATACCCAGAGCTGCAGAGGAAACAGCTTAGCCAACAGGTTTGAATTTAGTATTTCTTTCTCAACCAGTTGTCTTATCAAGGCTAAAGAACCTAGTAAGCTCTTCTATTTTACCCATAGCTGGGGAGAAAAGAGATGGATTCATGCCTTTGGCAAGGGCATTAGCATATAGTGAGACTCAAATAGCCTTGTCTTGAATTTCAACCCGGTTTTCCAAGTTCCTTTTCTTTGTCATGAACTGCAATGCTACACCATTTCCAAAATAATTCCTTAGTTTAAGTTTTTAAAATCAAAGTTATGAATAAAGTAGCGTGCTAAAGATAAAACAAGAGTTTGAAATGTCTATTTATATGACAAGATTTTGGGGATTTTTTTTTAACAATCAGAAGTTGTTTCCCGTGACATGGACTCAAAAAAACAGACGGCAAGATTATCCAAGAAAATGTATTTATACCATTCTGGCATCACAGATTTTACAAGTATGGAAATGTACTTTCCTAGTAGACAAAAAAATAACATTAAAAAAAACATCAGTGTATCACACTGAGCGGTTATGTTGATAGATATTTCGTGCTCAGTATATATAAATTTTAGTTTATCAAAAAGCATATATACAATATCATTGAATGAAGACGTGTGTGTGTATGTATGTGTGTGCATAGCTTTTATGAATCTGGGCTGGACAAAAGTTTGTATGGTTCTGAAAAACAATGAACAGAAAATCATTAAAAAAAAAAGAAAGAATTATATATATATATATATATATATATACTTTCTCTTGTATCAGAGGTTTTGAAACAGTGGTCTGTCCATGGACCTATGAGGTTAGTAACATGAGGATCGTGAGTCTGCTGATAAAAATTTAAATTAATATTCCTACATAATAATAATTTTTCATGTATAATATGAACTTTTTCTCTATAAGTTAGATGTGTGTACTATACACAAGAACTAAATATTACCTTTCTTTTCAGACCATGTGTCACTATTTTTAGAATGGCATAACTATAAGTAAGTTATATCTATGTCTCAAACTAATCAATGCGTAACAAACACTATTTTTATTTGCTATAGGGAAATAACCAGTGGAATGCATGTTGTTTATTATTTGCTTCTTCTATTGAGAACTTATTTTTGCCAAAAGTTTATTAAAATTTCCATCTGAAAATGTCCTTGTCTTTGCTCTAATTACTTCGTAAATTTTATGTTTGAAAACATGAACTATATAAATTCTTATTTTTAGTCAATACAAACTGGATAAAAAGTGGAACAAATATTAAATGTTGCTGTTACAAAATCTACACAAGTCAATGCATATTATACACAAAGATATTTGTTTCTAGAGTTTTGCAGCCAAAAGTTAGAAATGCGTATTATACATGAGTAATTATGTATAAGAATCTTATTTTTGCAAACTGTTACATAATGACCTCCCACCAACCGAACAGAAGCGTAGTGGCATGGACAGGTGATAGGTGAGAGTTCACCAAAATGTGAGCAAGCCAAGGAAAGTTTTATCAGCTGCAGTTCCGAAAACAAGAGAGCTTTAGAAAATGCAGAGTTTTCTCCTCACTCTGAATGATGGCTAGTGAAACCGCTGAGAGGGCCAGCAGCAGTAGCTACCATCAAGGACCTGTTGTTGTATAGCTAGCTGCAAGTTGTGACTGACCTGCAGCAATAGCAGGTCTCTAATACAGCATGCAGCAACCCATCAGCCAACTCCACTTACAGTAAGCACCCTTTGCACAAATCCAGTCATTGAAAGTAGTTGTGGGTACAACTCCTGCTTAGGCTATTTCTTCTCCATAAAGTCGGGCAAAGGATTATCCCTCAGAATAACAGTTTCTTAATAAAAGTCAGTCTTTCGACTGGAAGAACCCAAATGAACCAACATATTGTGTGTGCAGTAATCTCTCCTATGGTAACATTGTTGATTGTGATAATGAAACTATATTTTTATACTATATATATATATATATATATATATATATATATATATATATGTGAGGGTCATCCAAAAAGTTCTAAGGCTCACCCAGAAAAAAGAGCCGTGGCTGAACATTTTTACTGTGGACTATTGTCTTCATCTTCATTGTAATATTCACAATGTTTTGGTTGAAGGGTCCTTCAGGCTTTTTTAGATGTTTCATGCCAAACTCAGGAACTCACACAGAACTTTGTCACATGACACAAGGGATATAGGCATTTGGTTGAGAAGTGCTTCTGAGTGACATCATCTGGAGGTTGCAGGTTCAATCCTAAATACGAGTAAATAACAAAAGTTAACACTTGCACCTGGTTATGATTAACAAAATTAGAACAATTCACCCCCAGGGATTGAATAAGGAGTTTGGGTTGAAGTTCTGTAAGGGCTCTCGAGTACGACATGAAACACCAGAAGAAAGCCAAAGGACACATTGGCCAAAACACTGTGAGTGTAACAATGAGGATGAAATCAATAGTCCAAGTACTCTAAGTGATAAAAATTATCAAGCCTCGTCTCAGAAATTTAGACAAATGATTTTCGTTGAGGTAAAATACTATCAATTGTTACAAAACTAGAAAAACAAATTTAGGCTTCTGTCTTAATTTTAGTGCCGATGAGGCTCTTACGAAGGTGAGAGGTGATGTGTGTAAAATTTAAAATCTTAGTATCACATAGAAATTTTTGAGCAACCCTTGTGTGTGTGTGTGTGTGTGTGTGTGTGTATATATATATATATATGTACACACACACACACACACACACACACACACATATATTTTAAAATAGGTTGGTTCACGAAGAGATTTGTATTTTTTGAATTTATTTAAATTCAAAAATACAAATCTCTTTGTGGACCTAGTTATTTTAAAATATCTTTATTCTCTCTTTGGACCTACAACAAATATATATATATATATATATATATATATATATATATATATATATAATAAACAATTAAAGAATTAATAAATAGATAGGAGAAATATTTTTCTTATCACTTTATATATATATATATATATATATATATATATATATGTGTGTGTGTGTGTGTGTGTGTTTATCATTAATAACAAGAAAATTGATATACTCCATTATGAATTTATTTTACCAGCTATCAACTGGTTCAGCAGATGGGATTTGAATGGAAATTTAATTAATTTTTCTAGTTATCAATGATATAATTTGCTATGCATGTGATTTTTTAATATGTTTCAATATATTAATTAGCTGTGCATTGAGCACTGTATTTAAATGATATGGTGGATACTAACAGGACTTCTTCAAGATCTTATGATCCACAAGATCTTGAAGAAGTCCTGTCAGTTTGTTATTTTTTGGTGTTTTTGATTTATATCAAAACCCATAACAGGATGGAAATAAATTCATAATCCTCATGTGACCAGTTTTTGTTTTTTCTTAAAGAAATTATTGCTCTGAAATGTCAGTTTCATTGAGCTCTTTACCAGGAAAATTTAAATGTTCACTGTTGAATGTTTTTTTTTGTCCTGATGGAATTACTCCCAACTCCAGTTTAACTGGACCGAATAATATATATATATATATGTATGTATGTATGTATGTGTGTGTGTGTGGGTATGCACAAAGGCTGTTTAAAAGATTCTAAGCCACAACTAAAAAGAAGACCCATAGCTGAACATTTTTGTTGTGGCAACACATTACCCTGTCTCATAAAACTAGAAAAACTAATTTAGATTTTTCTAGTATTATAAGAAATGGTAGTGTGTTGCTCCAACAAAAAAAGTTCAGCTATGTCTCTTCTTTTTAATTGTGGCTAAGAACGTTTTGGTGACCATTGAATATACACATATGCACACTAATAAGAGAACCTGGCATTGCCTGGGATAAAAATAGCACATATGGTTTTGGGAAGATCCATTCTATTTGCTTTTAGTCTCATTAAAAATTTTTTTCGTAAACACCCACAATAATCCTCATGTATCTAGCCAGTTTGGATGGTAGACACACAAAAATTTATTCAGCAGGATATAAAAACAATAATTGAGAATTAATTTTTATTTATTGCTGACTTTTTGTCCTCATCTTGGTAGTTTTTTGTGTTGTTTCTTCTTTCACTACGTTTCAGCCAAATTTCACCTCTGGCTTTCTTCAGGTGATTTACCGCGACCTCGGATAGGAATGCTGAGTCTTGTAACCGTATCCCCAATAATTACTGCCTTCCATAAGACCAAAAAATCCATCCTTGATCGCCCTTCGGGGCCCATGGCGCAGCGGATAGAAGCGTTGAGTCTCTACGGTTCCAGGTGAGCATTGTCAGAAGATAGCGGTTTCAAATCCTACCCAAGCCGGTCAGAGGTTTACTTGGCCAAAATCGTGGTGCAATAGACAACAACTATGAAAGGCAGTAATTACTGGGGATACGGTTACAAGACTCAGCATTCCTATCCCTGGTCGCGGTAAATCACCTGAAGAAGGCCAGAGGTAAAATTTGGCTGAAACATAGTGAAAAAAGAAACAAAACAAAAAACTACCAAGATGAGGACAAAAAGTCCACAATAGATAAAAATTAATTCTCAGATTAAGAAGCCTCATCTCAAAATGATTCCAATTAAAAACAATAATTGAGTCCAGAATTAAGTCTCTCTCTCCCTCTTTCCAAGAAAAAAAAAATTCAAGTTCTTGATATTTATAAAACTGATTGTAGGATAGCACAAATCTGAGAAATGAAGAGGGCCGGTCTGGAAAATCAGTATCCATAATTTTGGCTTTTACCAGGACTTGAACACCAGCAGAAAATATTCAACTATTTCAGCTACTATTACTAATAATTCTGACTTGTATTATCCTTCAGTTTTACAATTCCAGTTTCTTTGTTATCACTTCTATAATCACAAAGAATGGCTCATCAGAAACAAAAATAAAGAATAACCTCCAGGTAAGACTCAAACGCACATCCCTCCCTGCCTTGAGGAAGTCTGGGTTTACATACCAGCTGCTTTATTAACTCAGCAATGATGGTATAAGAGAGGTTCAAATAACAACTATAACTGGTTTGGTTTAGTTGGCTTTTATGGCATATCAACTATTGTAGGTTATTTAATGCCAAATCCTCTTTATACATATGTATTAAATATATATGATTTGGTTGGGTTTTATAGCATATCAACCATTGTAGGTTATTCAATGTCAAAGCCTCTTTATACATATATATTAAATATATATGATTTGGTTTGGTTGGGTTTTATGGCATATCAACCATTGTAGGTTATTTAATGCCAAATCCTCTTTATACATTTATATCAAATGTATATACAATTGTAAATACATTTTCTAGATAACATTCTTAAATGAGCCCAAGCTCTTTTTGCACACTGTTAAATGGTTTCAAGTATTGCTATAGAACAGTCACAATTTAACATCAGAGCTTTTTCTATTTGACCCATAGATAGGATCCTGACAAGTGCTACCACTCCAGGAGCAATGGTAATGAAGGGGTACTCCACATTCCCCAAATCTCCAAGGCTGGAGCCTCGCCATTAGATGGTTTAATGTCATATCCAGGGCACAACAGCTATAAAGCCACTAAATATTTCTGTCTCTTTTGGATAAAGCTGTTTGCATTTCCCATAGTACTAATGCCCTTAGGAGAAGTAGGCATTCATCTATTCTCCCTCCAGCTAGTAAATAGTAGGGCAGACTAGGCTCTTTAACTTTGGTATGGCAACCAGTCTAGAAGAAAAGCTCTAAATTCAAACCTGTTAAACTCCACTTAAAAATTGACCTTGTGTCACATCCTGCTTATGGTGGAGGGATTAAGTAAATATATTCCTTTCTCTCTGCAAATAATTGGTGCCATATTTGTTTTTATTGCAATCAGAAGCAATTAAAATGAAGTAGAGGAAAGATAATACACATCAAAATTACTAATAATGATGGACAATATATATGCTCCCCGCAGTGGGGAACGAGCACTCTTGTGAGGAATTACTACTCATGCGTGATGCAAAGCTCTTCGATTAAACTAAGCACTCTGTTAACCATTAAATGTATATGTAAACAAAAAATATATATACGTAAAAATGCCTTCACTAATGCAGAGATTAATGATAGCTCTGCAGTAAGATATGGTGTAAAGTCAGTCAGGTTTCAATCCCAGTTTGAAGCATCTTGCATGTCTATCCACACTGATGAGTTCTGATACAATGAAACAGTTTAACTGTAGATAGACTATATATATATATATATATATAGTCTATGTATGTGGGGTTTTTTTTTTCAGCATTTACCAAAATAGGTAGGCGACCGTAGTCAAGGGTGACCCGAAGGCTCCTTTTTTGATAGCTACTACACCGAGGTGTAGGGGAGGGTGCTACTCCTTTCCCTGGATTGCTCCACTTTACCCTTGATCCTTACCTTATAATGCTGTTCTAAGCAAGGTAGCATCAAGTACCATTTTTTAAGTCTTTGGTATGACTCGACCTGGGATTGAACCTAGGTCTCCTGGGCCATTGGCAAACACTCTAAGCATTATGCCAATGTTCGGTATACTTACCAAAATAGATAAACAAAAAGAAAGGCCAAATCATAGGAAATAGCAGGAGGTTGATTGTGCTGCATTAAACTTTTGATTGGCTTGGGCCTGAATGCCAGCCTTGAAGATCAGCATTTTATATCTGGGCTTTCACCTAGTAGTGGTAATAGTTCAAAAAAGAAACAAACTATTGGAGCCATAAAATAAACTCCAATCAAGTTATGAGATTAATTATTTTAATCAATGATTTATTAAGAATCTTTGAGATAAAGAATTGTCATACGATTGGTTCATATAATATTTTCCACTGGGTAAGGAGTCTCCTTGGCGTTGGTTTTAATGTACTCGACAGTGATTTCATAATGAATGAGTTTGATCTCTAGTCATGCAATTATATTCACTTTACGACTAACATCCGTGGGAAAGGTATGGACCTCCTTATTCCCCCAACAACAGATTTAAAAATACCACTAAAGTAAAAATCACACTATGACTAAGACAAAAAAAGCTGAAACGATTATCAGCAGAAAAAATTTGGTTTCTTTCTTCTTTGTTTTTTAATGGCATATCAACCTTTGTAGGTTATTTAATGCCAAAGCCATTCTCCTAGAAGAACAGTAATGGTACTATTTAACCCATAGCTGGGAGGATGAGGGGGTTTATATCTTTCCTAATGGTATTTGTTTGAAAGTGAACGTAATAGCGCAACTGGAGTACAAACTCACTTACAACAATTCTGCAGTCCATCGCTTTAACCATTACAACCACGAGGACACCTCACAAAAAAAAAAAATTCTAAATTTGGTTTGGTTTTTTTATTTAATGGCATCTCAACATTTACAAGCTAGTTAATGTCAAAACCAACCTTGTAGAAGAATAGTAGTGATATTATTTAACCCATAACTTAAGGGATAAGGGGGTTCATGCCTTTCCCAAAGGCATTAGTCTAAAAGTGAATATAATACAAGCATATATATGTGGGTACATGTGTGTGTATATATATATACACACACACACATACACACACACACATATATATATATATATATATATATACACGTTATGCATATGAACATATACAGTGATATATGTACTAAATATATATGTATAAATACACACATGCACACACATATATATATATATACACATACACACACGCACTTCAAATTTGTGCTTATTTCTTATCTGTATATATGCTCGGCGTGTACACATCTGCACACACACACACACACACACACACACATATATATATATATATATATATATATAAGAGAGAGATAGAGAGAGAAGGAGGGAGATAAATGGATAGACACAAACACAAACACACACATATATATATATATATATATACACATACATAAAGTATATATATACGCACACACGTCAATATATATACAGGGTGGAACGATAAAATTGTCGCCCTAGAAAAGACAACATGATTCCATTTCTGTTTAATGAAAACCGGTTTTCTTTTTTTGTTGCAGACCATCTACTAGTTGGCCAGTTGTGTACAAATCCCAAGAGTAATAGGAGCCTTCTATCATGTCTGAAAGTGACACAAAGTTCAACAAGCGAGATCGGAGATACACCGCTGTACAACTTATGCTCTCTACTGATCCAAGTTATGACAACAGGACCATTGCCAGCACCCTCAAAATGCAAATCCGGATGGTACAATGCTTGAGGGCACAGCTCAACACATCAGACGACCCTTCGGACGGCTACAGTTATGGTCTTTGGTGTGGTTTCGCGTGAGGGCCACATCATGCCACCTCACATCTTTGAAGTTGGCTTGAAAGTCAACACCAAAGTGTACCAGGATGTGCTGAAGAGTGTTGTGGCAACAGGACTTGGCGCCGGCCCACAAGTCCAAAGAGACCCAGGCTTGGCTTCAGAAGGAGTGCTACGACTTTGTACCCTTCTCTCACTAGCCCCCCTCCTCCCCCGAACTGAACCCGCTGGACTACTTCGTTTGGTCATACGTCGAGAACATCACCAACATAACCTCCCATAACACCAAAGCCAGCCTGATTGCCGCCATCCGTTGAGCTCCTGCTGGCGCTTGTGGAAAAGGCATGCTCCCAGTTTCGGATTGAGGCGGTGATTGAGGCTGAAGGTGGCTACATTGAATAGATGTCAGCTCTACTACATAATCAAGTTACCTGAATTGATTTTTTCAATAAAAGTTTTAAAATAAAGCTGTAGTGTTGTTTTCTTTAGGACAACAATTTTATCGTTCCACCCTGTATACACACACACACGTCAATATATATACACACACACACACACGCACACATATATATATACACACATCTATATATATCAATATATACACACACACAGTCGCACACTTTAAATCTTATTCTTTATATATACATATGTTCATGTGTATACATCCCTCATGTATGTATATGTGTAAGTATATCTAGTTTTTTCTACATACAACTATTACCCATACCTCCCAAAGCCACCATCTATTTCCTTAATTTTATAATGACAACACTTTGCTCTTCAGTTATAATCATCATCGTACATAAAAATACTAACTAAAATACTAACTAAATACTAACTAAAAATACTAACTAAAATACTAACTAAAAATACTTCATTATTTTTATTATATACATACTATCATGGACAACTATAGTATATATAATATATACGCAAAATTTCATCAAATTATAATTATGTTCTAGCCCAAATCTCTTCTCTACATTTAATTCCAACTTTGTACAATATTCCATATCATATTGCAATACAATATATCCCTACCCTTTGATATTCATTGTGATTCTGGTCTACCATACTATACTCGCTTAAATACACTTACAAATCAAATCTTTATTTCTTTCCCTCGACATGCAATGATGATATTTTCTTCCTTAGTTATAATCACCTATACATATAAAAATAGATGAAGAATCTTTCCCGACAATACTGTAGCAACATAAGATACACTGATGACAAACATCCGGTAAAAACAACGCGCTGCGCATGTACCTTCACATACACATGCACTATATACCACATACACATACACACACAATAATACGCAACTATTACCCACACATTCTATACACTGTCTTCACCAGATGCCAAACAGTGATGATACCACAGTTTCAGCGGTTAAGGGAGTACTGCTAGACCTTTGTACCACGAGACAGGGTATTATTTTTTCTTATCTATTGTCATGTGATTATGTATCTAATTGAACATTATTGACATTTTTTGTCGACATATTTTTGTTAATCCTATCATGTTGCCGTATCGATCTTATGATGGGAATTGGTTAATAAAACTTCCATAATTAGTTATTTTCCAAGAACTTTCAGCCCAACTTTGGGTCATCATCGTGGGGTGGTATTACAAAAGTGATGTAACTTTTGTATGTACATTACTACTTTGTAAGAATGAGTGTTGATACTGGTCGATTGTGTAGCATTTATTGTTTAAAATTTGTTTCTATAAATAGCGTCAGTAGCTAAAAACATTAAAGTACATTAGCACTGGATTCAAAATTAATTCTATTAAGTTTGGTTTCTTTGTTTAATGGCATATCAACCTTTGTAAGTTATTTAATGCCAAGGCTATTCTCCTAGAAGAACAGTAGTGGTACTATTTAACCCATAGCTGGGATATTAAGTTTGGGTTGTATATATCTTTTTTTTTGATAATTTGTTGGTAGGAATTAATAATAAGGATATGAATAATAAGCAAAGGAATATCAAACTGAAAAAGTTGTCAAACCTGAAGGTGATGGTGATACTACTTGTAGTTGGGGCCCTTGGAACAGTCTGCAAGAATCTAGAAAAGAGGCTTAATGAACTGGAAGTTTAGAGGAAGAATTGAAACTATCCCATATAGAAAACCTTCATTTCTTACTGAATTTACAACTGTATATATCAACCGGGCCATTGTTCTAATGGGTAAAGTGTTCTCCAATGGTCTGGGAGACCAGGGTTCAATCCTAGGTCGAGTTTTACCAAAGACTCAAAAAATGGTACTTGACGCTGCCTTACATAACACTTAGCATTGTAAGGTACGTATCAAGGGTAAAGTGGACCAATCCAGGAAATGGAGTAGCGCCCTCTCCTACACCTCAACTACAGTCGCCAGCTTTACTTATATATATATATATATATATATATATATACACACACACACATATATATATATGCACACTCACTTATAAATCAATATATGTATCCATCTATCTATATTTGCATACATACATATACACACACATGTACTCATATATATATATATATATATATACACACACACACACATCAATATATATATTAAAATTATAATGCAACTTTCTTTTTTATAAAATCATGTTTTTCCTCTAGCTTTCTTGCTAGTTTGTGTCAGGGTCCAGTTGATAGAGAGTCTGCCAAATATATTCAAAACTAACATGCTAATCAAAACAACCCCATTCATAATAAACCCTCCCAACAAAATAAATTTTACACCCACACTAAACAAAAACAAACAATACCTACAAGAAAATTATTACCCTGAAGATGATCTATCGATATGATTGAAAGCGCTTGAGAACCAAACTTAGGTCAACTTAATATCGATTGGACCCTGATGCAAAGAAACCAGCAAGAAAGTGAGAGAGAAAGAATAAGATCATAGGAAGTCTTTGACCAATCTTGTCTTATATATAGGTATCATATATAGATATTTAACTGACTTTCCATCAAGCCAAAATATGGCACAAAACTAATTTATAGTACAGAGCCACACACAAATCAAATCTCATGTGCGGCTGATCCAAAAAATGATTGTCTCCCATTGCATTCCTCTTTTTGGGTGCTTCAACAGCTGAACAATAAACTCAGCCCTGCATAGCAGAGATTGTCTGGGGAGACAGCCCCTTGATACCAAGCTTTCAATTTTTCATTTCCCCAACATAATGCCAGGGATATATATATATATATATACACACATATATATATATACACGTGTGTGTGAGAGAGAGAGAGAGAGAGTTATACACAATTATATAGGTACATATGTGAACATGTTTATCCATATTAAGACGTGCGCACACACACACATCTCCATATATGTGTGTTTTGCAAGTATGTGTGTGCATGATGATCCCTAATTTTCACTTCCCCGACATAAGGCCAAGGAAGTATATATATATACATATATATATGTGTGTGTGTGTGTGTGTGAAAAAGAGAGAGAGTTTTACACGATTATATAGGTACATATGTGGACATGTTAATCCATATGAAGACATCCATACACGTAGATATGCACACACAGACACACACATCTCCATATATGTGTGTTTTGCATGTATGTGTGTGCACGATGATCCATAATTTTTGTTTTAAATTTTCCTGTATAACTTTAAAGTTATCGGTACCTGGATTTAAAAAAAAATTGTTTTTAGATTAAAAACAAAAAATGGGTGTGTGGCTAATGTTTTTGGGACCTGAGGATGTTATACATGACAGACAGAACCTTACGTAATAGCTCTTTGGCCAGAGATCTTTGGCCAGAGATCTTTTGCCAATAATTTTTTTGAAATTTTCTTCTCCAAACTTAAGTTCAGCTGTTACTTGGGGACGGGTATTTTTTCTGCATAAGTTCCTCGCACTGCAACGCCCAATATTGGTGCTGGATCTGCAACACATCCATTTTAGCCTTGTGTTCTGCAGCTGCGTAGTCCAATTTCCGTTTCATCATCAGCATGTGTATCTCGTGCTGTTCCTGTTGCATTTTAACAAGCACTACTTGTGAGGCTGCATCACCAGTCAACATGCTGTTAGGACTGCACATTTCTCCGTTTGACATGGAAAAGATTCCACCCGGTCCTGGACCACCAGACACTGGTACCGTGATTGATGGGGGAGGGCTGCCATCATCATCTGGGCATTCTAACACTAGAAATACACAAAAGACAAAAAAGTCAATTTTGAAAATTTGTTGTCGCAGAAACCCTTACCTACCAAGTGCACTAGTGTCAAATGCACCCCTACAGATAGATATGCAGGCTGAAAACTATGCCCTGTATCCTTTGTATGTTGGACATTTAGAAACAATATAACACCTGAAATTATAATATAATGGTAGTCTCATTGAAGACAGGTACAACAGACTTCTTAGCTACATATTATTTTACAACAGGAAACCAATGTAAATGATTTTACTACAGAAATCAGTTGGAAATGATTTTACTATAGAAATGCATTGAAAATGAATTTACCATAGAAATGCATTGGAAATAATTTTACTATAGAAATGCATTGGAAATGATTTTACTATAAAAATGCATTGAAAATGAATTTACCATAGAAATGCATTGGAAATGATTTTACCATAGAAATGTATTGAAAATGATTTTACTATAGAAATGCATTGAAAATGAATTTACCATAGAAATGCATTGAAAATGATTTTACTATAGAAATGCATTGAAAATGAATTTACAGTAGAAATGCATTGGAAATGATTTTACTATAGAAATGCATTGAAAATGAATTTACCATAGAAATGCATTGGAAATGAATTTACCATAGAAATGCATTGAAAATGATTTTACTATAGAAATGCATTGAAAATGAATTTACAGTAGAAATGCATTGGAAATGATTTTACTATAGAAATGCATTGAAAATGAATTTACCATAGAAATGCATTGGAAATGATTTTACTATAGAAATGCATTGAAAATTAATTTACCATAGAAATGCATTGGAAACGATTTTACTACAGAAATGCATTGAAAATGAATTTACCATAGGAATGCATTACAAATAATTTCAATACATGAAGGATGTGTAAATGATTTTATGAGAAAAATGCACTGAAAATGAATTTACTATAGAAATGCATTACAAATGATTTCAAAATATAAATGAAGTATAAATGATTTTACTATAGAAATGGATTTAAAATAATTTTACAATAAGAATGCATTGCAAATGATTTCAATATATAAATAAAATAAAATAGAGCCAAAAAATGACCATGAATAAAATTTGGCCATAAAAAAGCCTAAAAAAAAAAAAAAAAAAAGATAAAAATCAAAATAAAACTAAGACTCAAAAAAAATCCCCATTAAAATAAAAATACATTGGAAATGATTTTACAACAGGAATATGTTGGAAAGGATTTTAGTATAGAAATGTACTGGAAATGATTTTATGATAGAAATCCATAGCAAATCATTTTACTATAGAAATGCATTGGAAATAATTTTATTGCAGTAATGAATTACAAATGATTTCAATATATGAATGCAATGAAAATGATTTTACTGTAGAAATGCATTGGAAATTATTTTAATATAAAAATGCATTGAAAATGATTTCAATAAATTGTTGTATACCCACATACATATACAAATATAAGCGGAAACATAATCAAAGATAATGACGAACGAAACACACTTCTTTATAAAAATATATCCCTCACACTTTATTCATGAAAGGGTTGAAGTTTCTGTGGTGTGTGAGAGATGAGTGGAGACAGGGACAGACTGCTATATTGACCCAACTTCTTCTCTTGACCATAGCACGCCGTGTTATCTTCAAGAACCCACTTAGCACTTCTTCTGCATCTTGGCTAGGGTTGCTTGACCAGGAGTCATTGAGGGTCACAGCCCTCAGTCTGTAAGCTGGCCCTCATTCTGGCCTTCCTGTCTCCAACTCTCTCAACTGCTGCCGGCACCTGCCTTTCATAATGCCCACTTGCTTTTGCTTCTTCTTCTGCTTATTTACACAGGTGCATCTCTGATTGACGGCTTGGTCAAGGGTCAATATATAATATGAATGCATTGCAAATCATTTTACAATAGAAATGTATTCAAAATGATTTCACATAGTCATGCAAAAATCACACACACACAGACACAGACACACACACACACATGATGCACAGTGCAAATCTCAGAGATGACATCATGAGCAAGTAAAAAAAAAGGGTTGACTCCCCTTCCAGCACTGGTAATGCACAGACATATCCATTTTCTCACTAAGGGTTTTCCCATGAAATTCTACACTAAAAGATAATCCACACAAAATAAAAAGAAGAGATTATTTTCCTAAAAAAGTGTTTTCATATTTAACCTAACAAAAGAAATTGTCTACCAACGAGGACAGCGAACCCATTCTACCTCACTATTTACAAGCAGCAGGAGAGAAAAGCTATGGATTCATAAGCATGAAGTGAAATGCAAATGACCTTATTCAAAAAGATGTTAGTAAAAAATTTTTTTTTTAAATTACTAAAAATATATCTAAAAAGAAAAAAAAATGACTGCAACAAAGATCCTGAAAAAATTTAAAAAAGGAAAAAATATTTGTAAAAAAAAAAAAAACACACAAAAAAAATGTCTGTAAAAAGATTTTAAAAATAGAATAACCATGAAAAATTTAAAAAGAAAAGGAATAAAAACGACTAAACAAAAAGAAAAGATTAAAAAAAAAAAAAGTTAACAAAAAAGACTAAAAAAGTCAAAAAATATTTTTTTAAAAATGACCATAAAACAGACTAAAAAATGACCATAAAAGCAGACTAAAACAAAAACTAATGCAAAACTACTATGGAAATGCATTGAAAATGATTTTACTATAGAAATGCATTGAAAATAATTTTACTATAGGAATGCATTGCAAATGATGTCAATATATGAATGAATAAAAAAAAATGACCATCAAAAATATATGGCTATTAAAAAAAGACAAAAATGAATAAATAAAAGACAAAAATTAAAGTTATAGTCAAAAAAATAACCAATAAAAATTGACTGAAAAATGGTGAAAAAAGAAGATCCTAAAAGAAAAAAATGACTATAAAAATGATCATAATAAAAACTACAAAAATGACTATAAAAAATGTAACCCCCAAAAAACAACCATAATAAAAACTACAAAAATGACTATAAAAATCTAACCCCCAAAAACGACCATAAAAAACGCCCAAAAAACAAAAAAAACGACCATTAAAAAAAACTACAAAAATTACTATAAGAAATCTTACCCCCAAAAAACAACCATGATAAAAACTATAAAAATGACTATAAAAATAATTTTACTATAGGAATGCATTGCAAATGATGTCAATGTATGAATGAATAAAAAAAAATGACCATCAAAAAATATAGGGCCATTAAAAAAAAGACAAAAAATGAATAAATAAAAAACAAAAATAAAAGTTATTGTAAAAAAAATGACCAATAAAAATTGACTGAACAAATGGAGAAAAATGAAGACCCTAAAAGTAAAAAAAAATGATCATAAAAAACGACCATATATAAATGACTAAAAAATGACTATATAAAAATATAAAAAGAAAGACCCTATAAAAAGGACTATATAAAAATGACTAAAAAAAGAAATAATGACTATATAAAAAAAGACGCTATAAAATGACTATATGAAAATGACCCTATAAAAATGGCTATAAAAAGAAGAAAAAATGACTATATGAAAATGACTATAAAAAGAAAGACCCTATCAAAAAAAGAAGGAAAACCCTATTAAAAAAGAAGAGCCTATAAAATGACCAGAAAACAAATGAAAATGACTATAAAAAAAGAAGACGCTATAAAAAAAGACTATAAAAAATGAAAATGACTATAAAAAGACACTATAAAAATGACCGTAAAAAAGAAAGACCCTATGAAAAAAGAAGACCCTATAAAAATGACTATAAAAAGAAAGACACTATGAAAAAAGAACCTATAAAAAATGACTATAAAAAGAAAAAAATGACTATAAAAATGAAAATTACTATTTAAAAAAGACCCTATAAAATGACTATAAAAAACAAAGACTCAATGAAGAAAAGACCCTATAAAAATGACTATAAAAAAAGAAGACCCTAAAAAAAAATGACTATAAAAAAGATTGACTGAAAAATGGTGGAAAAAGAAGACCCTAAAAGAAAAAAATGGGGAAAAAAGAAGACACTAAAAGAAAAAAAAAATGACTAAAAAACGACCATAATAAAAACTACAAAAATGACTATAAAAAATCTAACCCCCAAAAAACGACCATAATAAAAATGACCATAATAAAAACTACAAAAATGATTATAAAAAAATCTAACCCCTGCAAAAAAAACAACCATAATAAAAACTACAAAAATGATTATAAAAAATCTTACCTCCAAAAAAACGACCATAATAAAAACTACAAAAATGACTATAAAAAAATGAAAAAATCTAGAAAAATGACCATAAAAAGACAAACAAATGGGCACCTCTGGTGGTGTAACGGTTAGCAAGCTAGACTAGCAGACCTACACGAGTGAGTTCGAGTCTCATTGGGCGCCCAATTCATTCGGCCTTGTGCCACATCAAAGCAAAGCGCTTTGTAAATTACATAAAAAGACAAACAAATAACAGCAGAAAATCTTTTTGTAATCCAAAAATCTACTCAAAAATTTTTTAAAAAAGACTCCAAAAATATGACAATAAAAAAACCTTTAAAAAATGACTCTGTAAAAAAAAAAAAAGAGAAAAAAAACCCCAAAAAACAATCATTAAAAAAGACAATAAAAAAGATTTAAAAATTGAGTTGAAAAATGGAACAAAAAAAAAACAAAAAAAAACTATGAAACAGTAAAAAAATAAAATAAAATAAAAATGCCTCACCTGTAACAGTTTGATGACCAAATGAGTTTTGTAAATGCTGAGTAGGATTGTGATTGTGAAGTTGACTGTGATTGCTTGTATTGTTGGTCAAATGTCCACCACCACCCCCTCCCCCAGGGCCAATGATACTGACAACAGTAGCACCACCTCCAGGAGTACCAGGGGTTCCTCCAACACTTCCTACAACGACAGTCCCGCCAGGAGTACTAGCACCACCTCCTCCACCAGGGCCACCTCCACCCCCAATAGTTCCATCATGACTGTGTCCGCCCCCATCATAAGGGTGATCAGCCTCCACATAGAGGCGGTTGTGCAAGGGTTCCACTTTGATGGAACCACTTGAATTAGTCCCAACACCACCTCCAGCAGCAGCTATAGTGGCCCCAGTAATCCCAACCCCAGCTGAAGAGACACCCACACTGACTGCATTATCGACTCCTTGAGCTTCTAGTTCCTCTACAAACCGCGGAATCTCAATAATGTCTTTGTTAAGGGCCTTTTTGGCTCGTGCCTTCATGTTTTCCCAACATTTTTTTAACTGCTTGCAGTCCTTGTGGTTCACACCGGGCTGTGAGTTGAATTCCTCAGCTATAGCATTCCATGTCTCTGTTTTCATCTTGATCGAGCGCCAGTCATTCTTCTTGCATTCAAGGATCTCGCGGTGCTCATCCACCAACTCTCGAAGGATGTTCTTCTCAAAGTTGGAGAAGATGATGCGACCAACGTTGATCATTGACGTGGAACGGTTCTGCTCCTGCATCTGCAAATTTGAAAAAATAAACAAATAAAGAAGAGCTAGGTTAATGGCTTGGTTTCTTTTTGTCTAATGGCATATCAGCCTTCCTGGGTTATTGTTGAGGTCTTGAAGGGCCAGAAATGAATAATACAAAGAGATGTAAGGTTTACAGCAGTATATATTTATGGAAATACAGACAGTAATGGTTGCCAGTAATTGACTATACTCCCTAGCCTCATTTATCAAGCCAGTCACTATTTATAGTGACGGGGAGGGTCCATGCAGTGATATCATGCGGTATATCACCATAACAGTTATTTAATTCCAAAGCCATCCACATAGAAAAATGGTAGTACTCAACTGGCTTATTGGCCTAGTGGTTAGAGTGTTCGCCAATGGTCCAAGAGACCAGAGTTCACTCCCAGGTTGAGTCATATCAAAGACTTAAAAATGGTACTTGATACCTCCTTGCTTAACACTCAGCATTATAAAGTATGGATCAAGGGTAAAGTGGAGCAATCTAGGGAAAGGAGTTGCGCCCTCCCCTACACCTCAGTGTAGTAGCTATCAAAAGGGAGCCTTCGGGTCACTCTCTACTACGATCACCAACTTTACTAGCTTACTAGGAGGGATAAGGGGGTTCATGCCTTTCTTAAGGGTATTAGTCCAAAAATGAATTTAATAGTTTGAACTGGCTTACTATAATGTTACAAGTCAGCAAATTAACCACTACACCATGTGGACTACCCCCTCAAGTTAATGAATCAGGCAAGAAACACTAAGGCTATAAGAGAAGTGATGATATAGCATATCTATTCATCAAATAAAATCTACTCAGGTGAGTCAAAATACTTACAATATTTTTGTATGTGCTAATTAGCAACACATATAACACACAGCTCAGTTGGTTAGAGCTGTAGAAGACACTGACTGCATCTCTGCAGAGGGGTAAGACTCCCCCAATTAGTGTTCTAGAAATGACACGAAACAATTTGATGGTAAGGTTCCAGAAATGCAGGAGCTTTGGGGAATGTGGAGTACCCCTTCATTGCCATCTGTCTCAGGTCCACTCTGACCCAGAGTGGGAGCACTTGACAGTATCATTGGCCCTGGGGGAGAACTGTTTGACATTTAAATTGTGAGCAAGCAAATGACTTATGCTAAATTGAATTATTAGAAATAGAACAGTTTGACCATTTAACTGTATGTAAACAAATGACTGATGTTTAATAGAATTATCAGTGATACATAGCAATACATGGAACCATTTAATTGTATATAAACAAATGAGTAATGTTGAATAGAATAATTAGTGTTAAATAGCAATACTTGTAACCACTTCATTGTATGCAAACAAATAATTGATAGTGAATAGAATTGTAAGTGTTTAATAGTAATAATTGAAACCATTTAACTGTGTGCAAAAAAGAAATGGCCACAGGTTCATTTAAAACTGTATCTACAAAATAAGTTTACAAATCATATTTTTAATAAATATGTACAAACAGGATTTGACATTAAATAACCTACAAGGGTTGATATGCCATAAAACCCAACCAAACCGAATCATATATATTTAATATATATGTATAAAGAGGATTTGGCATTAAATAACCTACAATGGTTGATATGCCATAAAAGCCAACCAAACCAAATCCTATATATTTAATATATATGTATAAAGAGGATTTGACATTAAATAACCTACAAGGGTTGATATGCCATAAAACCCAACCAAACCGAATCATATATATTTAATATATATGTATAAAGAGGATTTGGCATAAAATAACCTACAATGGTTGATATGCCATAAAAGCCAACCAAACCAAATCCTATATATTTAATATATATGTATAAAGAGGATTTGGCATTAAATAACCTACAATGGTTGATATGCCATAAAACCCAACCAAACCAAATCCTATATATTTAATATATATGTATAAAGAGTATTTTGCATTAAATAACCTACAAAGGTTGATATGCCATAAAAGCCAACCAAACCAAATCCTATATATTTGATATATATGTATAAAGAGGATTTGGCATTAAATAACCTACATATTGTGCATTTCTGCATTCTATATGGGATTTAAAAGTGTTACATTTTTACGAGCAAAGAAAAATATGTAAACAAAACTGATAAAGACGGACTCATAGGTGTACAATAAAACAATTAGGTTTATTAACCACAGGCAGAGATATGCATCTATTAACTAGGAAAAGAAGTTGTTTTTACTTTGTGTGCACCAGTCAAATGTATATCTACCATGTGTCATGGTGGATTTCATGTCTCTTCTTCTGTCTCATGTGTCTGTATTCTCACAGTCCCTACAATCTCACGATGAAATCCCCTTCTATTTCTCAGGAGGAATAACTTTGATATTTTTTTCATTAAGTCTGTTCCCTAACAGAATGTCACATAGATGAACATACAACATAGTCCAATTTGGGAACTTAAACTTAACAAGTTTGAACTGGGTCATAATGCTGCAGAAACAACCAAAAACATTTGTTATCCAAAAGAAAAGGTGCAGTTGATCACAGTACAATAACTAAAAGGGTGCCTCGGGTAACGTAATGGTTAGCAAGCTAGACGAGCAAACCTACACAAGTGAGTTTGAGTCTCATTGGGTGCCCCATTCATATGGCTTTGCGCCACATCTAAGCAAAAGGTTTAGTAAATTATCACAGTAGAATAACAGGAAGGGCGCCTCGGGTAACATAATGGTTAGCAAGCTAGACAAGCAAACCTGCACGAGTGAGTTTGAGCCTCACTGGGTGCCCCATTCATATGGCCTTGCGCCACATCAAAGCAAAAAGCCTTGTAAATTGAGGGTGCATCTGGAGGTGAAAAGGTTAGCAAGCTCGACTAGCAAACCTACACGAGTGAGTTTGAGTCTCATTGGGTGCCTTATTCATATGGCTTTGTGCCACATCTAAGCAAAAAGCTAACCACAGTACAATAACCAAATGGTTCAAGAAATATTGCTTGAGTTGCAAGAACCTCAACAATCAGGAAAGGTCAAGTAGGTCTAAAACCAAGGATTCTGTGATCATGCTTCAAATTATCCAGCAAAAAGTACTGAGAGAGTATCAGGTGAGCTCTCTATCTCACAGTTTGTCATTTTCATAACCTTGACAAAAGCATTTGGAGATGCTAAATAATACTTTATATTGCTAGAATATTGCAAAACTTTTGACTCACCAGAGTATTTTCTGGTATCCAATATATGAGGTATTTCTTTTTTAAATTTGATATTATAAATAAATATTGCTCAATATTGGTGACGGAGCATATGTAATTAGATTAGGATAGCAAAGACACAGAGTCAACAGTGTTTGGTAACTCTTAGTGTAACATAAGAACAAAATAACTATATGTAAAATATAAATGCAGAGAGATCCGAAACACTGACAACTCTCGTTGTTCAGGTACAAAACGTTTATTTACTTCTTGACTTTTACTTTTTCGACACGAGGAGAGAGAGATACAATTTTTACTATGCTGACTGTTCCTAGATCGCCCTCAGTCAACCCACCCACCCCCCAGCTGAACTGGCCCAGCCCAGAGTCAAATCTCAACAAATGTCTTTTTCAAATATCCCCAAAATCTCAGCCCCTCTCTTCCGGGCATGATGTCATTCACATCCCAGTCCCATTTCCTATCTGGGGTTTTTATTATCACATTTGTGATTGTCATATCCTCTGCGTGCATACGTACGTGAACTGTACTCAATGTGTGCACCTGCACTAAGTTGAATAGTTCAAAGTCAAACCAATCTGAATGATAAAATACAATTAACGAAAAATGATTAATATAAAAAAAATCATTCTGTAATTATATAACATTAGTTTCTTGCCTATGTGATCATGGTCTGATGATCACATAGATAATGAAACTGTCAACCCTGCATGATTCAAATAAAGGGTCAACTCCTGAATTCTTGTAAGGTTATTGAGTACAATAAAAGGTACCTGAGGAAGGGTGTAGAGTACAGCAGCCAAAATGCTGTGAGTATAGCAACCAAGATGAGTACAGCAGGCAAAACGTATTGAATATTGCAACCAAGATGAGTTTTTGAAATAGTTGATATGCTGTAGGAGAAGCGCCAAAAAATGAACTGGAGATGTAACGTATCCATTCATGGAATGAAAATTATTTTTTATGTCCAAGTGTCTTCAACTGACCTTTTTATGACCTCAGTTATTATATTCACCTGGTACTGAGCTCTCCATTTGGGAGATCTATGTTAAGCATAGTCAGGATGTGTTTGAAATTAGCTGTGACTGCTTGGCATTTGTTAATGTAAGTATTTATGCATTACCCGAAATCATGATTTATCTATGCTAGAGTCTTCCTAGTAAACAACACTTAGAATATGCTGTGTCCCCTGCTGAGTGATCCGTCCAAAAAAGGGGTTTCCTGACTATGAAACGAAACTGCATCTGAAGGATATTCTAGAGATCTGGGGCATATGGAATACTTCTTTATTGCCATTACTCCCACTCTAACTTTGAGTTGTAGTACATATGAGGATCCCATCTTGGAGTCAAATAGATCTGTTTAAAAATTGTTAGTATTTCATAGGACTATGTGCCAAAAAATAAATTCGAAAACAGGGGGTGATATAGGAGTTTGTACCTTTCTTTGTTTAATGGCATCAACCATTGAGGGTTATTTAATGCCCAAACCAGTTAATTCATATATCAATTATATATGATTTGTAAACACATTTTATTGGTACATTTTTAAAGAAGCCTGAGCTCATTTTTTTTTTTGCATACAGTTAAATGGTTCCAAGTATTGCTATGTATCACTAACAATTCAATTAAACATCAGTTATTTGTTTACACACAGTTAAATAATCAAACAGTTCTATTTCAAAAAATTCAATTTAGCGTAAGTCATTTGTTTGGACTCAGTTTATATTTCAAACAGTTCTATTTGACCCATAGATAAGAGCCTATCAAGAGCTAACACTCTGGGTCAGAGTGGACCTGGGAGTGATAGGCTGTAATATATTGGTAGGAACAATTTTCATTGACTTAATACGTATCAATGTATTGGTAGAAATAATTTTCATTAACTGTTTCTTTTGAAGTGGTTGAACCTCAATCACTGCCTTCTAGTAGATAAGATAAAAAGGTTTGATTTGGTTGGTTGGTTGGTTTGATTTGTTTTGTTTTGTTTTGGTTTGGTTTTATGGCATATCAACCATTGTTTGTTATTTAATTCTAAATCCTCTTTATACATATATAATGAATATATATGATTTGGTTTGGTTGGGTTTTATGGCATATCAACCACTGTAGGTCATTTAATGCCAAATCGTTTTTATACGATTTGGTCATATATCAAATATATGATTAATATTTTTAAATGAGCCTGAGCTCATTTTTTCACACAGTTAAATGGTTTCACTTATTTCTGTTGAATACAAATACACAGTTTAATGTAAGAACAGTTTTATTTCAAACAATTCAGTTTACTTTAAGTACAGTTTTTTCTTAACACACAGTTAAATAATCAAACAGTTCTATTTCTAACAATTCAGTTTAACATAATTACACAGTTTAAATGTAAAACAGTTTTATTTGACCCATAGATAGGACCCTATCAGGTGCTACCACTCTGGGCCACAGAAGATTGGAGAGCAATGGCAATGAAGGGGTACACCACATTCTCCAAAGCTCCAGCATTACTGGAGCCTCACCATTAGATTGTTTCGTGTCAAAATTAGGACTCTCTCCGGGGGAGTTTTACCCTTCTGCTGGGATGCAGTTTGTGTATTCTGCAGCCCCAGCTGACTGGGCTAAAGATAAAAAGGGTTAGGTCTTTTAATCATATCAGATTAGGTCTCTCCAACCACTTAGCCACCAGGATTCCATCCACATGTATAATGGGTTGCCACCCACAGCCAGCAAGTAGCTCAACTGGCGAGGAGGGTCATACTCCTCTGCAGTGCTGCATTTGGTATATTCTACAGTTCTACCCAGCAGGGTAGTAGGCTAGTGAGTTTGAGCACACTGGGTTGCCCAAACTAAAGTTTAATAATTATTTCTCTGCTAAATGAGACTCAACAAAAATGGTATATTCTAGTGAGATATTTACTAGCGCAATACTCTTAAAAAGGCTTTAATTATAAAATAAAAAGCGGACCGGTTAACTTCATCGTTATGACAAAGCAAACACATAATTTATTCATTTGACATGATTATTCTAGGGACTGTCTCCACAACCATGCAAAACTTTTCTTGTCTCCTTATTGCACTGATTGATTTAATAGCATATCATACTGTCAAGGGTTATTTCATGCCTAGGGGTTAAGGAATTGGGTTCATTGTATATTTATGTTTACACTTTTTGTATAAATATTCAAGAGTTGTTTTTTTTGCACACAGATCTATTGAATATCAATCTCTTTTAAACAGATCTAAGTAAAGTAAAATTGGCGACCTTAGTCGAGGGTGACCTGAAGGCTCCCATTTCAATATCTACTACATCGAGGTGTAGGGAAGTGCGCTACTCCTTTCCCTGGTTTGCTCCACTTTACCCTTGATCCATACCTTATAATACTGTGTTAAGCAAGGAGGCATCAAGTACCATTTTTTGAGTCTTTGGTATAACTCGACTTGGGATTGAACACCGGTTTCCTGGGCCATTGGCGAACACTTTACTCATTAGGCCAATGGGCTGGTACTTTAAACAGATCTACTTGACCCATAAGTTGGCAACCATAGTCAAGTGTGACTTGAAGGCTCCCTTTTTAAAAGCTACTACACCGAGGTATAGGGAAGGGTCCTACTCCTTTCCCTGGATTGCTCCACTTTACCCATACCTTATAATGCTGCATGTTAAGCAAGGAGGCATCGGGTACCATTTTCTGAGTCTTTGGTATAACTCAACTTGGGATTGAACCCCGGACTCCCAGGCCATTAGCAAACACTCTAGCCGCTAAGCCAAGACCCATAGACCGAGCCCTAACAGGGACTACCACTCCAGCCAGAGTGAACCTAAGGTTTAATGGCAATGAAAGAGTACTCCAAATGTAGTTTAGTATCATTCTTAGGACATTCCTTTTTGGTGGTGGTGGTGGTGGGAGGTCTTACCCCTCTGCAGGAGACGGCGTCAGCGTATTCTAAACCCCACCAGCAGGATATTGCTACACTCAAGTACAAAAGTAGGTAACTTCTTTCTCAAACATTTTTTGAGGGTAATACTTTTTTTTTTTTTAATCCAGAAAAAAATCGATAGACACATCTCAATATTGGATTGAACCAATAAATATTGCTGAGTGAAAAAAATGATTCTTTGTAAAACAATTCTAATTTGTACTCAATGCAACAACAAATCTGTCAGTGGAGAGTGAATACACTGACTGTATCCTCAGCAGATGGATAAAATCCCCCCTCCAAAAAGGGTTTGGTTAGGTTTTATGGCATATCAAACATTGTAGGTTATTTAATGCCAAATCATCTTTATACATATATATTAAATATATAGAATTTGGTTTGGTAGGATTTTATGGCATATAAACCATCGTAGTTTATTTAATGCTAAATCATCTTTATACATATGTGGTGCATTCTTTTTTACACCTTGCATAGTCTTTTTTTTTTTCATACTTTTTGAATATACGTGGTGCCTTCAATAGGTTCCAGACTTTTTTGTACAGGCATTTAGAATTGTCGTAGACTGTTATTGCTATACATCTTATGAGATGACTGACCAATTTTTATGATTTCAGCTTCAAATGAACAGCTACAGCAGCAATTGGAATACACCCTACTAAAGCCTGATTGTCACAGCTGGTGAATTTCACAAATGCAATCTGGATGTGAGGACACTTTAGAAGAATGATATGCAATAAAATTCTGTTTTAAACTTGGAAAAAATGTCACAGAAACATATGGAATGCTTCAGACTGCTTTTTGACCATCTTGTATTAATAGAGCATCAGTTTTGGAGTAGCATAAGAGATTCAAGGAAGGCACAGAGTCTGTGAGGGATGATGAGACGTGTGGGAGGAGTAAAGAAGTCAATACACCAGAGTTGATTGGCCAAAGGGTTAGGGTTAGGGTTACTATGTTGAGATTTTAAGGGAGTTCAGAAAGAGATTCCTTGGGAAGAGGCCAGCACTCTTCAAATTGGGTCAGTGGCATTTCCACCAGGACAATGCACTAGTCCACAACTCCATCCTTGTCACAGACTATTTGACCAAGATGGGCATCAAGACAGTTCCTCACCGTCCCTATAGACCAGACCATGCTCCCTGTGACTTTTGATTATTCCCTAAGCTCAGAGGCTGTCGTTATGAGACAATTGAGGAGATGAAAGAGGCTGTGACGAAGGTCATTGACACGCTCACACAAGAGGACTTCCATAGGGCCTTCCAGAAATTGTTGCAACAGTACAAGTGCATTGCAGCCGGAGGAGATTACTTCAAAGGGGACTAGAGTTTCATGTGGGTACTATCAATAAAAGTGCTCATACGAAAAAAGTCTGGAAACTTATTGTGTGCTCCTCGTATATATTAAATATATAGCATTTGGTTTGGTAGGGTTTTATGGCATATCAACCATTGTAGGTTATTTAAGGCTAAATCATCTTTATACATATATATTAAATATATATAATTTGGTTTGGTTGGGTTTTATGACACATCAACCATTGTAGGTTATTTAATGCCAAATTCTCTTTATACATATATATTAAATAAATATGATTCGGTTGGTTGGGTTTTATGGCATATCAACCATTGGAGGTTATTTAATGCTAAATCATATTTATACATATATGTTAGATATATATAATTTGGTTTGGTAGGGTTTTATGGCATATCAACCATTGTTGATTATTTAATGCCAAATCCTCTTTATACATGAAATATATGATTTCTAAACTCATTTTATAGATAACATTCTTAAATGAGCCTGAGCTTATTATTTTTTGCACACAGTTAAATGGTTTCACTTATTTTTATCTAATATGAATAATTCTATTTACTATTAATCATTTGTTGTCAGGTATTGCTATTTAACACTAACAATTCAATTTAACATCTATCATTTCTTTACACACAGTTAAATGATCAAACATTTTTATTTCAAGTAATTCAATTTAGCATAAGTCATTTGTTTGCACTCAGTATAAATTTCAAACAGTTCTATTTGACCCACAGATAGGACTCTTTCAAGTGCTACTACACTGGGTCAGAGTGGACCTGGGAGTGATGGCAATTAAAGGGTACTCCACATTCCCTAAACCTCACTATCAGATTGTCGAGTGTCATATCCTGGACGCTTGTTGGGAGTGGGGGGGTCTTATCCCCTCTGCAGAGATACTGTCAGTGTATATGACAGCACACTGTCGACTGTGCTGTCCACAAAGGTGTCTGGAACAAGTCACTCATGAGAAGGTTCCATATCTGGAGATCTAAGTAGTGTCGAATACCTCTTCATTGCCATTACTCCCAGGTCCACTCTGACCCAGAGTGGTAGTACCTGTTGGGATCAAATCTATAGATCAAATTGATCTGTTTTATTTGTTTTTTTTTTAATGGCATATCAACTTTAGTGAGTTATCTAATACCAAAGCCATTCTTGTAGAAGACAGTGAAGGTACTATTAAACCCATACCTGAAGGGATAAGAGAGTTCATGCCTTTCCCGAGGGCTTCAGTTCAAAACATTATAGAGTTTGAACTTGCTTACTTCAATGTCACAGTTCAGCACGTTAGACGCTACACCACAAGATCTCCCTCAAATAGATCTGTTCACAAATTATTATTATCAGATAAGAATACTCTTATGAAATAACTACATAAAATATGTAAATATAAATATACAATGTATATAATTCCCTAAGCCCTCGGCATAAAATAACCCCAGATAAGTTAATATGCAGCTAAATATCAATCAATGCAACAAGGAAATTAAGAAGAAAAATTCAGTGTTGTTGAGATGGCTCCAAAGAAAAATCAGAGTCAAGTGACAGTAAATTTTGCGTCTGCTTATTTATATGACAGATAATGTTAACTAGTACAGAATAAAGAAATTTCCAGTCAAATTTGCAAATCAATAATTATGTGTGTGTGTGTGTGTGTGTGTGTGGAGGGGTCAAAGCACAAAAATATATTCTGTTCTTGGGAAAAATATGAAAAAAATCCCCGTAAAGTGTGCCCAAAAATAAAATACATTTTCAGTATTTTTAAACATTTAACACAGGAAAAGAGTCAGGAAGAAAATTCTTTCATATATATTTTTTTTTACCATCGTATAAGACACGTAAGGATGGAAAATATCTTAAAAATATTACCCAACAATCATGTTTTTTAGAGTTGTTTTTTTTTAACAGATCTTTATCATTTGGATGTATGAGGCACCCAATGAGGCTCGAACTCCTTAGAAAGGATTTGTTCGTCTAGATTTTTAACCATTACACAATGCAAGGTGTCCAAAGAAAATTTAACATCGTTATTTACTAAACTTTTTTCGTTGTGGACCAAGGCTAAATGTATAAGACACCCAGTAAGATTCAAATTCACTAGTAATGTTTTACTAACCAGGCAAGCTGACCTAAAGAAATTAAATATAGTAATTTACTAAATTTTACTCAACTGTGGCACAAGGCCGAATATATAGTGTACCCAGGGAGACTTGAACTTACTAGTTATGATCTGTTAGTATAGCTTGTTAACCATTACACAAGGCAAGGTGCCCTAAGAAAATTTGATTATTAATTTTCTAAGCTTTGCTTGATTGTGACTGTTAACCTGATTTATGGGGCACTCAGTTAGACTCGCACTCAATAGTAACAGTTTACTAGTCTAACTTGGTTATCAACACTTACACAATGCAAGGCGCCCTAAGAATATTTGATATTGTTATTTACTAAGCTTTGCAAACTTAAGGTACAAAGCCGGCTGTATTGGGCACCCAGTGAGACTCTAACTCAGTAGAAATGGGTTAAGGTTTACATCAATCAAGGAGTTTTCGGGGTGGGGGTAAGATTTCCAAAATAGCCTTCATTTTTTCTTCCTGTCATATAAAGAAAGACTAATTGTTTTCCCTCAGCCCATAACAAATTACTGGTTCGTTTATAAATAAAATAATAAAGGTTTAATTACTGTGAGGAGTATAATATTTTTTTAAAATACAAAGACGTTTTAAAAAGGTAAGATCTTAAAAAGGACACACTATACACAAAAAAAAATGCACGTGTAAATATATTTAGATTTAAAATCAAAAGTCGAGCAATATTATTTTTATTTCAAATTCATAATGAACCATATTTTGTTCAGTTAAGCCATAAAATCTAAAAATTTCTTATTAAAATGTAAATATATATAATTCTAACGAAAGTTCTATCCAGAAAACAACAAAAAAAAATTAACAACATTCCACCTGATAAGAAGCATGTTTGTAGTTTAATCTTTAATTTAAGAAAATTGTATATAAATTCTAATTAATATAAAAAAATAATAAACTAAAAAGAAAACTAAATCTATTAATAAATATTTCATGATGAATAAATAAGTAAATCATTTTTAAAAAATCCTTTTCCTTTTCTTGTAGTAGTTGTATTTGAACTTTTTCAGGGGTTTATCATTTGGTTGTGTAGAGAATACAAACACTAAAAAAAATACGTAAACAAACGAAGATGTGAATTCAAATGATTTGATATTTCTCAAACACCTTCCAAATTCAACCCAGCTCCCAGGGGATTAAACAAACAAATATAAACAACAAATATTTACACCTTTTCCCCCGACTTTTAATACACAAATCACGCGTAATTTTTTTTTTTAAAGACCGACCGACAATAATTTCTCCCTCGAATAAATACTCACACTCAATTCGTAGCTCCACTGTGTAAAATATCACCAAAAATGTGTCCTTTCCAAATAATTCCGAATAATTATATTAAAGAGGGGGGTCAGGAAAAGGTAAGGTTGGTAACACTCGAACCCTGCCCCCGACTCACGGGTCGGTGTTCTGGTGAGTGTGAGTGAGACAAGGACCGCTCCCTTAAGGGAGACTCACAAAATCTCACTCACATTTTCCGACTTTTGGAGATTATGGATCGGCGCGGACAGTTGCGGTACAAGCGCCTCCCAGACAAAAAATCGGAAAGATTTTAATATTAAAACAGTCGGCATTTTTCCCACTGATTTCTTTTGTCAGGTAACATCGACCAGGAAAAGATTGGTTTTTTGTTTATAAAGATAAAAAAATATGTATTAGTTTTTCGACGCCGGATTTCGTTTTTCGGTGGGGCATGAAAATCCACATTTTTTGAAGTAACAAGCCTAGTAGTGTCGCCTGGTGGTAGCCCTATACACTATAATCTTTTTTTTTTTTAAAATATTGTTATTACTTTAATTACAATTAAAGTTTTGTCCAAAATTGTAATAAAGATTATAATTCCCATTTTTAGTGTGTTTTTTTTTATATTATTATAATATTCACCATAACTGTCTTATTAATGTTGCTGATATGTGACTGTTGTTACTGCTGTTGTCGTTGTTCTTTTTTCCTTCTTCTACTTCTTCTTCTTATGATGATGATGATGATCACCTGCCTCACACCTGGAAAAAATTCACGTATATGTTTGAATTTTTAAAATGTTAATTTTAAATTTTCTTTCTATTTCCTTCCTTCATTTATTTATACTACAAAAGAAACCAAATGACACATTTCATGCATTCACATTTACTGTCTCCAGTCATGACCATCGGGCATTCGTGTCTAGTATGTTGGCCACCTATTCTCGGGGGTGGGGGCTTCCCTTGCTCTCAGGCAATACCCACTTTGCAGGGTTGGGTTTATTGCACGGGCCTCAGTAGATGAAAGCTGACGGGACCAAGCATTTTTTGGGATCAGCCGCGCATGAGTCTCGATTTGTGCGTGACTCCCTACAATAAAATGACCTTGTGTCATATACTGACTTGGTGGGAAGTCAGTCAAATTTCTTCACTGTATTGAAGGTTTGGTTTGGTTTGGGTTCTTTGTTTAATGGCATATCAACCTTTGTAGGTTATTTAATGCCAAAGCCATTCTCCTAGAAGAACAATAGTGGTACTATTTAACCCATAGCTGGGAGGATAAGGGGGTTCATACCTTTCCCAAGGATATTTGCCCGAAAGTGAACGTAATAGCGCGACTGGAGTACGAACTCGCGATCTACGATTCCGCTGTCCATCGCTTTAACCATTACACCATGAGGACACCCACTTACTGTATTGGAGTTAAGTGATTACCACTTGTTTGTTGCAATGGGTAACACGATGCCTGTTCCCTTTGAGTGATGTCGACCAAACCCTGTTATCCTAACACCGGACTTTCTCCGTATTCAATCCTCTTATTTCCTTATAATGACGTAAACCCCGGAGATTTTTTTTTCAAAGACAAAATTACTATAATGATTATAATTATCACTATTGGTGTTATTATCCTTATTGTAATTTTATCATATCATCGTTATGTTTTATTACAGTTTCTTCTTCTTCTTCTTCTTCTTCTTCTTCTTCTTCTTCTTCTTCTTCTTCTTCTTCTTCATTTTCTTCTTCTTCTTCTTCTTCTTCTTCTTCATTTTCTTCTTCTTCTTCTTCTTCTTCTTCTAGTACTTGGTATGGTCACCAAAGGATTGGTAAAAGGACTGGAGGAATTGGAAATAAGAGCATAAGTGGAGACCATCCAAATTACAGCATTATTAAGACCGGACAGAATACTGAGAATAGTCCTGGAGACTTGAGGAGACTTGCTGTCACTCAGACCCCAGTGAAAGACTATCAACTAACGCTGGTGTGAAAATCTCTCAAAGGAGTAAATAATTACAAGAACTATTATTATTATTATTATTATTTACTCCTTTAGAGTTTTTCACATCAGTGTTAGCTGATGGTTTTTCATTGGAGTTTGAGTGACAGCAAATCTCCTCAAGTCTCCTGGACTCGTCTCAGGATTCTGGCCGTTCTCAGCAATGCTGTCGTTTGGATAGTCTCTACCCGTCCGCCAACTTCCAAGTCCTCCAGGCCTTTTAATAATCTTTTAGTTATTGTGCCAAAAGCACCAATCACAATTGGTACAATCATCACTTTCATGTTCCGCAGCTTTTTCAATTCTCTAGCAAGGTTGAGGTACTTATCCTTCTTTTCACATTCCTTCAGATTTATTCTGTGGTCCGCCGGGACAGCAAAGTCGATAATTTTGCAAATTCTCTTTTTTTTTTTTGTTGATTATTATAAGGTCTGGTCTTCTGGCCAGGTTATTATTATTATTATTATTATTATTATTATTATTATTATTATTATTTACTTCTTGAGAGTTTTTTTTACATCGACGTTAGCTAATGGTTTTTCACAGGAGTTTGAGTGACAGCATGTCTCCTCAAGTCTCCAGGACTCTTCTCAGTATTCTGGCTGATCTCAATAATGCAGTAGTTTGGATGGTCTCCTCTCGTCCTCTTATTTCTAAGTCATCCAGTCCCTTTAATAACCCTTTGGTGACTGTACCAAGAGTACCAATTATAATTGGTATAAACGTCACTTTCATGTTCCACAGTTTCTTCAATTCCCGAGCAAGGTTGAGGTATTTATCCTTCTTTTCACTTTCTTTTGATTTTACACTGTGGTCATCCGGGACAACAAAGTCCACAATTTTGCGAGTTTTCTTTTTTTTTTTCTTTTTTTTTTTCTGGTTGATTATTATAAGGTCTAGTCATCTGGCTAAGATTAGGTGATCAAAAAATCCCAGAGGAGTTTGTGTGTGTCATTTTCCAGGACGGACGTTGGGTTGTGCATATACCATTTGTTCGTCTGGTTAAATTTAAATTTCTTGCACAATTCCCAGTAGATGACTTTGCCCACTCAATCGTGTCTAGTCTTATACTCTTTCTGTGCTAATCTGTTGCATTCGTTTGCGAATTACTCATACCAGCGTTACGTAATGGTCTTTCACTGGAAACTGAGTAACAGCGGGTTATTAGGACTCTCTCAGTATTTTGACCGATCGCAACAATGCTGTAGTTAGAATGGTCTCGATTCATCCTCCGATTTCCAACTCTCCCAGCCACCTTTCCAAACCAAAGAGGACTTTAGTGTTTCGGGAAATGGTTAATTTCTCTAACACTATATATTTTAGGCAACACAAATGAATAACGAAACTTCTTTTTAACAACACAACAAAGAAAGGTTTATTATAGTTGCAGGCATAAAGGAGTGAGAGTGAGAAAGGATCTCTTTCGTGTCGCTGGTCAGTATGTTGGTCCTTGGTTTGTAGGAAGCGTGTGCGAAGCTAGCAGCGAGCGAAGGGTTCCAAGTGGAATCAGTGGCAGTCATGTGAGAAAGATGTATTTCTGCTGCTGGCTCAAGGCTCTCTGGTTTTGTCCGTTCTACCAAAAGGGACTAGAAAAATAGTTCTTGAGAGGAAGAAGGAATTAATGCGCTCTGCCAGTTGATTGTTCAGTGAGTGACCAACTCTCTTGGCGGGGGCATTGATTCGCGAAAGGAAATGGATCTGTGGCTGCTACAGAACCGTTCAAGGACACGTAAATTATAACTGGTAATGGCGTCAACCTTATGTTTCATGGCTTTCTTAGTTCTCTAGCAAGGCCTAAGTAATTGTCTCTCTTTTCGCTTTCTTTGATTTTCGCTCTGTGGTCGGCTGGAACGGCAGAGTCCACAATACGGAAAGTCTCTCTCTCTCTCTGTCTCTCTCTCTCTCTCTCTTTTTGTGCTAATTATTACTAGGTTTGGTATCTAGCAAGGTTTAGGTGATCTGTTTGTATCTTAAAATACTAAAGAGTTTTATCAGTTTCATTTTCTTTGGCGGATTCTGGTTTCCGCTTTTACCATTCAGTATTATCATTATTATAATTCCTACGAGTTTTTCACACTGGTTTTAACTGGTAGTCTTTTTCTCAGAAGTTCAAGTGACAGCAAGTTGTGGGGTATGGAGGCTGAAGGTCACGGGTAAACGGCAAGGCTGTGTTGCTGCTTGAATATCTGACTCCATATTTTGGTTAGTTTATTTTACCCCGTTGTAATAATTGATATGTTAGAGCTTGCAATTAATTGAAGAAGTCAGATAAGCTTGAAGAAAAGTTTTATTCAACTAAGAACTGGTCTTAGAGGTAATCACGGTTAAAATGGCCTCCCACCAGTCAACTAAACAATTCGTTCCCAGAAAGTAAGGTAGATTATATAGTTCCTTCCTTTATCACCACACTCACGTTGACTGGTCGGTGTAATGCCTTGCCCAAGAAAGTCCGTAAAGAATTATACAAAAGAAAAGACAGCAACAGATAAGAGACGAAGACCTTTCTTTTATACTTTCCTTTATTTACTGGGTTCAACACCCATTCCATGGATGAGGGAGTTTTCCTTGAATACAATTGAAATGGTTGAATCCCCCAGTTAAGGTGTCTAAAAATACGTTAATCGCATTTGTCCTCATTTGGTATTTCGGGCTTCCAAAAGGGTTAGTTTTCTTTTGGAAGTTTGTCAAAGTCCGGTAAGGGTGAGTTTATAGTTCATTTGCGGGTCTTGTATATTTCAGCATATTGCTGACCAAGAGAGAGAGAGAGAGAGAGAGAGAGAGAGAGAGAGAGAGAGAGAGCTGCTACTGGGTGAAAGGGGCTAACCAACGCTACGTACAAAGACGTATGCGTGGTGCCCAAACACCAGACAGCAAAATGTTGTTGATTCGACGGGCACTGCCTGAAAGAGAAAGATAATCTTGTTCCCTTTGTCAAGAGGATGCCTTTTTCTTTAACGCAAGGGTAATCCCCTTTTCCTGTTAGGGACCTCTGGGAGTTTCTGCAAATTTAATAGTTTTCTTTTTCTTTTTCTTTTCTTTTCTTTTTTTTATTTAATTTTAAATTTATTTATTTATTTATTCGTTCCCTACAAAGTCTCCTCATATCTCTGAGGGGGTGTCCTCGTGGTGTAATGGTTAAAGCGATGGACTGCGGAATCGTAGTGAGTTCGTAATCCAGTCGCGCTATTACGTTCACTTTCGGGCAAATACCCTTGGGAAAGGTATGAACCCTCTTATACTCCCAGCTATGGGTTAAATTGTACCACTATTGTTCTTCTAGAATAGTTTTGGCATTAAATAACCTACCAAGGTTGATATGCCATTAAACAAAGAAACCAAACCAAACCAAACCAACCATATCTCTAATGTATTCTAGCTGTCTCCTTAAGTCTCCTCATGTCCTTTCAAAATATCCTACCTTATCTTGAAAGTACTGTGGTCTGGATTGTCTGGAATTTTCCTCTAATCTTCATTTCCCCCAGTCTCTATTTGAAGACCTTAGGGACTGTTCCAAGTACACCAACTAAAATTGGTATCACTGTTACTTTCATGTTCCACGGCCTTTCCAGCTCTCTGGCAAGATTCAAGTATTTGTTCGTATTTTCGTTTCCTTCTATAGTCCTAACTTTAACTGTAACCCAGGAACAACAAAATCTACCAGATGACAAGTTGTAATTTAAAAAGAGTTTTGCTTAGATGTGACACGAGGCTGTATGAATGGTGAACCTAATGAGACTCGAACTCACTCGTGAAGGTTTGCTAGTCGAGCTTGCTAACCATTACACCTCCAGATGCGCTCTCAATTTACTAGGCTTTTTGCTTAGATGTAGCACAAGGCCATATGAATAGGGAACCTAATGAGACTCGAACTCACTCGTGAAGGTTTGCTAGTTTAGCTTGTTAACCCTTGCACCACCAAAGGCACCCTAAGTTCACAAAGAATTTTGCCAAGATGTAGCACAAGGGAATACGAATGGAGCACCTAATGAGACTTAAGGTTACTCGTGTAGGTTTGCAAGTCTAGGTTGCTAACCATTACACATCCAGATGCGCCCTCAATTTACAAGGCTTTTTGCTTAGATGTGGCCCAAAGCCATGTGAATGGGGCACGCAATGAGACGTGAACTCACTCGTGTAGGTTTGTTAGTCTAGCTTGCTAATCATTACACTACCAGTTGCGCCCTCAATTTACAAGGCTTTTTGCTTAGATGTGGCGCAAGGCCATATGAATGGAGCACCTAATGATACTCGAACTCACTCGTGTAGGTTTGCAAGTCTAGCTTGCTAACCATTACACCACCATTACAATTAAAACTAAGTTTGGCTTTCTAGCCGGGATTAAGTATCAGTTTCTTTCGGTTTCTTTGCTGATGTCATATCAACCGACGTGGATTGTTTATTGCCAAAGCTGCTCTTATAGAAAAACAGCGGTGCAAATATCTAACACATAACTAGACAGGGTGGGATTCATACCTTTTCCAAGGGCATTCGTTCGAAAGTGAACGTATTAGCTTGACAGGAGTCCGAATTTGCTATTTTCGGGGCCTTGGTCCAGCAATTTTATCATTACGCCACGGGGATACCACGTTGGAATTGGGTAGTTTGTTTATATCTCAAGGTTCCAGAGAAATGTATTGTTCTCATTTTCTTGCATCGCTTCTCGTTTGCGCATATACCATTTGTCAGCATGGTCAAACTTTAATCACTTGCACAATTCCCAGTGGATCACCTTTCCCATCCATTTATATTTACCATTGTACTTCTTTTGTGCCACTTTGTTGTATTTGCTAATTATGTAATTAACTGTTTCATCTCTGTCTCCATATAATCTACATTTGTTGTTCTGTTGTGTCTAATCAATTTTCCCTTTCATATAATTGATCCTAATGACATTGTTTTGTGTTCCTTTTAAAAAAGATGCAGTTTCTTTTTTCAGGTGTCCTCTTTTACCGCACACCTAAAAAAATAGCCATGTTGGCAGGGTTTAGTATACACTGACTATACCCTCTGCAGATGGGTAAGACTCCCCTATCTCCAAAAAGGGGTTTTCTAGTTATTACACTAAACTGCATCTGGTGGTGAGGCTCCAATTCCAGAGCTTTGGAGTGTGGGGAGTATTCCTTCATTGCCATTACTTATTGGTCCACTCTAACCCAGATTGGTAGTAGCTGTTAGGGTTCCATCTATGTGTCAATAAGATCTGTTTGACAGGGATACTTGATACTATAAAAGGAAGTAAAGTTGGCGACATTAGTCGAGAGTGACCCGAAGGCTCCCTTTTCAATAGCTACAACACCAAGGTGTAGAGGAGGGCCTTGGATTGCTCCACTTTACCCATGATAAAGTAAAGTTGGCGACATTAGTCGAGGGTGACCCGAAGGCTCCCTTTTCAATAGCTACTACACCGAGGTGTAGGGAAATGTGCTACTCCATTCCCTGGAATGCTCCACTTTATCCTTGATCCATACCTTATAATGCCGAGTGTTAAACAAGGCGGCATCAAGTACCATTTTTTGAGTCTTTGGTATGACTCGACCTGGGATTGAACCCTGCTCTCCCAGATCATTGGGGAACACACTACTCATTCGGCCAAAGTGTAAATTATTTGTATTAATAATAGTTAATTGAAGATATATTTTTTTACAAAGAATTATACGTTTAGTCAGTTGGAGCAATTGAATAAACCAACTGCATCTCTGCTGAGGGGTAAGACTCCCCCAACGAGTGTCCTGGATATGACAGAAAACAATTTGATCGTGAGGTTCCAGTAATGCTGGAGTTTTGGAGAATGCAGAGTACCACTTTATTGCCATCGCTCCCAAGTTCACTCCAATCTGGAGTTGTAGCACTTAATAGGATCCTTTCTATTGGTCAAATAGAACTGTTTGACATTTAAACTGTGTGTAAACAAATGACTTACGCTAAACTGAATTGTTTGAAATAGAAATGTTTGATCATTTAACTGTGTGTAAACAAATGACTGTTAACTTGAAGTGTTAAGAATACATTCCAATACTTGGAACCATTTAACTGTGTACACAAAAATGAGCTTAGGTTTGTTTAAAAATGTTGTCAACAAAATGTATTCACAAATCATATATTTTTAATATATATGTATAGAGAATTTGGCATTCAGTAATCTACAAAGTTTGATAGGCCATAAAACCAAACCAAACCAGTTGTTTCTGAAGAGGTTTTTCACACAGTTATATGATATCACGTATTCCTATCTCATAAAACAATTTATACCATGATATGATTTCAACTTATAATAATCCATTGTTTAGTTTGGTTTGGTTCTATGGCATATCAACCATTGTAGGTTATTTAATACCAAATCCTCTTTATACATATATATTAAATGTATATGATTTGGTTTGGTTGGGTTTTATGGCATATCAACCATTGTAGGTTATTTAGTGCCAAATCCTCTTTATACATATATATTAAATATATATGATTTGGTTTGGTTGGGTTTTATGGCATATCAACCATTGTAGGTTATTTAATGCCAAATCCTCTTTATACATATATATTAAATATATATGATTTGGTTTGGTTGGGTTTTATGGCATATCAACCATTGTAGGTTATTTAGTGCCAAATCCTCTTTATACATATATATTAAATATATATGATTTGGTTTGGTTGGGTTTTATGGCATATCAACCATTGTAAGTTATTTGATGCCAAATCCTCTTTATACATATATATTAAATATATTTGATTTGGTTTGGTTGGGTTTTATGGCATATCAACCATTGTAGGTTATTTAGTGCCAAATCCTCTTTATACATATATATTAAATATATATGATTTGGTTTGGTTGGGATTTATGGCATATCAACCATTGTAAGTTATTTGATGCCAAATCCTCTTTATACATATATATTAAATATATTTGATTTGGTTTGGTTGGGTTTTATGGCATATCAACCATTGTAGGTTATTTAATGCCAAATCCTCTTTATACATATATATTAAATATATATGATTTGTGAATACATTTTGTTGACAACATTTTCAAACGGGCCTAAGCTCATTCTTGTGTACACAGTTAAATGATTCCAAGTATTGGAATGTATCCCGAACAACTCAATTAATGTATAAAGAGGATTTGGCATTAAATAACCTACAATGGTTGATATGCCATAAAAGCCAACCAAACCAAATCATATATATTTAATAAATATGTATAAAGAGGATTTGGCATTAAATTGTAATTACTGATTGTATCTAAAAAAAAATAAAAAAAGAATTGTCAGACATTAGCTTGACGGAGCTACCATTACCACTTGCCTAAGTTCACTTGCACCTCACCGGTGACAGTTTAAAACATGGGGGTTATTTCTGTCGCACCCTCTAGATGGGTTAAAAACAATGGTAAGATATTAATCAGATGGAGCTACCATTACCACTTGCCTAAGTTCACTTGCACCACACAGGTGACAGTTTAAAATCTGGGAGGTATTTCTGTCACATCCTATATTTACATTTATTTACTGTGTATTTCTTTAATTACCACTTTTTTGTTATCCTGTAAACACGACGCCTGCTCGCTTTGAATGATATCAGCCGTGTCCTGTGTTACCAACTGTAGCAGAAAGAACTTCGTATGTTTGGCGCGTAAATTATTTTGACCGTTGGTCTCGTCATATAATTTCACCCAATGGGGATGACGAATCCCATTCAGCCAGGATGACTTTCCCAGGCATATCGAATTCGATGAAAGCTCGCCAAACTATCTCTTCCTCAAAATCTTTCGAGCTGGACGGGCGTATTTCTGTCCGCTCCTTTATCAGCGACAACTCACCACCATAAGGAGAACCGTCTAATTCATAGACCTTTGGGACTACACTTCGAGACCCAGGGGTTCCCTGATGCAAAGGAACTAGGCGTATTAATTCCGCCTCTGACAATTCAGGTACTTCATTCCTGGACAACCTTTTCTGGAGACCTTCATACTTTTCTCCTACAGCAAACAGGACCACTCGTCATGGCTGAATATTTCATTCGTGATCTACCGTCTCATTCATGGTCCTTTGGGTCTAGACTTGTAGACCCAGGGTTCCACCTTTGAATACGAATTAGACGAATTAATTCCGCCTCTGACAATTCAGCAACTTCATTCCTGGATAGCCTTTGAGACAGCGATTACTTCTCTCTCACAGCAACCAGGACCACACATCTACGGCTGAACATTCATTCCTGTTCTAAAATCAACAACTCAATATTTGCCATGTCTACAGAGACGTATATCCCGCTCCGACATTTTGCTGCTGTAATTGTTTCTCAACTCGATAACTATTTCTTCCTTCTTATGAGACTTGCAGTATAAAGGTACCCTTTATTCTGGCTGCCATTAAACCTTCTTGAAAACCTTTCGATATCTCGTTCCGATTCATTTATTTTCCTTTAAATAGAACGTGAAGGTAACCCGTTCCACCTTTCCGTTATACTTCATAACAGATTTTCTCATAACTCAGACTACCTATCTCTTCGTATGAATTTACCCAACCCCTTCCCTATGAGCAAGATATAACACGAGATCAATTTTTTCAGTGGAGTTTAACAGATTTGATTTCAGAATTTTCCTTTTCCTAGATCGGTTGCCATAACAAGGTTAAAGAGCCCAGTCTGTCTCACTATTCACTCATAGCTGGTAGGTAAACAGTTGTATTCATAACTTTTTCAAGTGTATGAGTGTCATGTGAACTGGATTCGAGATCGGGTTGTCGTGTCCATTTCCTACGACGAATATAATTGCCTCCATCTCTTTATGATGGTGTTAATTCTTTTTTTTTTTTTCAAAATTTTTTTCAAAATTTTTTTTTCAAAAGCAATTTCTGCTTTTGCGCAAACACAACAGGCGAGTGTTGTATCAGTGGCGACTCTAGCCTATTTTTGCTACTCTAACACCCCCCCTCCCTCTGTCCACTTCAGTTCCCAACCCGTGGTCCGTGGACCCAAAGTAAGTCATCATAGTTGCTATTGTGTGATTCTCCATTGTATAGCACAGATTGACAAACCTACCTTGCATGGTGTTTTTTTTTTGTAAACAATCAAGATACTATATAATTTGTAGTCTTGTTAATACAGTAGATAAGATAATTTTTTTCCTTTCAAAAGTATAGAAGAAAAGAGAAGATGTTCATTACTATGACGAGAAAAATATGTTTATTAGAATAAAGAAATTGATGACAATATACACAGACACAGCTAGTAGTTTCAATTTCGCTTAAAATAAAGATTATTTGTTGAAAATGTATTCAAATAAACAAATTTTAGTTACAGAATGTAATATATGAAACATTCATTAAAGAAATAGAGATCTGTTAGTGAAAAAACGAATTAAAACACGCCGTTTAACCAACATTTACCATAGCGATGATGATGACGTCGGCGACGGCTATAATCTGCTATCCTCCCCCCTCTCTCTCTTTCTCTCTCTCTCTCTCTCTCTCTCTCGGTCCCTCTCCCTCTTCCCAAGACAGTTGTCAGTTGTGCTAATTTTTTTGAGCACGGTATCTGGCTTGCTTTTTCTATTGGCTACAGCTAAAAGCGAGATTTCGCTAACATTACTGTTATTATAAGGATCTAGTGCTGGGCACGGATTACGGGTGTTCAACATTATAGCCGATTTTATGGGATGTTCAATAAATCTGACGGTGGCCGGACAAAGACCATCCGTTCAAAACAGCATCGTTGTATTATTCCCAGATATATTTATGAACTTTTGGCTACATAGTTATCGAAACTTGAATAGATACGTAATTTAATTGAGATCAGACTAAGTATGTTAGCTTGAAATTAATGGATGATTTTTAATCCATTTTGAATAACATTGATCGAGTTATTGGTCGTGCCGGGCACGAGTAGCACTAGTCCCATCTCCGCCCCTGTGTTGTATACTCACAACCATAATCAACCGTAATGACGAATTCAATAACGAACGAATACACTTCTTTATATAAATATAGATCTCTCACACTTTATTTTCGAAAGGGTGATGTTTGTTGTGCGTGAGAGATGAGTTGAGACAAGAACGGACTGCTATATTGACCCAAGTTCTTCTTTCGACCATAGCAGCATTACTTCCTTATCTTGGCTGGGGTTGCTCAACCGTGGGTTACTGAGGGCCCAAAGCCCTCTGTCCGCCGCTGGCTCTCACTTCGGCATCTTGTCTCCAACTGACTCGAACCGTCTGGGCACCTGGTTATATTATTGTCTAATACCCACCTGCTTCCACTGTTCTTCCGCTTATTTAAACAGGTGCATCACTTGATTGACGGCTCGGTCGAGGGTCATTATATAATACGAGCATGATTATTTGCCAAAATTTGTTCAGTACACAATGGGTGAATATTCTAACCTAATTATTTCGCTATATATAAAACACAATGTTAATGTGTGTGTGTGTGTGTGTGTGTATATATATATATATCTTTTTTTTTCATCATACAACGTGTGAAAGCACGTGCGATGCCCTGCTCTCATCACTCGCCAACCAGGGGTGATATCACAGTTTCGGTAGCTGAAGGCGGTACTGCCACTCCTGGTGCTACCAAGCAGCTTTTACCACCGAACAGGGTATTAAAAGAATTATATATATATATATATATACGCTAGATCAATTAAGAGCAGAGACTACATTGGACGTCCATCTTCATTTTTAGTGTGCTGTTTGTGATAAAAAAAACTTTCGGTCGTTGATGTTATTACGCGTTTACAGTAACCGTTTCTTACGTAATCACACGGGAATGGTGGTTCCGCGTGTATTTCCTTCATGCTGAAAACTTTCGACCAAATCCAACTTGATGCATATTGCGCCGTGGTCTGAAGACGACTTGAGGCAACTTTCAAACTGCGGCCTGTGATTCCCATTTTTGAAAAATATATATCTATAAGTTGGCCAACCGTAGTTGAGGGCGACATGAAAGCTCCTTTTTCAATAGCTACAAGAGGTTTAGGAGAGGGTACTACTCCTTTCCCTGGATTGTTCCACTTTCCCTTGATTCATACCTTATAATAATGAGTGTTAAACAATGAGGCATCAAGTACCATTTTTGAGTCTTTGGTAGGACTCGACCAGGGATTGAACTCTGGTCTTCTGGACTTTTGGTTAACACTCTAAGCATTATGCCAATGGGCCGGTTAAATAAGTCGAGGGTGATCCGGAAGGCTTCTTTTTCAATAGCTACTACACCGAGGTGCTGGGGAGGGCGCTACTCTTTTCCCTAGATTTGTCCATTTTGCCTTGTTCCGTACTTTATAATGCTGAGTGTTAAGCAAGGCGGCATCATTTTTTGAGAATTTGGTATGTCTCGACCTGGGATTGAACACCAGTATTCCGGACCGTTGGCGAACACTCTAACCATTATGCAAATAGGCCGTATCACGTTTTGTTTGTAAGCAGATTATATCGTTGTACAAGGATCATTCAGTAAATAAAGGGATTTTAAAAAAGAAGCAAAATAATTTATTTTGTCAAATTCTTTTTCCATAAGTATAAATCTTGCATTGTTTGGTATTGGTTTATAGCAAAAACTATTTAATCTCAAAGAAATATTTGTTTTGAGGTAATTCAAAATGGTGGCAAATCCAATAGTAGGCTCAAGTCTTGAAAAGAGGTTTGTCATCAAATTTTTGGTGGTTGAAAAATGCAAACCATGTGAAATGTGTACGGAGAAACATGTTTAAGTAAAAAAAATGTTTACAAATGGGCTAAATATGAACCTGAGTCGAAAAGACAGTGTATGGGGTTGGGGGACCCACTAAATTTCCAGTTAAGAAAGAGTTCTGGGCGCAGTGGTCAGTAAAGAAGGTCATGCTGACAGTCTTCTGTGACATGAAAGAACCCATCACAATTCATTTTACTTGAAAGAGGTGCAACTGTAAATAGTACTTCTCATTGCTAATAGAAAGGAGTCTCTGTGGCGCAGTGGTTAACGTGCTCGACTGCAACATTGTTGTAAGCGAGTTCAAACTCTAGTCACGCTTTTACGTTCACTTTCGGATTAGTGCCCTTGAAAAGATATGAAACTCCTTATCCTCAGCTATGGGTTAGAAAGTATCACTACTTGTTGTGGTCTTCAGATAAGACCGGTGGACGAACAACTCAAACAACGGGTGATAGGTAAACGTTATTGTACTAGCAGAAAAAGGAAGTCATACAAAGGAAGTACTAGCCGTGCTCGGCTTGCAGTTCGTCTGTCAAATGTCTCGTAAGGAACGAGAAGTTTTCTACCCCGAGCGAGCTAAGCTCGGAGAATATGTTTAGGTTGGACGAGTACATCTTTGAGGTATGGTAGGATATGTCCCCATAGCACTACTGTTATTCTATAACGATGGATTTGATATCAAATAAGCCACTGAGGTTGATATGTCATTAAACAACGAAACCGACCGATCAACCATTGCTAACATTTTGGACAAAATTCACCTTATTTATGGAACGACCCACTTAAAAGTGGTTTTCTAACGTGGAGTGCGCATCCCTCACGAGGATTGACATTTGGATTATTTTGGAGGGTAATTTAGAGGGTCTGAGAGAAGAACAAATTTTTGCTGCCATTTTGAATAGCCTTAAAAAAGATTATTGTGGGATTCAAAAAGTTTTTGCAATGAACCAATTTCAAACATTGCCCAGTCGGCTTGGGCTGTAGAATACTCCGAATACTTCTCTGCTGAGGAGGAAGATCCCTGCAATGAGTGTTCTGGATATGACACTAAGCAATCTGATGGTGAGATTCCAGTGATGCTGGGGCTTTGGGGAATGTGGAGCACCCCTTCATTGCCATTGCTCTCAGGTCCACTCTGGCCGGGCGTGGTAGCACCTGATAGGGCCCTCTCTATGGGTTAAATAGAACTAACGGCATACTTATGCTAAACTGAATTGTTTGACTAAAATGAATACCTTGAAATAGAAATGTTTTTGACAATTAAACACGATTTACATTTAAACTGCGTGCTAACGCTAAACTGAATTATTTGAAATAGAACTGTTTTGGGGCATTGAAACTGTACTTACACTAAACTGATTTGTTTAATACAGAACTGTTTTCACATCTATTTGTGAGTAAACAAAATCTGTACTTATTCTAAACTGAATTAGCTGAATTAGAACTACTTGACTAAACTGAACAGCTTGAAATAGAAATGCTTTTCACAATTAAATTGTACTTCCATTTAAACTGCGTACTCATGCTAAACTGAATTGTTTGAAATAGAACTATTTGCATAAAAATGGATTTGGCATTAAATAACCAACAATGGTTGATATGCCATAAAACTCAACCCAACCAACGCATATATATTTAATATATATGTATAAAGAGGATTTGGCATTAAATAACCTACAAAGGTTGATATGCCATAAAACCCAACCCAACCAAATCCTATATATTTAATATATATGTATAAAGAGGGTTTGGCATTAAATAACCTATAAAGGTTGATATGCCATAAAAGCCAACCAAACCAAATCCTATATATTTAATATATATGTATAAAGAGGGTTTGGCATTAAATAACCTACAAAGGTTGATATGCCATGAAACACAAACAAACAAACAATGCAGAGTTTACATTTATGAAAAAATTCTAAAAAATAAACAAATTATTTGGCTTTAAAAAAAAAAATACCTTTATTTATTGAATGAGGCTCATGACATATTTCTGTCCATTTCTCTGTCAAAATGTGTTAGTCTCATACTCAGTGACAGTCATTCACTCTCTTGAGAAGCAGATGGCTATCTCTCTATGTGCAGTTAGATCCTGTCTATTATCTAAAATTGTCGTAGACTCTTGAAAATTCACTATGTTATTGCTATACATCTTATGAGATGACTGACCAATCTTTATGATTTCAGCTTCAAATGAACAACTATAGCAGCAATTGGAATGCACCTTACTAAAGCCTGATTGTCACAGCTGGTCAATTTCAAAAATGCAATCTGGACGTGAGAACACTATAGAAGATAAAATTCTGTTTTAAACTTTAGAAGATAAAATTCTGTTCTAAACTTGGAAAAAATGCCACAGAAACGTATGGAATGCTTTAGACTGCTTTTCGACCATCTTGCATGAATCGAGCATCGGTTTTTGTGTAGCATAAGAGATTCAAGGAAGCCAGGGAATCTGTGAGGGATGATGAGACGTGTGGGAGGAGTAAGGAAGTCAATACACCAGAGTTGATTAGCCAAAGGGTTAGGGTTAGGGTTACTATGTTGAGGTTTTAAGAGAGTTCAGGAAGAGATTCCGTCGGAAGAGGTCAGCACTCTTCAAATTGGTTCAGTGGCATTTCCGTCAGGACAATGCACCAGACAACAACTCCATCTTTGTCACAGACTATTTGACCAAGATGGGTATCAAGACAGTTCCCCAGCCTCCCTACAGTCCAGACCTTGCTCCCTGTGACTTTTGGTTATTCCCTAAGCTCAGAGGCTGTCGTTACGAGACAATTGAGATGAAAGGGGCTGTGACGAAGGTCATTGATGTGGTCACACAAGAGGACTTCATTGGGGCCTTCCAGAAGTTGTTGGAACGGTACAACAAGTGCATTGCAACCGGATGAGATTACTTCAAAGAGGACTAGAGTTTCATGTGTGTACTATCAATAAAAGTGCCCATACGAAAAAAGTCTGGAAACTTATTTAATGACCCTCGTATCTTCTGTTTACCTTGCCTGGTGTAAACAAGAGAGTCACTTCCTGTAAATAAACGACAAAACTAAATAGATAATAATTCTGAGGGTTTTTTTGGTATATCTTCTATTTACCCTGCCTGGTGTAAGCAAGACAGTCACCTCCAGTAAATAAACGATAAAAATAAATAAAACGCTTTTTAGGTATGAATGATTATTCTCAACTTTAATACTAGGGGATGTCCGCGTGGTGTAATGGTTAAAGAGATGGACTGCGGAATTGTAGAACGCGAGTTCGTACTCCAGTCGCGCTATAACGTTCACTTTCGGGCAAATACCCTTGGGAAGGTATGAACCCCCTTATCCTCCCAGCTATGGGTAAAATAGTACCACTACTGTTCTTAGGGGGTGTCCTCGTAGTGTAATGGTTAAAGCGATGGACTGCGGAATCGTAGTACGCGAGTTCGTACTCCAGTCGCGCTATAACGTTCACTTTCGGACAAATACCCTTGGGAAAGTTATGAACCCCCTTATCCTCCCAGCTATGAGTTAAATAGTACCACTACTGTGCTTCTAGGAGAATGGCTTTGGCATTAAATAACCTAAAAAGAGTTGATATACCATTAAAAAAAGAAACCAAACCAAACCTTTAATAATAGTAACCCTATATCTTCTATTTCTGGTTTTGGTTTCTTTTTTAAAGATATGTCAACCTCCATGGGCTATTTAATGCCAAGGCCATCCTTGTAGAAGAACAGTGGTTTTTCTATTCAATTCATTGCTTAAGCCAAAAAGCTTAACTGATTAATTTGAAAAAAGTCTTTAGATGTATTTACCTGTTGTTTTATCGTTTAGAATTTTTGGAATATTGTCTTCATCCTTATTGCTATATTCACTTCGTTTCAGTCGATAGTTATATACTTACTATAGCTTAACACTTGTACCCGTTATGATCAACGGAATTAGAACAATCTACACTCGTGGGTTAAATAAAGGGTTCTATTCAAAGTTCTGTGTTGGCTAACAAAAAAGTTTATTCGCTACTACCCTTTTTGGTAGTCGCTGAAGAGAGAGAAAACAGTGCATGAAAAATGAGTCGACCGCTTTAGACAGAGAGAAATAAACCATTGTGAGAAGAGAGGGAGACTAGACACAGATCTTGATATCATCTTTCTCGTTTTTTGTGTGTGTGTTTTTTTATAGTTCTCGCACGTGTTTGATCGGGGTTCTCAGCTTCGCGTCGGGTGTAAGACCACTTCACAAAGCCCACCCCAAAATGAGTACCGTAATTTTCGGTCCGTCTTCACATCTCCGTGTCTAATTCCCAACCGACTTTCTTTTCCTGTTTTCTATCCCGTGTCCCGCCGAACAGCTTTTCCGCCATTCAGAACCCGGCGCTGATTTTTTACTGATACATTTCTATTTTGGTCCAGGCGTATGCTGCTATCCCGACTTAGACTTGTAAAGCCCCCCCCCCCGGTTATCTTTTCATAGGCTTCTCCCTTATAGCCTTTCTGTCTCGAATCTCTTATATATCTCCGTCCTTTTCCACCGTCTTGTTGTCGACCAGTAAATCTCACAAGGAAACAACTTACTATTTAAACAATCAACTGGAGTCCCTAATTCTATTACACCCTTGTGGGTTATTATCAATACCAACTTCTGTGTACACACACACACACACACACACACACACACAAACTTATATATATATATATATATATATTAAAGGAAAATAACGATAAAAATTCAGCAATATATGGGTAAAGTATAAAATTTTCAACATATTGGGAAATGTTTTTAAAGAGCTTTAGAAGGTAATTTCAAACAGTATGTTCCGCTGTTTTCTAATTCGGAAACTGATTCAAAAAGAAAATACAGACGACAAAGTTTTCGAAAACAAAATTTATATTAAAGAATCAAAGAAAAGAAAAGAAAAGATAGAAAGGATGAAGTATCGCAAATTTGTTGTAATTTGCGGGACTTATCTGGAAGAGAGTCTCCGTTAAACAAAGTTCTTTGAAGTTTTTGTGGTTTGAATTTTTCGTTTTCGTTCAATTTTAGTTGAGTTTTCCCTCAAGTTGACTTTTAGTCGAATTCTTGAGTTTTTGGCCCAGCGGTTAGAGTGTTCGCCAATGGCCCGGGAGACCTGGGTTCAATCCCAGGTCGAGTCATACCAAAGACTTTAAAAATGGAACTTGATACCACCTTGCTTAACACTCAGCATTATAAGGTACGGTTCAAGGGTAAAGTGGAGCAATCCAGGGAATGGAGTAGCGCCCTCCCCTACACCTTGGTGTAGTAGCTATCGAAAAGGGAGCCTTCGGGTCACCCTCGACTATGGTCGCTAACTTTACTACTTACTAGATTTAACTGGATTTTCTCTTTCGTAAACTTTTAGTTAAATTTCTCTAATAGCTCCTTGCCAATTTAGTTTCTTTTTAACGGTTAAAGAAGCGACTGACAAATACCTTTCAGCTAGCTCTCTTTTTCTCTGCTTCACAGAGCGCGCAGTAAAGTTTTGGAGGTCGCCGAGTCAAATAGACGGGGCAGCCCTTGAAACCTTATTGTCTAGGACCACTTCTCCTGTCTTCACTCTGAAAGCGCCAAAGTTATTATTAATTAACCACACGTGGTCCGTCATTCTGTTGTTGAAATAAATTTTTATAACATATATATATGAGTTGTAAGCGAATATTTTGTAGGTAACTTTATTCTTAAACGAGTTAGAGTTCGTTTGTTTGCACACATTTAAATGGTTTCAAGTATTGGTATCTAATACTAATAATTCTATTTATCAAGAATTCCTATCTAATGCAAACAATTTGCTCACAGCTGAATTGTTTCAAATTACCAATATTAATAATCCTCAGTCAATAATTGAACAGTTCTATTTGACCCACAGATCGGACCCTAACAGGTACTACCATACCAGGTGAAAGAGGACTTGAGAGTGTAGCAGAAAGAAAGAACTTCAAATTATTGTTTAGCGCGGGAATTGTTTTGACCGTTGAGGTTTCGGTTTTTATATTTTCGACCAACGAGGATGGTTTATGCCATTCTGCTCGGATCACTTTCCCGGGCAATATAAAAGGCTGTGTAACTCACTCTCTCTCTCTCTCTCTCTCTCTCTCTCTCTCTCTCTGCCTCTTTTCTTGACTGGCCCTAGCAGCAGAAAGACCACATCAACACGAAAAGAGCACATTCAACATTTGGGCCACTGTTTCCTTTAGGAGACCATTCCTTTATCATTTATTTCTTCCTCCTAGACCAACTGGACCTTGAAACTTCAGGTTGAATGCTTAATTCCTGCTCTGACATTTGCAACTGCTTTCTTCTATTTGTACGACTCACAGTACAAGGGATTTCTTCTCTAGCTGACATTAAAGTTTTTGGAACTCACCAATATTCTCGTCCACTCATTTGTTTTGCTTCTTTCTTAATATAACAAGAAAAAACCCAACAATTCGCCTCTTTGTTATAGGAGTAATGTTAACGAAAGAATACAGTGGGAAAATTTATCGATTCCCCACATGAGTCGTAAGAAGGAAAAACACAAGGCAAAAAATATGTCAAAAAATGTTTCTGTATTGCGCGAATGAAATTGCTAAACATATTCTTTTCGCTGTCAATAAAATTACAAAGGTAACAAGTTCAAATTATCTTATAAAACACTTATCTTTAGTGGTGGCGTGGTTCATATTTCTCTTCGTAAGGTTTGTTTTAGGTTGATGTCCCTCGTGGTTCTCTGTCTGTTCAGCTGCAGCTATGTTATTGTCAAGCGAGTGCTGTTAAGCCGTCCTGCTCGAATTCTTCTCTGCAACTCTGGGCCTCTGCTGCTTCCGGCTACACCTGCTGCTTCTGGCTACTTGCTCCCAGCCTTTTTCTCGGACTCTCGAGTACACAATATTCGGGTGGGGATTACCCATATTTTTCATAATACTCCACATTCTCCAAGCTACGGGATTGGAGTCTCACTATCAGGTGCCGTTTTGAGTCATGTCCAGGACACTCTTTCGATTGTGTACTAACAATAACCATTATCTTTGTATTCTTGTTATAAAATTTATATATCGCCGTCATTATTCTCTACACATTGCAGACTGCTATACTCATCTAGATTCCTATATTTACTACATTTTACCTGGGATTGAACTCACAATCTCCTGATAGTAGTCTGCTAGGATATTTGTTTTGACATCTTAACCCACTCAGCATTGTACCCAGGCAGACAAAAAAGCAATGATATGAGATTCTTTCAAGACATGAACGGCAGATTAGTCTACCCCAGTGGAACAGTCTACCCCGTGAGAATGGGCTACGTTATCCTATTTACCAACCCCTCCGCTCGGGCAGGATATGACACAAGGTCAGTTTTTAAGCGAAGTTTAACGGATTTGAATTAAGAGTTTTCCTTCTCCTAGACTAGTTGCCTCACCAAGGCTGAAGAACCTATTCTGCCCTACTATTTACCCATAGCTGGAGGGAGAATAATTGGATTCATACCTTTCCCAAGGGTATTAGTGCTATGTGAAATGCAATGAGTTTCGTCCAGGATTTGAACTCGTGTCGCCGTGTTCATTTCCTACGATGATTACAATTACACCACGGGCACCTCCACAAATGGGTTACGTTATGGGGTACAGGTAATTTGGTTATTGTTCGTTTGGGTTTGAGGTTTTGATGTTATGATATCATACCCCATCTTAATTTTGCTTTGTTCTTCTTAGTCAATGAAGCCTGTGAAGGAATTACTGAAGAAAAGAAAAAAGGAGGCCAAGATATCTTTTTATTTCAACTTTATTTTATTTGGGATTTTATCATGAAGTCTGTAGCGAAGAATTATTTGAGAACCGTTGTTTTTCCCAAATCAGGCGTTGAAATTCACAAGTCGTTTTCGGGATTTAGCCTGAGTTTTTGTTGTATTAGCGAGAGGTTTAGTTGTTGGTAAGCGTTTATAGGTTGTAAGAGATAAATGGAGGATGATGAAGAAGTAAGATGGCAAAGGTCGAAAGGTGTTTTTAGAAATAAGGTTTTATTTTTGCAGCATGGAATATTGGTTTGCTTTTGGTGCTGCAAGACTCGTGGAGTTTAAGCTTGTTAGTATTGAGACGAAATTGAGTTATGAGAAGTTGAGAAGGTTGTGGTGGCAGCGTGTGTCGTCGGACGTGTGAGGGATTGTGTTTTGGAGTCTCCATGGTTTTTGTCCGTCTGGTGGAGAGAAGGCGTACGTTGGTCTCCATTAAAGTGGCCCAGAGGTGAAGTGAGAACTAGCGTGTCGAGAGTGGAATTACGCTCAGATCGACAGAGCCAATTTTGGGGTGACATAAAGTTGTGCCTGTGCGAGGCTTGTTGAATGTATCTAATTTATGTTCAACCGGGATTTCTTGTAAGGAATCCATAAATTAGATGGATTCCCTCGTGTGTCCATGTTGCTGCTGCTATACTAGAGTCTCAGTGAGATGTCTGCAAAGGGCGGCATTGTCCAGCTAAAAAAAATCGCTATTGAAGAACAGCCAGTGTGACGTCTGCACTAGTCGGCGTTCTCCAGCCAAAGAGTGTGTTTGGCAGCTCACCCGATTCTCTGGCCGAAAATGAAACTCCGGGCTGAATAGGATAGGTCATCCTGATTGGGTGAAATTAAATGTCGAATTAAATTGCGCGCCAAACCAAAATACGAAATTTTTCCCTTCTTTACAGGGATAGATATGTCCAAATTCGGTGTTTTTTAATCGTGGTTCGATTATTCCATTTGGTACTTTTAATATTGGCTGCTGTTAACAAATAGGGCTGCTATTAGGTAGGTGTGTCCACTATTCGGTGCTTCAAGTCGCGGGTTGCTTATAACAGAGAGGGCTGCCCCGAGTGGAAAGTTAAACCTGCGATCTCCATAAAAAACGAACATGTGTCCCCCCACCACCACCAGTAGCAAGAAAAATATAGGTGTTTTCACTTTACCAGTCACTGTTGAAAGATAATGAGATTCTGTCTTTTGCCTGGACTGTTCCTTTTCTTTGTGCATGCGTCACCCATACTTCCTGTCAGAGGCTTCTGGGAGTTTCAACATTAAAAAAAAATTCATTTTAATTTCATTTTTCTATTCACTACAACGCTCGGAATTCCTGGACAGTTTCCAAGTACAAAAAAGGCACCTGAAAAAGACTGGAGAGTACAACGGCTGAAATGCGTGTGTATTGCAATCAAGATTAATATAGCAGTCTACAGTGTGTTGGGAATAATAAGAATGCCTTATCTCAGAAATATTGACAAATATTGTTAGGTTGAGTTATAAAGAAATTCTGTTTTAGTCAGATTAAATTTGTTCTGGACTAATTTAACAATGAAATAATTTCAATCAACAGTATATTCACAATTATTTCAATCTGTAGCGTAAATTTCATAAACATATACAAAATTCGCGTCCATAGATTTTTAAACCAATCAACAAACATTAGAACATTCTAGAAAAAAAGGATCCAAACCACATATACAAAATTCGCGTCCATAGATTTTTAAACCAATCAACAAACATTAGAACATTCTAGAAAAAAAGGATCCAAACCACATATACAAAATTCGCGTCCATAGATTTTTAAACCAATCAACAAACATTAGAACATTCTAGAAAAAAAGGATCCAAACCACATATACAAAATTCGCGCCCATAGATTTTTAAACCAATCAACAAACATTAGAACATTCTAGAAAAAAAAGGATCCAAACCACATATACAAAATTCGCGCCCATAGATTTTTAAACCAATCAACAAACATTAGAACATTCTAGAAAAAAAGGATCCAAACCACATATACAAAATACGCGTCCATAGATTTTTAAACCAATCAACAAACATTAGAACATTCTAGAAAAAAAGGATCCAAACCACATATACAAAATTCGCGCCCATAGATTTTTAAACCAATCAACAAACATTAGAACATTCTAGAAAAAAAAAGGATCCAAACTACAATACACAAAATTCGCACTCATAGATTTTTTTAACCAATCATGTACTTTTCCTCCAAAAAACATTCATACCCGTTTTGATCCTCTTAGGAGTTATAAAAAGAAAGCGACGGGCCAATTCACCAGAGAGTTCGCTGCTAGCGACAATAGTAATTTACAAAGCTCTTTGCTTCGATGTGGCAAAAGGCTGAATGAATGGGGCGCCCAATGAGACTCGAACTCACTCGTGTAGGTTTGCTAGTCTAGCTTGTTAACCGTTACACCACCAGAGGTGCCCTCTAACGACAATAAAACTACGCCACTGGACCGTTCCCTTACTTCACCAAAACTTGAGAGGCGCCACGCTGTCTAGCAAAGACATTCCCACTTCTCTTTACACCAAAGGCGAATACAATAACAACGACAACAACCACATCGGTGAAAGCAACAACAACAACCATATTGGCGAAAACAACAACAACATTGTGAGTTCCTTGGCACAATATTCCAGCTGAATAATAAACCTTTATTTTAAAGTTATTCAGGTTTTGTTTTCGTTTTGTTAGGGAAATTACTTGCGAGGAACACGTATTGCCTCCAAACTTTATTTTATACTTTCGACACATCTCGCAGACAAATCAATGATACATTTACCCTTATTTTCAATCACCTCATGCCATTTATCAGGTAGCTTGTTGATTCCTCTCAAATAATATTCAGCTGGTTTCGAGCGCAAAAAGTTTTCCACAAATATTTTCATCACTTGATCTTGTGAAAATTTTGATTCCCAGTAATTTGGCTTGTCATTCAGAATGGGCAGAGCCGGGAAATGCCAGGTTAACCTTCAACGTCAATATAATACAGTCGATTTTATTAGTCTCCCGCCAGTCGTACGGTGGTCAGACGATATGAAAGAAGTGTAATGAATTAAAAAAAAGAAAAAAGAAAATAAATAGAATAAGTTCAAATAGTGCGAAGTTCTTAGAGAGCTCTGACAGGAAGTTAAAACTACGCATGCCTAAAAACGGACTTAAGGACACGAGAAAGAAACCCACTCTCAGCAGTGACTGTTGGATTGTAAACATCTATTTTTTTCTGCTGCTAGTGGAAGGCCTCTGCAGCGCGTTGATTTACCTTGTAGCAGAAAGAACTTACTATTTTTGTTTGGCGCGTAATTTAATTTGACCGTTATGGTCGACGAATATTTTCACCCAATGCAGATGACTTATCCAATTCAACCCGGACCATTTTTCCAGGCAGCACCAAATTGGGGAAAGCCCGCCAAACACTCTCTTTCCATAACTTTTTCGAACAGGACAGACGTAATTACTGTCTGCTCTCCTTTTAGCAGCAGCATCACGACACCATGAGGAAAGCCATCTAATTTATAGACCTCTTGAGTGTATTCTCATAGACCAAGGGTTCCCTGTTGAATAGGAATTAGATGAATTCAATATGCCACACAGAGGAACCTCCAACTTTGGCTATGTCGACTGCGACGCAAAATTCCGCTCAGACATCCAGCTACTTCGTCCCAGGGCAACATTTTCTGGAGACATTCACGCTTCTCTCCCCAAACAACCAGGACCACACATCCATGGGCGACTACATCATTCCTGTCCTTAACCAGCAAACACGACTTTTGCTACACCTACGGCGACCATAGGTGGAGCAAAAGTCACACATTCAACAATGCCTTAACCTAGCGACACACAGTTCACTTAGGCAAATAGCTGCCAAAATTCCTTAACAACTCCATAACTATTTCCTTCCTTCCTTCCTTCCTTCCTACGAGACTTGCAGCATAAACGTAAACCCTTTATTCCACGCTACCATTAAAACCTTCATATAAAAACCTTACGGCATCTTCGTTCTTCTCTCTCCTTTATTTTCTAACAACATTTATCGAGGAAATAACAACGTAACAACAACACGTAACAAATTATCCTTCGCTAAAACCTTTCCATAAGTGGCAGCCGTCCCCGCTTAGAGCAGCCCTATCTGTTGACAGCAGCTGATATTAAAAGTACCAAATGGATTCATCGAACCACGACTAAAAACACCGAGTTTGGACATATCAAATCCGAAAACGAGGAGTGAATTTCAACGCCTGGTTTGGGAAAAACGACGGCTCTCAAATAGTCTAGGATGATATTTCCTCGCTATAGACTTCGTGTGAAAATCCCAAGTGAAATAAAGTTGAAATTAAAAGATATCTGTCTCAGAAAGAACCTTGTATTTTTGTTTGGCGCGTAATTTAATTTGACCGTTAGGATCGCCGAATAGTTTCACCCAATCAGGATGACTTGTCCTATTCAGCCCGAACCATCTTTCCTAGCAGCACCAAAAATTGAAGAAAGCCTGCGAAACACTCTCTTCCTCAGAAATCTTCAATAGGAACAGACGTTTTATTGTCTGCTCTTGAATAGCGGCAGCAGCATCATACACTATGAGGAGAGCCATCTAGTTTATGGACCCCATGCGTCTATTCTTCAAGACCAAGGGATCCTAGTAGAAAATAAATTAGATGATACACTATAACAACTTCCTCCCTTCTTTCCTTCCAACGAGACTCGTAGCATACCAGCGCAAACTCCTTGCTTCATGCTGTCATTAAAACCTTCATATAAAACCTAACGGCGTCTTCGTTCTTCTCCGCCACCTTTATTTTCCATCAACATTTAGCGAGGGGATAACAACCAACGTAATACCAACATAACCAACGTAAAACCAACACAACCAACGTAATACCAACATAACTAACGTAAAACCAACTTAAACCTAAAACCTAATAATAATATCCCCATCGCTAATTATCTTTCTCTCTCTGCCTTTTTTCATAATTCTTCCTTTGCAGCCTTGACAGACAAGAAGACGTCTAGCAAATTAAGATGGATAAGAAGAAGCCAAAACGGAGTCAGATAACAACGAACAAACGACACCGAAATATCTAATTAATACCCCATAGAAGAAATTTCATCCCTCATTTCGTTACTTGTCGTCTCTCGCTATGTACAAGTAAAATAGATCTAAATAACTACACAAAAATATAAACATAGACTTATAAGGAACTATATACAATGAATGTGATTCAGTAACCTCTAAGCATAAAATAACCCCAGATAGATTGACTTGCTGTTAAAATCAATCAAAGCGTATTGTAGAGAATGAAAAAAATTAAAACCCCAAGATCTGGTAAATATGGCGGATGGGGATAAACAAACCAGCTTAAATCCAATATTCTTATCAGCGTGATTCTTGTTGAATTGAGGCCTTCCGTTATTGAGAGAAGCACAAAGTTTCTCCAATAGACGAGTGAGTGGGGGGGGGGTCTCAGAAATTTTTCATGCTCATTTTTACTATCTTTTTCAGTTGGTGCCAGATTGTGGATTGGAATGTGCTGAGGTCACGTGCTAATTCTTGAGTACTTTTATGCAGACTGCATTCCATCCATTCTTTTAAAGCATCTCGATCGACGGATGATCAACATCCTAGTCTGGATTCATCTCTCAATGACGAATTACCAGGACGAAACTTTGAAAAATAGTTTCGGACTTGACGATCAGTAATTTCACCTTGGTCATTAGCACTGTAATATAATGGCCGGGGGGTTTCGTTTTATATATCTTGCCTTTCGGTTTTTAGTTAGGCTGAGAACATTTCGCTTTGCGCATGGGTTAGTTAGGTGCAAACATGGGCGCAGGTGTTCATGCGCACGCGAGGCGGACGTGTCATTCAGGGATGTCACAATAAAAATCCCAGATAGGGGATATGACCAGGGATGTGAATGACGTCAAGCACCGGAAGCGTGGGTTGAGATCTGAGAAAAGACAGTGAGTTGAGATTGAGACTTGGGCGAGGCCAGACGAATTCGTGCGCTACGGGCGTCGCACGTGTTGTGGGGGGGGGGGTCAGAGGGAAAAATCAGCATAGAAAGATGGTATCTCTCTCCTTATGTCGAAAAACCTTTTAACTCAAAGGTAATAAAAAAAAGTTTCGTACCTGAACTAAGAAGTCGTAAAGTTTTTTGTGTTTCAGGATTCCGATGTTATATACGTATGAGTTATGAACATTCTATGTACGTTTCGCATAATCGGTAAATCTGACCATGTTACATATGTATTTATATTTTTTGCTGCTTCTTTTGAGGTGAAATTTTTCACTTGACATTAATAGTAACCATGAAGAGACGAGCAGTTCAACAAAAGGCATTTTTTAGAAATTTCATATGGGCCCGGGCTTAAAGGTATTTAAAAAAGTTTCGTACCTGAACTAAGAAGACGTAAGTGTTTTTGTGTTTCGGGATTCCTATGTTATATATGAACATTTTATGAACATTATATGTACGTTTCACATATTCATATATGGGAACGTTACAGCACTACAAATTTTCTTGGCTGTTTCTATAACGTTTTTGTTAGTCTTCAACATCCACAACATTACATGTTGAATATTCACTATCAGTTTCTTCCTGATATCATTAATTAAATCACGATGCATATTCTTTCACCACTGAAATTAGAATGATCGATGAAGGTACTCTTTAATCTGTTAAGATTATAAGAATTTTATGTGGTGTATGATAGTGGCTTGAACTACCAACTACATTTTCTCATAATGCATTAGACTATTTTGTTGATAGTCTAAAACTGAATAGTTCGGCAAGGAAAGACTACATGACACAAAAAGTTAAGAGTCTAAAATTGAATCGTTCGGCAAGGAAAGACTACATGACACAAAAAGTTAATAGTCTAAAACTAAATAGTTCGGCAAGGAAAGACTACATGACACAAAAAGTTAATAGTCTAAAACTAAATAGTTCGGCAAGGAAAGACTACATGACACAAAAAGTTAATAGTCTAAAATTGAATCGTTCGGCAAGGAAAGACTACATGACACAAAAAGTTAATAGTCTAAAACTGAATCGTTCGGCAAGGAAAGACTACATGACACAAAAAGTTAATTGTCTAAAATTGAATCGTTCGGCAAGGAAAGACTACATGACACAAAAAGTTAATAGTCTAAAATTGAATCGTTCGGCAAGGAAAGACTACATGACACAAAAAGTTAATTGTCTAAAATTGAATCGTTCGGCAAGGAAAGACTACATGACACAAAAAGTTAATAGTCTAAAATTGAATCGTTCGGCAAGGAAAGACTACATGACACAAAAAGTTAATTGTCTAAAATTGAATCGTTCGGCAAGGAAAGACTACATGACACAAAAATTTAATAGTCTAAAATTGAATCGTTCGGCAAGGAAAGACTACATGACACAAAAAGTTAATTGTCTAAAATTGAATCGTTCGGCAAGGAAAGACTACATGACACAAAAAGTTAATTGTCTAAAATTGAATAGTTCGACAAGGAAAAACTACATGTCACAAAAAGTTAATAGTCTAAAATTGAATCGTTCGGCAAGGAAAGACTACATGACACAAAAAGTTAATTGTCTAAAATTGAATCGTTCGGCAAGGAAAGACTACATGACACAAAAAGTTAATTGTCTAAAATTGAATCGTTCGGCAAGGAAAGACTACATGACACAAAAATTTAATAGTCTAAAATTGAATCGTTCGGCAAGGAAAGACTACATGACACAAAAAGTTAATAGTCTAAAACTGAATAGTTCGACAAGGAAAAACTACATGACACAAAAAGTTAATAGTCTAAAATTGAATCGTTCGGCAGGGAAAGACTACATGACACAAAAAGTTAATAGTCTAAAACTGAATCGTTCGGCAAGGAAAGACTACATGACACAAAAAGTTAATAGTCTAAAATTGAATCGTTCGGCAAGGAAAGACTACATGACACAAAAAGTTAATAGTCTAAAACTGAATAGTTCGACAAGGAAAAACTACATGACACAAAAAGTTAATAGTCTAAAACTGAAAAGTTCGACAAGGAAAGACTACATGACACAAAAAGTTAATTGTCTAAAATTGAATCGTTCGGCAAGGAAAGACTACATGACACAAAAAGTTAATTGTCTAAAATTAAATCGTTCGGCAAGGAAAAACTACATGACACAAAAATTTAATAGTCTAAAACTGAATCGTTCGGCAAGGAAAGACTACATGACACAAAAAGTTAAACAGTAAACATCTAATATTTACATACGAGGTGCATACGATAAGTTTCCAGACTGTTTTCGTATGGCCATTTTTATTGATAGTACACACATAAAACTCTAGTCTCCTTTGAAGTAATCTCATCCGGCTGCAATGCACTAGTTGTACCAATCCAACAACTTCTGGAAGGCCCCATGGAAGTCCCCTTGTGTGACCGTGTCAATGACCTTCGTCATAGCCTCTTTCATCTCCTCAATTGTCTCATAACGACAGCCTCTGAGCTTAGGGAATAACCAAAAGTCACAGGTAGCAAGGTCTGGATTGTAGGGAGGCTGAGGAACTGTCTTGATGCCCATCTTGGTCAAATAGTCTGTGACAAGGATGGAGTAGTGGACTGGTGTATTGTCCTGGAGGTAATGCCACTGACCCGATTTGAAGAGTGCTGGCCTCTTCCCAAGGAATCTCTTCCTGAACTCCCTTAAAACCTCAACATATTAACTCTAACCGTAACCCTTTGGCCAATCAACTCTGGTGTATTGACTTCCTTACGCCTCTGACACCTCTCATCATCCCTCACAGACTCCCTGCCTTCCTTGAATCCCTTATGCCACTCGAAAACTGATTCTCGATTCATGCAAGATGCTCCAAAAGCAGTCTGAAGCATTCCATGCGTTTCTGTGGCATTTTTCCCAAGTTTAAAACAATTTTATTGCATATCGTTCTTCTAAGTGTCAGATTGCATTTGTGAAATTCACCAGCTGTGACAATCAGGCTTTAGTAGGGTGTATTCCAATGGCTGCAGTAGCTGTTCATTTGAAGCTGAAATTGGTCAGTCATCTCATATGATGTATAGCAATAACATAGTGAATTTTCAAGAGTCTACGACAATTTAAAATGCCCATACGAAAAAAGTCTGGAAACTTATCGTATGCACCTCGTATATGGAACACAACAATAATTGTCCCAAACCATATTAAATAAAAGTGCAATAGTTGCTTCAAGAAAAAGGTGATGATTGGCAGAAGCTACACTTAGCTCTGGTGTAGTGCGAGTTCTCGTATGGTGATTTGTATGCACGTGCTTCTCACCTAGCAGAGGCTGAAGTAGATGTCCAATCAGTAGGACCTTCTTGGTCAGAAAATGAGAGAACTCGCTTCTCACACTGTCACATGACTGTGGGTCATGTGATGATTTGTCGGAAGCTCCGCCTATGAATCACAAGAAAGGGAGACAATTATATTTGGTTCCCAACAAAAGCATTGTAAGTTTGAAATGTGTACTTACAACTTGCTTTTAAAAATGGAAATTATTAATGACGCAATACAATATATTGTCGCTTTCCCCTGTATAAATTCTTCCTCAGTCTACCATGATTTACGTTTTGAAACCGACAATCTTCTCTGTCTTTTGATCTTCAACGTAGTTTAGCGAGAAAAAATGTTGTTTATTTCCTCGCTAAGTGTAGTTGGAAAATAAATGAGAGAGAGAGAAGCACGAAAACGAAATGTTTTATGAGGGTTTTTAATGGCAGCATGGAATAAAGGGTTTACGTTATATACTGCAAGTCTCGTAGGAAGGAAAGAAGTAAAGAAACGAAATGAAGTTTTGATAGAGTTGAGAAAGCATTTTAGCAGCTAAATGCCTGAGCGAAAAGTGCATCGTTAGGTTAAGGCATTGTTGAATGTGTGAGGGAAATATGTTCGCCATAGTGTAGTAAAAGTCGTGTTTGTTGTTTGAGGACAGAAACGATTGTAATCACCGTGAGTTTGTGGTTCTGGTTGTTTCGGGGAGAAGCGTGAATGTCTCCAAAAAATGTTGCCCAGAGGTGAAGTAGCTGGATGTCGGAGCAGAATTTTGCATCGCAGTCGACATAGCCGATACTGGAGGCGACTAAGAGTTGTTCCTGTGTGTGGCGTATTGAATTCATCTAATTCATATTCAACTGGGAACCTTTGGTCTAAGAGAATAGACGCAAGGGGTCCATAAATTAGACGATTTTCCTCATGGTGGTGTGATGCTGCTGCTATAGAAGAGCAGACAGTAAGACGTCTGTACTGAACGAAGGAGTTCAGAGAAAAAAAGATTGTTTGACGGCTTCCCCAATTTCTGCTGCCCGGAAAGTTGATTCGGACTGAATAGGATAAGTCATCCTGATTGGGTGAAATTATGCGTCAACCCTAACGGTCGAATTAAATCACGCGCCAAACAAAAATATGAAATTCTTTCTGCTACAGTAGAACACTAAGTGGAAAAGAAATGTTATAAATAAGTGTATGGTTACAAGGAAAGGACAAAACACAGAGTTGCAAATCAAACAAGAAGACAAGTGAAAATTTTAACAATTATATTAACAAATAAGAAAAAAAAGGTTCAAACAATTGTGTTGGTGAATATAAGAACATCTGTGAAATTAAGAAGATGTTCGTTATTGTATTGATAGGAACGAGTTAATTTTAGGAAATTTGATGTGTGTTGAATGGTTGTAAAAATCGAGAAGTAAAATGTTCCAATATTTGTGTTGGTAGGGGTGTGTCACAGACTTACGCGATCAACCAAAGTTTATGTCGATAGGGAAGGAAAAACGTCGGCGTTGAGAAGGTGGAATGTAGGTGGCGTGATGATGCACGGGTCATGCGCCTTCCATCGTAGTAAGAACTTTCAGACGAATTGTGTGATGTGAATGCTGCAGACGTCGCGGTCGATGTTCTTTTCTCGAGGCCTAACTTTTGAAATTTTGTTGACCATTTCATAGTCGCGTTTGGGTCGAATCGGCTCCAAAAGATTTTGATGGACAAGGTTACTGATTGGGTGAAAAAGAAAAGGATCTTTTAAATATAAAGTTACATTTCAACCGGATGAATGCGCGGAGCCTACCTGTGCAGCGACGTGTTTTATTCATTTTGGTTTCGGCCATCGTCTTGACAACATCCGGCTTCGGAAATGTACGTTTGTGGTGTTTTATTCGTTGGCTTCTTTATTGTTTTTGTTTGTTTGGTTTGGTTTCTTTGTTTAATGGCATGCCATAGCCATTCTCCTTGAAGAACAGATGTGGTACTATTTAACCCATATCTGGGAGGATAAGGGGGTTCATACCTTTCCTAAGGGTATTTGCCCGAAAGTGAACGTAATAGCGTGACTGGAGTACGAACTCGCGTATTACGATTCCGCAGTCCAATGCTTTAACCATTACACCACGAGGACACCCCGTTTTTGCTTGTGAGTTAGTTTAGAATGTATTAGTAACTCAGAAGGGATTTCGGTACTTATGTTACCGCAAAAAAGCCGAACTTTCCCGAGCGTTTCCGGAAAGAATCGGAATATGCCGAAGCGTCTAGCTAATCAAATTTAAGATAAAATAATTCAATCAATTTGTTTATAAAGTTACAAACAAGTGTAAACATGAATTTATCGCAGCTAAGCGAAAATCTACGATGTGCAGAAATGGTGATCCAATTCTGACGAGAAAAAAAAACCTTATTGGCAAAATTAAAAGTTGCCAGGCATGTGAGCATCCTTGCCACCTAAAAAAAATGAGGAAAAGTTATGCCTGGAGATGCCGTAACACCAAATGCAGGACCTGGATTATTATTAAATTTTTAGGTGAAAGTACAGAATAGTTACAACCCCCCTCCCCCATGGTAAAAATGGATTTCTAAATTAACACGTTATTAATTCTGCACGGTACAATAAGTGCATAAATATGAAAAAAAAAAAAAAAAATTTAAAAAGACCAAAAAATGATACACAAACCACCCCCAAAAATAGATAAAATAAAAATTAAAACTATTTTTTACATATTGAAAATTACCATACATTGAGTGTTAATTTATTCTTTTTCTCCTGAAAAGGTTGGTAACATTATCCATTAAAAATTGTCTTTTTCTCTTTCTTTTTTTGGGGGAGGAGGAGGGGGGTCTTTATGCGTTTTGTCAACAAATTGGTTGACTTATTTTATCGTCTGCTTTCTTAAATTTCGTTCCGGAATATTCCAATTCTTTCCGTTATCGGCCCGGAAACGCTCGGGAAAGTTCGGCTTTTTTGCGGTAACATAGATGCATAAGTACCGGGATTTCTGTACATAACCCAATGCTACCGCTTCTTCTAAAACTAGATGAATTTGAATTAGTTTTTCTCGTTTTATAAGAAGTGGTTGTCTCTTGCCGCAACAAAAATGTTCAGCTTTCTTTCAGGGTGAGGTTTAGAACTTTTTGAATAACCTCGTTGGTTAAGTTTGCCGACTGTAGTCAAGGGTGACCCAAAGGCTCCCTTTTCAATAGCTACTACACTGAATGAACCCCCATGTGTCTGCATTATTCGCTGTATTCTAGATGGAAAAATGAATAGGTTTTCCCAAGAGATGTTTTCCACCGAAGAGAGTCTTTCAAATCTTTTTTACCATTCATACAACACCCCTTTTTTTGAGTTGTAAGTACCAGCTCCTTTCGTTTGTCGAAGACATATCAGTTCCATGTAATTTGTGGGGTTTGAAGGGGGTTTTTTGCGTCGGGGTTACCAATGTGGGGTTTGAAAGGTTTTTATGAAGTCAGGCGCTGAGGGCAAGGCTGTGTTGCCGTAAGTTATCTGATTCCATATTTTGGTTATATCATTTTACCCCACGTTGACGTGGCTGGCGCAATGCCTTGCCCAAAGAAGGTCCATAAGAAATATACAAAAGGAAAAGATAGGAACAGATAGGAGACGAAAACTTTTCTTTCATACTTTCCTTTATTTACTTGGTGAATGGACTAACCAACGCTACGTCCCAAAACATAGCGTGGTGTCCAAAACACCCGACAGTAAAATCGGTGTTGTCGGTTCGACGTCACTACCCGAAAAGAGGTCGGTTCACAGAAAACCTGAGTATTTATCCCTCTTCACCGGCTCCAAATTCGCCACTCCAAAATCTTCTAATTTTGGCGCGACCGCTTCTCATTGGCTACTTTACATTTTATTATTTTTCTTTTTTCTGATTTTAACCGGATGGATGCGTGGAGCCTTATGCGTGGCGACGCATTTATACATTTTGTATCTGGCAGCCGACGAGTCAATATCCGGTTGGGAGTTTTTTCTGTTAATTCCTAAATCGCCACAAATTCATGAGTGACCCAGTGTTTTTTCAAAACAACTTGTATCACTGTTACTTGATTCAGATTTTTTTGACTAGTCGCTAAAATAGCAATTAATTTTTTCTTCAAAACTTTGTAACTCCTTTTTATTAATTTTTATTTACTTGGCAATAAATAGTTCTTAGTTGTACGCACAAGGCACGTTTGTCTTTTTGTTTTTCCTTTCTTTTTTCAAAGAACTGTTTTATTTTCCGTGAAAGGATTCGTTTTATTTTAATAAAAATTAATCGTTTTTGTATCCATTCTTTTCCACCCACTCATTCAATTGGCCTTTTTGATTGGTTCTGGTATTATGTTGCTAAGTACCCGGATGCTTAGAATTTGGCATCAATATAATGACAAACCAGTAACTGAGTAGTGAGTTAACCTCAGCTCGAGCCTCATGGGGGTCCATTCCCCTAGGCTACGTTCTTCACCAGGTGCCTAAGGCACCCCTTTTTAGGGGAATGCCGACAGGGCCCGCAGCATTTTGGGGAATGCTGGGCATGTCTAGGCTACAGCCCCGCGCCTGGACTCACCTTAAAAAAGCCTTGCGCCACACTCGTCCGTTTAGTGGAGCATATGACAAATACCGTTAACTTCAGCAGATTTCGGCGGAGGCCGTTTGTCCTAGTGGCGAGACAGGGTGAAGATAAGAAAGAGGAGAAAAAGCAGGAAAAACAAGGGAGTGAGGAGTTGAATGAAGCAAAGCAAAAAAATGATGGGAAGTAGAAGTGTAGAAGAGACAACTTGGACAAACTGTGTCCTCCACGATCTGCCAAAGTTCACTCATTACACAGCTATTGCAAAGGGGTAAGACACTCCCCCCAGTTATGAGTGCCCTTGATATAACATCTAACCATCTGATGGCAAGGATCAAGTCCTGGAGCTTTGGGAAATATGAAGTACTCCTTCACTGCTATTTCTCCCAGGTCCACTCTGACTTGCACTGGTAACACCTGATAGGATCCTATCTGTGGGTCAAATAGAACTGTTTGATCATTTAACTGTATGTAAACAATTAACTGATGTTTAATTGAATTGTTAGTGATACATAGCAATACTTGGAACAATTCAACTGTGTGGTTATGAATGAGTAATGTTGAATAGAATTATTGGTGTTGATTAGCCATACTTGAAACTCTTTAACTCAGTGCTTAAAATGAATTGTTAATATTTCATTGCAATGCTAGAAACCATTTAACTATGTGCAAATAAAACTATTTATGTTTGATTGCAATATTTGAAATCATTTAAGTGCGTGCAAACGAATGATTAATACTAAATAGAAGAATTCTTGATAGAATATTTGGAACCATTTAACTGTGTGCAAACAAATGATTAATACGAAATAGAAGTATTCTTGTTAGAATATCTGGAACCATTTAACTGTGTGCAAACAAATGATTAATACTAAATAGAAGTATTCATGTTAGAATATTTGGAGCCATTTAACTGTGTGCAAACAAATGATTAATACGAAATAGAAGTATTCATGTTAGAATATTTGGAGCCATTTAACTGTGTGCAAACAAATGATTAATACGAAATAGAAGTATTCTTGTTTGAATATTTGAAACCATTTAACTGTGTGCAAACAAATGATTAATACTAAATAGAACTATTCATGTTAGAATATTTGAAACCATTTAACTGTGTGCAAACAATAGAAATACTTGTGTGCAAACAAATTAGCTCTGACCCATTTAAGAATAAGTCTACCTATAAACTATTGACTTACAAATTCTATGTTTAACCATGTAACTGTATGCAAACAAATGAACTCTGGTTCATTTAAAAATGTGATATAAAATTATCCATTTACAAATCATATAATATATATAAAAAGGATTTTATGTTAAATAACCTACAATGGTTAATATGCTATAAAAGCCAACCAAACTAAATCATATATATTTAATATATATGTGTAAAGAAGATTTGGCTTTAAATAACCTACAATGGTTGATATGCCATAAAACCCTACCAAACAAAATCATATATATTTAATATATATGTGTAAAGAAGATTTGGCTTTAAATAACCTACAATGGTTGATATGCCATAAAACCCAACCAAACCAAATCATACATGTTTAATCTATGTGTATAAAGAGGATTTGGCATTAAATAACCTACAATGGTTGAGATGCCATAAAAAAACAACCAAACCAAACCTATTGTCTTCATCTTTATTGTTATATTCATGTTTCAGGCGATGCTGAAATGTGTAAAAAAACAAATAAAACGATACAAATATTGATGTTTCAGGCGATGCTGAAATATGTAAAAAAAATAAAACGATACAAATATTGATGTTTCAGGCGATGCTGAAATATGTAAAAAAAATAAAACGATACACATCTTGCCCCCTCCTGTATCTCAACTATCCATAAGAATAGATGAGATATTTAAAAACGAAAGTTATTTTATAGCATATACTATTGTATAATTATATATCATTCTAGTTGATTGCCTGATTTCTGGGTATTCCCCAACCCCCGGGCAATATCTACTTTGTAGGGTACATTTCAAAGGGAATATGAAGGAGACCAAGCATTTTTTGTGATGACCATGCAGAACTCTCAATTCATCTGACTATACTGTATGGCTGCACCACATGGACTTTAACTAATTGCATGGAGAAAAAGCTTGATAGAAACTAGTCAAAGATGTTGCACATTGTTTTGAATTTGTCCTGGATGCAGCACCCTACAAAAAATGATGATAAAGATGGTGATAGTGTTGATTATGGTGATGATGATGATGATGATGATAGTGGTAATGATGATGATGATGATGATGATGATGAGGATGACAATGCTGATGGTGATTGTGGTGATTGCAATGATGATGGTGGTGATGGTGATAATAGAGAAAATGATGATTGTGATGATGATGATGTTGATGGGGATAGTGATAATGGTGATAGTGATGATGGTGATGGTTATAAATAATTATGATAGTGATGATGAGGGTGATGATAGTGATGATGATGGTAATGTTGGTTATGACGATAGTGATGATGCTGATGACAGTGATGATGATATTGATGATGATGGTGATCGTAGTTGTCTAAATTTCTGAGACGAAGCTTGATGATTTTTATCATTAAGGGTTTTTGGACTGTTGTCTTCATTTTTATTGTTGTTTCCACAACGTTTTGGTGGATATGTCTTCCGGCCTTCTTCAGGTGTTTGTCGAACTCGGAAACCTATACGGAACTTCAAACTACGTCCTTTATTGAATCCACGGGGGTCGCCTGTTCTGATTCCGTTAGTCATAACTGGGTACAAATGTTAAGTATTCCTGTATTGTTATTCGCCTGCAATCAGGATTGAACCTGCAACCTCCAGATGATTGTCTCCAGCAGGACACAAGATGTAACGGTTATAGGTGTTGGTTCCCTAAGCTTCTAAGGAGACAATCATCTGGAGGTTGCAGGTTCAATCCTGACTGTGATAATAGAGATGATCATGGTGATGAATGAAGATAGTGATGGGAATGATGACAATGGTGATGATGATGGTGGTGATAATGATGATGATGGTGATGATGATGGTGGTGAATGGTGATGGTGGTGATTATGATGATGATGATGGTAATGATGATAATGGTGATGATGATGATGGTGGTGAATGGTGATGGTAATAATGATGATGATAGTAATGATGATGATAATGGTGATGATGATGGTGATGATGATGGTGGTGAATGGTGATGGTAATGATGATGATGATAGTAATGATGATGATAATGGTGATGATGATGGTGGTGAATAGTGATGGTAATGATGATGATGATGATAATGGTGATGATGATGGTGGTGAATAGTGATGGTAATGATGATGATGATAGTAATGGTGATGATGATGGTGATGATGGTGGTGAATGGTGATGGTGAAGATGATGATGATAGTAATGATGATGATGATGGTGATGATGATGGTGTTGAATGGTGATGGTAATGATGATGATGGTGATAGTGATAATGGTGATGATGATGTTGATAATAGTGGTGAATGGTGATGGTCATGATAATGATGATGATGATGATAATGGTGATAATGGTGATGACGATGGTGATGGTGATGATGGTGAATGGTAATGGTAATGATGATGAAGGTGGTGAATGATGATGGTGATGGTAATGATGATGATGTTAATGCTGATAATGATGATGGTGATGATGATGATGATGGTGGTGATGGTTATGATAATGGTGATAATGATGATGATGGTGATGATGATGATGATGATGGTGATGGTAATGATGATGATGATGGTGATGATGATGATGATGGTGGTGATGGTAATGATAATGGTGATAATGATGATGATGGTGATGATGATGATGATAATGGTGATAATGGTGATGACGATGGTGATGGTGATGATGGTGAATGGTAATGGTAATGATGATGATGATGGTGATGATGATGATGGTGGTGATGGTAATGATAATGGTGATAATGATGATGATGGTGATGATGATGATGGTGATGGTACATGATGATATTTACCAACCCCTCCGCTCGGGCAGGATATGACACAAGGTCAATTTTTAAGCGGAGTTTAACATGTTTTGAATTTAGAGTTTTCATTCTCCTAGACTAGTTGCCTCACCAAGGCTGAAGAACCTAGTCTGCCCTACTATTTACCCATAGCTGGAGGGAAAATAATTGGATTCATACCTTTCCCAAGGGTATCAGTGCTATGTGAAATGCAATCAGTCAGGTCCAGGATTTGAACTCGTGTCGCCGTGTCCATATCCTGCGACGATAACCATTACACCACGATTGTGGTGGTGAACATGTTGGTATATGCAATGCACACTCTTAGAATATTGATAAAGCATATATAAGCTTTTTAAAGTTTCTTGAATTTTGACACTACCTTGTAAGTAAGTAAAGTTGGCAACCATGATCGAGGGAGACCGAAAGGTGCCCTTTTCAATAGCTTCTACACCGAGATGTAGAAAAGGGCACTACTCCTTTCTCTGGATGGCTCCACTTTACCCTAAATTCATACCTTGTAACGCTGAGTGTTAATTAAGTAAGGAGGCATCAGTCTTTGTTATGACTCAACCTGGGATTGAACCCCGGTCTCCCTGGCCTTTGGTGAATACTGTAACCACTTGGCCAAAACTATTTTAGCCTCCTATTCTTTATTCTTTTAACCCTGGAGTATATATATATATATATGTATATATATATTCATGTATACATATATATATATATATATATATATATATATCCATGTATATATATATATATATATATATTCATGTATATATATATATATATATATTCATATATATATATATATATATATATATATTCATATATATATATATATTCATATATATATATTGTTGTTTTGCAAAAAACTCCATGAAACCCAGGGGTCGCAGTCTGTATTTAATATAATAATATATATTTATTTGTTATTATTATATAATAGCTCTATCCTAGATATTGAGCACTCTCCATATTATATTGCACTTGGTTGGACACATACCCACAAAGTGATTTAGTGACAACCAACACTGTTATAATGCAATATATATACATATATATATATATACATATGTTATTGTTGTGATGCTGACCAAAGAAAGACATGGAGAACACAAAAATGGTTGATAGAAAAACATATATTTTCAAGTAACAGAAACAAGATACAAGTGTATCTGGTTAAACAATAGTTAGTTGATGGGACGCTGAGAGTCCAATGGGGTTGTGACTATTGGTCCATTATGTAAATGGTATCACACGTGATTGTGTCATGCTGATTGGTGAACTCCCTCTGACGTTCTCGTTGACATGTATTTATGGAGAAGGGCGAGTCCCTTATGTAGGGAGTATATAGAACCTAGTCTGCCCTACTATTTACCTGTTTGGAAAAAGGACATAAAGTAAATAAATCAAACATATACTAAAAAAAATGAAATAAAGTTGTATATTACAGAAAACAAGTTATAGAATGTCACCAGAATAGCTATTTGCTACTAAACTTTATTTATTCTCCATCCTACCACTGGACAAGTATGGCACAAGGCCTTTTTTAAAGTGGGTCCAGACGCACAGCTGCAGCCCACGTGTCCAGCAAAATCTAAAAATACCAGAGTAGATTACAGTCAAATGTTATATATTTATTATTGGAAGAATCCATTGTGTATCAAAATAGGGATGATACCACAATATATATATATATATATATATATATATATATAAGTCCTGTTAATTTTTTTTCGTGTTTTTGGAAATTTCAAAAATGCGTAACAGGATTGAAATAAATTTATAATCCTATGTGACCGGTTTGTTGTTTTTCTTAAAGCACATATATATATATATATGGAAATCAGACTTGACCGATAAAATGAAACGCAATTTCTTCCAAGCAGTGGTCGTGTCGATACTGCTGTATGGATGCACCACCTGGACGCTAACAAAACGGCTCGAAAAGAAGCTAGACGGCAACTACACAAGGATGTTGCGAGCAATATTAAACAAGTCTTGGCGGCAACACCCCACAAAGCACCAACTATATGGCCACCTTCCTCCCATCAAGAAAATTATCCAAGTTAGACGAACCAGGCACGCAGGACACTGCTGGAGGAGCAGAGACGAGCTCATAAGTGATGTACTCCTATGGACCCCCACTTATGGCCGAGCAAAAGTAGGACGACCAGCTCGAACATACATACAGTAGCTAAGTGAAGATACGGGATGTAGTCCAGAAGACCTGCCAGGGGCAATGAACGATAGGGAAAAGTGGCGAGAGAGAGTCAGGGATATCCGTGCTGGCGGCATGACATGATGATGATGATATATATATATATATATATATTGGGTCATTCAATAAATACAAGGAAATACTTTTAAAAAAGCAGAATAAAATTTTTTCCCCATAAATTCTGTATTGTTTGGAATTGGTTTATGGCAAAAATTATTTTAATCCAGCAGAAATATTTGTTTTGAGGTGATTCAAATCACTGCCAAATGAAACAACATGCTCCAGGTATGAACAGAGGTCTGTCATCAAATATTTGATGACTAAGAAGTGCAAACCATATGAAAGTAGAAGAATGAGTGATATGTATGGAGAAGAATTCTTTAGTCAAAAAAATGTTCACAAATGGGTTAAGACATAAATTCGCCACTATTTGCCTGAGTTGCAAAGGCAGTGAAATGGAAACACACTGATTCTACGGTAAAGAAAAAGTTCCTGGGGCAGTAGTCAGTAAAGAAGGTCATGCAAACAGTCTTCTGGGATAGGAAAAGAATCCATCGCTATAGATGTCTTTGAAAAAGGTGAAACTGTAAAGAGAGCTTCCTATTGCCAACACCTTAGGCAATTTTTCACCTTATTTGTTGAATGAACCTCACATATTCCTTCAAAAGTTGTTTGAATTGTTCAACTAGATAAGCGTCATCTTTGCCTCCAATTTCTTTTCTCTTTTTTTTAGCCCAGGAGTATATATATATATATATATATATATATATATATATATATATATATATATAAACAGAGCTTCTTATTGCTGACTCCTTAGGCAATTTTTCACCTTATTTGTTGAATGAACCTCACATATTCCTTCAAAAGTTGTTTGAATGGTTCAACTAGATAAGCATTATGTCATCTTTGCCTCCAATTTCTTTTCTCTTTTTTTAGCCCAGGAGTATATATATATATATATATATGTATAGCTGAATAATCAGCAGCCAGATTACACTTTCTCATCACTGACAAAAGTTGAAGATTTGGATACACTGTTTGGTGTCAGTAGCAGAGCTCCCCACCCAAGGGTCTTCATTAAAGATATGGGATGGAAGTCACAAAAAGTATAACTAGTAACACTTGGGTTGCCTTAGATATTTTGTACCAGCACAGAAGTCACGTCAAGGTCAAAACCTGTGTTTTTTTGCAGATATTTCCTATTAGCAAACAAGTTTTTTTTTCTTTTGTTTGTGATGTGTCTAATATTTCAGTAACTTGTTTCCTTTTTGATTTTTTGATTTTTTTGTTTGTTTATTTGTTCGCTTTTTCCTTTATTTTTTTTATATTTTGTTATTATTTATTATGTTTTTTGATTTTTTTTTTCTCAGATGTTTACTAGATTTTATGTCAACATTAAAAAACAAAACAATCACAGGTATTTACTAAATGCACAAATTTAGACCACACATTTAAGATCAAACTCACTTGTGTTACAGTGGTCTGTTTGATTAAACTGGAACCTAAGGAAAGTTTTAACATAAAAATATTTTTGATGCTCAAAATTTAAAAAAAAACTTCTTATAGATTGGAGATCTCTGACTGATAGCAGTAAGCCCTGAGAAGCCATTTTGAAAGACATAACTAATTGCACAAAATTCTATTGGCATCAGTTTCTGTTTTTTAATGGCATATCAACCTTTGGGGTAATTTAATGACAAAGACATCCTATGAGAAGAACAGCAGTGACAAAATTTGAATTTCTAAACTTCAGGAGGAAGAAGAAATAACAATTTTTTTTTCTAAAATAATAAAAAAAATCTAGATTTAAAACATCATAAATTGGGTTTATTGGCTCTTTTTCAAACATTACATAGCATTATTTCTTGTTTAAAATTAAAGATTTGGACAAAAACATAAATATTTAAATAAAAAAATCTCTCAAGTGTCACTTTCTTTATAAAACAATTTGAATTTTTTCTTAAGGCAATCTTAAGTTCCTAAAAAACTGAAAAGACACTTGAATTTAAAAAAAAATTCTTTTAGCTGAAGTATGAATCTACATTGGATAAGAAGTTAAGTTAATTTGTAATAAAGCAAGTTGAGTCTGGAAGAAGGTTACAATTTTGGGGCACTTAGGATCAAATTTAATAGAGTAACAATGGACTGAGAGATGGAGACCTTGGATGGTGTAATGGTTAGCAAGCTAAACTAGCAAACCTTCAAAAGTGAGTTTGAGTCTCATTGGGTGCCCCATTCATGTGGCCTCATGTCACATCTAGGCAAAAAGCTAAGTAAAGTGCAATAGACCGTGAGATAAGCAAAATAAGCACTGATTCCGTCATTTACACTGAGGTTGTTGATGGCTCTGTGGTAAGATATCTGACCGGCATAAAGTCAAACTTATTTTGATCCAAGCTTGAAGCATCTCGCATGTCTAGCCACACTGAGGAGCTGTGATGCAACAAAACAGTGTGTCTGTGGATGACAATATATATGCATCTGCCGCTGGGAGTTTAGCATCTCACAAAGGAATTACCGGTTACCACTTGCATAATGCAAAGCTTTTCTCATGAACTGAGCACTCCGTTGCTGTTAAACATATATGTAAACAAAAGAAAAATAATGCATATATGTTAAATTCCTTCACTTATGCTGAAGTTGCCAATGGCTCTGTAGTAAGATATCTGACTGGTGTAAAGTCAGCCAGGTTGGAAGTGCCCGTGGTGTAATGGTTATCATCGTAGGAAATGGACACGGCGACACGAGTTCAAATCCTGGAGGAGACTGATTGCATTTCACATAGCACTAATACCCTTGGGAAAGGTATGAATCCAATTATTCTCCCTCCAGCTATGGGTAAATCGTAGGGCAGACTGGGTTCTTCAGCCTTGGTAAGGCAACTAGTTTATGAGAAGGAAAACTCTGAATTCAAACCTGTTAAACTCCGCTTAAAATTGACCTTGTGTCATATCCTGCCCGAGCGGAGGGGTTGGTAAATATGGTAAAGTCAGCCAAGTTTCAAATCCAGCTTGAAGCATCTTGTGTGTCTAGCTCCACTGTTGAGTTTATAATACAACAAAACAGTCTCTCTGTGGATAACTATATATATATATATATATATACATACATATATATATATATATATATAAATATAACTATATATATATATATATATAACTATATATATATATATATATATAACTATATATATATATATATATATAACTATATATACATATATATATAACTATATATATATATATATATATAACTATATATGTATATAAATATATAACCATATATACATATATATATATATAACTTCTTTAAGAAAAAACAACGAAACCAATCACAAAGGATTATAAATTTATTTCCATCCTGTTACGCATTTTTGAAATTTCCAAAAACACGAAAAAAAATTAACAGGACTTCTTCAGATCTTTTTGATTGTATACCTATATATATATCACCATATATACATATGTATATATATATAACTATATATACATATATATATATAACTATATATATATATATATAACTATATATACATATATATATAACTATATATACATATATAACTATATATATATATATATAACCATATATACATATATATATATATATATATATAACTAAATATACATATACATATACATATATATATATATATATATATATAACTATATATACATATCTATATACATATATAAATGTATAACTATATATCTATATATATATATATATATATCTAATCCCACATTACCACAACCTATTTGTACCTTATGCACTTCACACTGTTACTTCCGATACAACAATATATTTTATTATCAAAAATTTGGTTTACCAATGGGATCTGCGCTTGGCAGAGTTCTTGCATACATTTATCTTGAATTCTTAGAATCTGGCCCCTTTAGATATATTATACCGAATACTGCACGTTACTTCAGATACATAGATGATATCCTACATATCTATCCACAAAATCTTGATTTACATAGTATCACCAAGAGACTGAACAATGTAGAACCTTCTATAAAGTTCACATATGAACTTGAATCCAACATCACTCTACCTTTTCTGGACATCTTACTTGTTAGGAATATTAACGAACTAGAATTCAAGGTTTACCCACCAGTAAAAATGACCACATACATTTTTATTCACACCACAACAACACCAAAAGAGGTATCATCATAGGTTTTTATCTTAATGCTCTACATATTTGTTCCTCAACATATATATGTATATATATATATATATAATGATAAATAAGTATACATTAGTTTTTATATATATTTAATTGTATGAATGCTTATCTGCGACCACTGGTTTCATGCTGTCTTTATACAACAATCATCAGGCAGAAAAAAAGGATTTTTGTATAAATACAGGATGGAACCAATGGTTACAGATAAGCATTCATGCTATTAAATATATATAAAAACTATTTTTGTCATCCATAGACAGACTGTTTCGTTCTATTAGAACTCTTCAGTGTGGCTAGACATGTAGGACACTCGAAGCCGGGATCGAAACCCATCCAACTTTACGTTAGACTAAATATCAGATCTCTAGGCCAACAAGCGGACAAGGTTGGCTATGGGAATTTTAAGGTATTTATTGAGCAACAACAGCAGCAGTCGTTTGTTTACATATTTATACCCTATCGGCTACCAGAGTGCTCAATTCTTTCGAAGAGCTTTGCATTATGCGAGCGGCGGCATTTATTTATCATTATATTATATAATAACTCTATCACAGATATTAAGTACTTTCCAAATTATACCGCTTTTGGTCTATCGCAAACCCACCAAGTGAGATAGTAACAACCATACACTGTTGTAATATATATACATGCATATATATATATATATATATGTGTGTGTGTGTGAGTGTATGTGGGTATGTGTGTGTGTGTGAGATGTACATGGCACAATTTTTATTGTTATAGGAAATAGATTTGACAATCCAAGTTCAAATCCTGGGTACAGCGGTTTTGTCTTGTGCTAATGCCCTTCAGAAAGGTTTGAATTCATCTCTTCTCTCCCAGTGGGTAAATAGTCAGCCAGATTGGGTTCTTTAGCCTTGGGAATGGTTTGGTTTTTGTTTGGTTTCTCTGTTTAATGTCATATCAACCTTCATGGGTTATTCAATGCTGAAGCCATATTTCTCAAAGAACAGTATCCAAACTATTTAACCCATCACTAGGGGTGTAATATAATGGCCGAGGGATTTCGCTTTATATATCTTGCCTTTCGGTTTAGTTAGGCTGAGAACATTTCGCTTAGCGCATGGGTTAGTTAGGTGCATACATGAGTGCAGGTGTTCACGCGCACGCAGAGCAAACGTGTCATTCAGAGATGTCACAATAGAAACCCCAGATAGAAAATGTGACCGCGGGATGTGAATGACATCACGCACTGGAAGCGTGGGCTGAGATTTGAGAAAAAGTGAGTTAGTTGAGTTTTGCCGTCCGAAGAAGAAGGTTGACTTTCATAGCTCACTAAGACCCTGCGGCAGGTGTCACACATGGTGGTGGTGGTGGTGGTGGGGCAGATGGAAAAGTCGTCATAGAAAGATTGTGCCTCTCTCTTCCTTATGTTGAAAAACCTTTTAACTCAAAGGTAATAAAAAGTTTTGTACCTGAACTAAGAAGCCGTCAAGTGTTTTTCGTGTTTCGGGATTCCTATGTTATCTATATGTGTGTTATGGACATTATGAACGCTCTGCGTACCGGTATGAATATGTCTATTTCACGTATTCATGTATGGGTAGGTTACAGGGGAGGGGGACAGGTGGAAGGCTTCAGACCTTCCTTAAAGAGTATTTGGCCAAAAGAGGACATAACTGCATCACTGCAGTTTGAACTCATTTACTATGATTTTGCAGTCCAGAAAGTTAGCAACTACCCCATATGACTCTGTACAATTTTCTTTGGGTGTATTTGTTTAATGGCATATTGACTCATAAATTATAAAACGCTGAAATATAATCAATTTATCCTATTTACCAACCCCTCCGCTCGGGCAGGATATGACACAAGGTCAATTTTTAAGCGGAGTTTAACAGGTTTGAATTCAGAGTTTTCCTTCTCCTAGACTAGTCGCCTCACCAAGGCTGAAGAACCTAGTCTGCCCTACTATTTACCCATAGCTGGAGGGAGAATAACTGGATTCATACCTTTCCCAAGGGTATTAGTGCTACGTGAAATGTAATCAGGCTCGTCCAGGATTTGAACTCGTGTCGTCGTGTCCATATCCTGCGACGATAACCATTACACCACGGGCACCTCCACAAATATAATCAATTTATAAATGTCAATTTCAATGTTCCTTTGCAATTTAAAAAAAAAAATTGCACATTTTGATTTTTCTATAATCATATGTTCATGCACAGTTATATGATATCAGGTATTCTGATCTAATACGCATAATTTCAGCCCAGTCTACTGGGGCTGTAAAATACACCGACTGCATATCTGCAAAGAGGTAAGACTCCTCTCCCCCACACGCACACACCAAATGAGTGTCTTGGTTATGACATTAAACCATCTAATGGTGCGACTCCATCCTTGGAGATTTAAGGAATGTGAAGTACCCCTTCATTGCCATTGCTCCCAGGTCCACTCTGACCGGGAGTGGTAGCACCTGATAGGATCCTACCTATGGGTCAAATGGAATAAAATATATGTGTAAACAAATGACTGATAAATTGTCACTGCTATATATCAATACTTGAAACCATATAACTGTATGCAAAGCAGCTGGGGTATGATTAAGAATAGTACCTATAAAATATTTAATATATATGTATAAAGAGGATTTGGTATTAAATAACCTACAATGGTTGATGTGCCATAAAACCCAACCCAACCAGAGGATTTGGTATTAAAATAACCTGCAATGGTTGATGTGCTATAAAACCCAACCAAACCAAATCATATATATTTGATATATATGTATAAAGAGGATTTGGTATTAAATAACCTACAATGGTTGATATGCCATTAAACCCAACCAAACCAAATCATATATATTTAATATATGTGTATAAAGAGGATTTGGTATTTAATAACCTACAATGGTTGATATGCCATAAAAGCCAACTAAACCAAATCATATATATTTGAGATATATGTATAAAGAGGATTTGGTATTAAATAACCTACTATGGTTGATATGCCATTAAACCCAACCAAACCAAATCATATATATTTGATATATATGTATAAAGAGGATTTGGTATTAAAAAACCTACAATGGTTGATATGCCATAAAAGCCAACCAAAATAAATCCTATATATTCAGTATATATGTATAAAGAGGATTTGGTATTAAATAACCTACAATGGTTGATATGCCATAAAACCCAACCAAACCAAATCCTATATATTCAGTATATATATTGCCAAGTCAGCTGGGGCTATAGAATACACCGACTGCTTCTCTGCAGAGGGGTAAGACTCCTCCAACAAGTGTCCTGTATATGACATTAAACAATCTGATGGTGAGGTTCCAGCAATGCTGGAGCTTTGGGGAATGCGGAGTATCCCTTTATTGCCATCGCTCCCAGGTTCACTCTGGTCCGGAGTGGTAGCACCTGATAAGGGTCCTATCTATGGGTTAAATAGAACTAAACGGTGGTTGGCATTTACAGTTTTTATGCATTTTAACTGCGAATTTATGCTAAACTGAATTGTTTAAAATAGAACTGTTTTGACATTAAAACTGCGTACTAATGCTACACTGAATTGCTCAAAATAGAACTGTTTTGATATCTTATCTGTGTACTTATGCTAAACTGAATTATCTGAAATAAAACTGTTTTGACATTAACTCTGTGTATTTCCCAGTCGGTTGGGGCTGTAGAATACACTGACTGCACCTCTGCAGAGGGGTAAGACCCCCACCAATAAGCGTCCAGGATATGACACAGTTTGATGGTGAGGTCCCAGTGATGCTGGGGCTTTGGGGAATATGGAGCACCCCTTCATTGACATTTCTCCTGGGTCCACTCTGGCCCGGTGTGGTTTCACCTGATAGGGCCCTATCTATGGGTTAAATAGAACTAACAGCATACTTACACTAAACTGAGTTGTTTGACTAAACTGAATAGCTTGAAATAGAAATGATTTTGACAATTAAACCGTACTTACATTTAAACTGCGTGCTTATGCTAAACTGAATTATGTCAAATAGAACTGTTTTTTGACATTGAAACTGTATTTACACTAAACTAAATTGTTTGACATGGAAATGTTTTGACATGTAAACAAAATCTGTACTTATACTAAATTGAATTAGCTGAATTAGAACTGAATAACTCGAAAAAGAAATGTTTTTCACAATTAAACTGCATGCTTATGCTAAACTGAATTATTTGAAATTGAACTGTTTTTGTCATTGAAACTGTACTTACACTAAACTGAATTGTTACATATAACTGGTTGAATAGTTTTAAATAGAATTGTTTTTGACAATTGAACCGAAGAGAGAATTTGTCTTACTACCCAGCGAAAGACGTGTTTTGCCTCAGCATTGAAATTTAAGGCCACTGTAGTTTTGCTGACCAAAAATGACAAGTAAGACTTTTTCCATTTTCGTATCTTTTTTATACACTGCTTGTCAACGAACAATGTGTGTATTTTATCTCCTGGGACACGTTTGTGCTTTCTTATAATACTTCTAAGATATTTCTTGATGTATGTATCAAATGTTCTATGTGTGTATATGTGTTTGTCTTTCCTTCCTTTTATTCAGTGTTAGTGTATTATTGGATATAATAATGTGAATATTGGATCTTGCTAAGTTGGGAAGCAACTAAATATGCTCCCTGGTACCAATAGTTACTAATGATAAATAACATCTTCAATAACTGTCTCGGGATTCCTCATGGTCTAATAGCCAACTTGTTGGTCTGTGGCCTCAAAGTAAGTGAGCTTGAATTCCAGTTGTGATATTACATTTACTTTCGGACAAGAACCTTTGAGAAAAGTATTAACTCCTTTGTACCTGCAGCTATAGGCCAAATAATACCACTGCTATTCTTCTAGAAAGATGGGTTTGGCATTAAATAACCCATAAAGGTTGATATGCCAGTGTTATGTTTCACTCTGGCCAAACAAACAACAACACGTAATATATATAAAAATATATATTTATTTTCTTGACAGACGATTGTGTGAAGTAGGAGCAATCAGGAGAGGTATTAGAATTGTTTGTCTATGAGGCCTAGACTCTTCGGTGTAAGTAGACGATGGCCGAGAAAACACACATGGAGCAACAACAGGACAAGCTTGCATGAACAGCTTAATTTTCACTGTCTTCCGTTCAATTTGTCGGCCTTATATTACCATCAAACTCCCACACTGAGATATGGACACGCCCACACAATCTCTTCCCATAACTGACCAACGGAATATACAACTTCTGCTGTCTTTGGAATGGCATTTTTGATCATCATCGAGCGGAAATAATTGTCATGCAGTTCACAGGTCACCCTCTTCCAGTGCATCAGTTTTTGACTGCACTGTGGGATTTTAACCTCGTCCTATATTGTCAGCCAAGCTCGCCTACACAATCTCTTCCCATAACTAGCCAATGGAATATGCAACTTCCGCCGTCTTTGGAATGGCATGTTTGATCATCATCGAGCGGAAATAACTGTCATGCAGTTCACAATTCACCCTCTTCCGGTGCATCAGTTTGTGACGGCACCGTGGGATTTTTATCTTGCCCCATATTGTCAGCCAAGCTGTATTTTACACCAGTAAGCAAATCCAATTACTGTTTTTCAACTGCCCCAAAATTTGGAAGAAAAAATTATGGAATCCTCGTAAAAAACATTGTTGCCTCTCTCCTGGTCAGCCTGAAATCTTTGAAGCATGGACTTAACTATGAAAAACAATATTTTTCCCTTAGCTGCTTCAAGCTTTCTTGATAGCGCTTGACAAATCAGCTTTATAGGTTGGAACCTTGTGATATACAAGTTTTTTTTTAAATTTCCACCAAAAATTTTTGATTACATTAAGATACAGACTGCTGGCCATTTCATTGAGTTTATATGACTTCGTGCGATTACCTCCCTTATCTGCCAAAGAGTTCTGATCCTGAGAACTAGGTTATTACCTCCCTTGTCTGTCAATAGCCACTATGTGACGTGCTCAAACCTGCATGTAGATAATTCAATTAAACATCAGACATTTGTTTATACATACTTAAATGATCAAACAGTTCTATTTCATGCAATTCAATTTAGCATTATTCATTCGTTTGCACTCAGTTTAAATGTGAAACAGTTCTATTTGACCCCTAGAAAGGACCCTATCAAGTGCTACCACTCCAGGCCAGTGTGGACATGGGAGCGATGTCAGTGAAGGGTTACTCCGCATTCCCCAAAGCTCCAGCATTATTGGAGTTTCACCATCAGATTGTTTAGTGTCATATCCAGGACCCATGTTGGTGGGTGGGCGCCTTACCCCTCTGCAGAGAAGCAGTTAGTGTATTCTACAGCGCCTGTAGACAACATGAACAATGTTCTTTAAAATTTTGGTGAAGAGTACAGAAGCTTCGAAGCGATAAAAATAAAGCTTGGTTTCTTTGTTTTTATGGCATATCAGCCTTCGTGGATTATTAATGCCAAAGTCATCCTGGCAGAAGAACAGTTGAAGTATTGTTATATAATTGCGGAAGGATTTTTTTTATATTATCATTTTTCGTTGGTTATATCTTATCTTTCGGTTTAGTTAGGCTTACAACTATTCGGCTTAGTGCACGGGTTGGGGAACACATTGAGCGCAGGTGTTCACGCTCGCGCAGGGAGGATGTGACAATCACAAATGTCATAATAAAACCCCGGATAGTAAATAGGACAGGGGATGTGAATGACGTCATGCCCGGAAGCGATGGTCTGAGGATTTTGGGTGATTTTTGAAAAAAAAGCAGTTAGTTGGGATTCGGACCTGGGCGAAGCGAGTTGATTTTCGAATCTGGACGAGGCCAGTCCAGTTGGGTCTACGAGATGCGCCACGCGGGGTGGGGTCAGATGGAACAGTCAGCATAGTAAAAATTGTGTCTCTCTCTCCTCGTGTTGAAAACCTAAAAGTCAAGAAGGTAATAAAAGTTTCGTACCTGAACTAAAGCAAGTCGTCAGTGTTTCGCGTATTTCGGGATTCCTATGCATATGAACGGTCTACGTATCAGAACGTTTTCCAGATCTGTGTATTTCACGTATCCGTATATTTGTATAGTTGTATCATGGCTATACAACAGTATTAATTAACACGCACACACACGCACACACACATATATATATATTATCATCATCATCATATCCTGACTCTCGCCACTTCTCCCTATCATTCATCGCCTCCGGCCGGTCTTCAAGGTTACATCCTGTGTCTTCACATAGCTGCTGTATGTAAGTTCGAGCTGGTCGTCCTGCTTTTGCTTGGCCATATGTGGGGGTTCATAGGAGTACATCACTTACGAGCTCGTCCTTGCTTCTCCAGCAGTGTCCTGCGTGTCTGGTTCGTCTAACTTGTATAGTTTTCGTGATGGGAGGCAAGTGGCCGTATAGTTGGTGTCTCGTGGGGTGTTGTCGCCAGAACTTGTTCAATATTGCTCTCAGCATTCTTGTGTAGTTGCCGTCTAGTTTCTTCTCCAGCAGTTTAGTTAGCGTCCATGTAGTGCATCCATATAGCAGTATCGATACAACCGCTGCCTGGAAGAAACTGCGTTTCATTTTATCGGTCAGGTCTGATTTCCATATGATCGAGAGCCTATCGATAGCCGTCCATGCTTTCGTCAGTCGTGTGTCGATGTCGTTTTCGGTTGACGAGACGCTACTTCCTAGGTAGGTGAATTTGTCTACTCGTTTCAGAGAGGCTCCGTCTAGAGTGGTGATGTTGCCCGTTTGGTTGTAAAAGTAAGTAAAGTTGACAATTGTAGTCAAGGGCTACCCGAAGGCTTTCTTTTCAATAGCTACTACACCGTGGCGTAGGGGAGGGCGCTACTCCTTTCCCTGGATTGCTACACTTTACCCTTGATACGTACCTTATAATGCTGAGTGTTAAGTATCAAGTACCATTTTTTAAGTCTTTGGTATGACTCGACTTGGGATTGAACCTCAGTCTCCCGGGTCATTGGCGAACACTCTACCCACTAGGCTAATGAGCCGGTGTCTGATATATATATATATAGAGAGAGAAAAAGAGTTATACACTCAACTCTTACTTTAACGCAAATAAAGAATAAACATAAAATAAAAATGATACAATAGAATAAAACAACATTAAACGAAGTGTAGAATTGAACAAGCAAAATCTCTTACTCACCGTTGGACCGTAACAAAGAAAGAAGTAATGTGAAACAGTTTCTCAACGAAATACCCATGCTTGGTTTTCGAATTCAAAGTTCTTTTCGTTTTTATTTTTTATTTTTTATTTTTTTTTTTTTTGTTCATTTCAAACTGTAGTTTGCCATCCGGCCTCGAAAAACACTCATCAATCTTTTATTGAATATTTTCTTCTCTCCGTGGCTTGTCTTGACAATTCTGTGGGCTGGCCTTCAATAGAATTCAAATTTCGTGTTGAATAGCTTTTACAGTCCTTCTTCTTAAAAATGTCGCCCGAAACCTACTCTCTTAGGGTAAGCTGTGGTGTGCAACCGTTTTTTTCCTGCGGAGAGAATACTCACTCTTGGCTTATCCACAAATTTTATCCATTTCTTTGGGTCAGAGGAATCAAACAAAAAGCCCCTCTAGATTTTCGACCCAACTCAACGGTCATGCATTGGCTGAATGGTCGAAACACTGCCTGGCAAACTGGCCACTAGACCGGTTCGAGACTGCTTCCGAACTAAATCAAAATTAACTCAAAAAGACTAACTGGTCGACAAACAACTCATTTTTGTACTCTCAAAAGAACAGTAACAGTCCAACTATAAAATAAACCAATGGAATTCAAGCAATTATCAACTGCCAGATTTACAAATTCCAAAAAGATATGCCCGGTAACTGATAAATAGTGGAGCAATTTGGGTTATTACGTTCACTTTCGGACTAATGCCCTTGGGGAAAATATGAACCCCGCTTTATCCTTCCTCGAGCTATGAGTTAAAACAAACAACTACCGTTCCTCAACAGGGAAAACTTTGGCATTAAATAACCCACGAAAGTTGATATGGCAACTAGATCTGTTTGTTAATGATTAATATTAAATTATAATAATATTTAAAACCATTCCATGTGTAATCAAATTATTATTATTGAATTGGAATAGTTACTTAAAACCAGATAATTATGTATAAATTATTAGCATTAAATAAGAATACTTGAAACGATATAATTCTGTACAAATTAGTAGTGTTAAAAATGTAATATAATGGCCGAGGGATTTCGTTTTATATATCTTGCTTTTCAGTTTAGTTAGGCTGAGAACCTTTCGCTTAGCGCATGGGTTAGTTAGGTGCAAACATGAGCACAGGTGTTCACGCGCGTGCGGAGTGGACGTGTCATTCAGAGATGTCACAGTAGAAACCCCAGATAGAAAATGTGACCGTGGGATGTGAATGACGTCACACACCGGAAGCGTGGGCTGAGATTTGCGAAAAGTCGGAGAGTTGAGTTCCTGCCTCGGAAGAAGAAGGTTGACTTTCGGAGCTCGCCGAGGCCTTGCGACAGGCGTCGCACATGGTTGGGGGGGGGGGGGGGCAGATGGAAAAGTCGTCATAGAAAGATTGTGCCTCTCTCTTCCTCATGTCGAAAAACCTTTTAACTCAAAGGTAATAAAAAGTTTCGTACCTGAACTAAGAAGTCGTTAAGTGTTTTTGTGTTTCGGGATTCCTATGTTATCTATACATGAGTTATGAACATTCTATGTCCATTTCACATATCCGTATCATGGGTATGTTACAAAAATAGCTACTTGAAGCTATTATAGTGTGGGATTGAACAGGAAGGTTTGTCTTCGTATATTGTCGTATCTGAGCACCAAAATTCATCGCCCCAATTATTTGAGTGTGAGGAACACAATTCGGACACTTGTTGCCGAGGAAATGTATTATGGTTTAATATTTCCTCGAACTAAACAATACAAAACAATTCCCGATGAATTAACAACATATTATTTGCCTGAGCAAAATGAATGGTATAGACACAGAAATTAAAGGAAATTTAAAATGTGTACATTATTGAGAAGAGTCCTGTCGTGCAGTTGAAAGCCTATTGGCATAAGTTAAGAGTTCTTAATAGAATGGAAATTGTTGAGTGAAAACTTATATCAAGGCGTGGTACTGTATGTGGTATGTTTGCAAAGTTTGTGGGGGTGCCCCGCTGTTAAGGAACGCACACACTCCAAATGGTTAGTAAGCATTAATACCCAAAAATTTGTTTGTATTTCATTCGCAGGAGGTAGGGTTCCCTCTCACTCACCAGCCAGTGGGACCAACCTGGCCACTTTTTGTGAGGCGCTCGTTGAGTAGTGGTTATTGTCATTGGAAATGGACTCGATGATACGAGTTTGTAGCAGTCATATGTCTATTTTCTCTCACGAATCAATGCCCCCGCCAAGCGATTCGGCCACACACTGACCAATCAGCGGACAGAGCGCATTGATTCCTTCTTCCTCTCAAGAACTTTTTCTTCTAGCTCTTTTTGGTGACGCCGGTAGTACGTTGGTTCTTGAATTCGTATAAGGTGTGTCATAGCTCGTGTGGCAGGCCGCAGGGTTGGTTCATTTGTGTAGCTCGTAGAAAGTAGCAGCGTATCTTCAGTGAAGATCTTCCATGCTGGAATATCCGTATGAGAAGACGAGAGAGAGAGAGAGAGAGGTCTTTCTTCGTCGCTGGCCGAGTGCTCTCTGACTGTGGCGACTTCCAAAAAGAGCTAGAAGAAAAAGTTCTTGAGAGGAAGAAGGAATCAATGCGCTCTGCCCGCTGATTGATCAGTGTGTGGCTGAATCGCTTAGCAGGGGCATGGATTCGCGATAGAAAATAGATCTGTGACTTCTACAAGTTAAAATCTTCAACTAGGCTGTTTACATTTCCCATGGCGCTGACACACTTGGGAAAAGTATAAATCCAACTATTCTCCTTCAAGCTATGGATAAAATAGTAGGACAGACTGGGTACTTTAACCTTGGTATAGCAACCAGTCTACGAGAAGGAAAACTATAAATTCAAACCTGTTAAATTCCGTTTGATAATTGACCTTATGCAACGTTCTGCTCGTGCGGAGTGGTTGGGTAAACATATAATATTGCCACTTCCAAGAAACTAGTTACCCAGATGCTTACAGTTTGTCTCAGATGGAAGTGCTCGTTGTGTAATGGTTATCATGGTATGAAATAGACAAGGCACACAATGTTAATACCCCTCGGAAATATATGGATCCTACTAATTTTTTAAATTGTAGAGCAGACTAGGCTCTTTAACCTTAATATGGCAATTGGTCGAGGAAAAGGAAAATTCTGAATTCAAACCTGTTAAACTCCGCTAAAAATTTTACCTTGTATAATATGCAGCTCGAACGGAGGGTTTGGGTAACTTGAGAGGCAGATTAGCTTTACAAAGATGAATTAATGCTAATAAGGTCTGTAATTCTTGAGCTAGGGGACACCAAATGTAACTGATAGAGGAATAAAAACAACAAAAATTCCACATATTAAATAAAGGATTTTTTAAACATTTATCCTGAAAAGGATTTGTTACAGTCCAAACCCAAATGTTTCACTAAATCTAAAAATAAAAAAAATATACACGTGCGTCATAACTTCCGAAAATTACGTTTTTCTATTTGGCCACCAAAAGCTCGTAGTTCTGAATACCTGATATCCACCATGCTGGGTAGTCGCAGTCTAGTAGTCGAAGAAGACAGATCTTAGATCCCAAATCTCTGAAACGAAATACCAGTCCTGAATTTCATGACAATAACCAAATTTTATCCTCAAAGGACTTCAAGAATGATACGCAAATAAGCAATTAAAAAAAGGAAGAATCTTAAAAACAATTGCATCCATTGTACATATACAAAAATTAATACCCACACAAAAATGTATTTTGTGAATGAGTAGGTATTGCCAAAATAATACATAAAAAGAAAATTACACCATCACTTCGAATATTTGGAATACTGTCTTCATCTTCATTGTTATATTCACTACGTTTCGGCCGGTGCGTCCTTCTTCAGATATTTCAAGTCGAACTCGGGGGCTCACACAGAACTTCAAATTAAATCCTTTATTTAATCCGGTGTGGGTGGGGGAGATTGTTCTAATTCTTTTTACTGTGACCGAGTATAAGCTATAGTAAGTATTTCTTATTATTTACCTGTAGTCGGGATTGAAACTGCAACCTTCAGATGATTTCCTTTTGAAGCACTTGTAGGGGGACATGTGGTTGTTTTGTGAATATGTTTGCCCCCCCCCGCCGCCCAGAATTTATGTTGGTTTTATATTTGAAAAAAAAAAAAACAAACGAAGTAAAAATGTGTGAAACGACGCGTACAAAAAGAACATATAAAACAAAGCTGTACAAACAAACTAAAATTTATATCTCAACAATACATGCAATGAAACGTTTCAAAACATTAGTGTTCTAATACTGTTTGTTAAATATTCTTGTGTGTGTGTGTGTGTGTGTGTGTAACTAGCACTAATACTACTAAAAAAAAGGACTATTTAACAAAAGTGTCCTATGCGTGTTGACTAAGTTTTTCTACTGTTTATTTCTTTCTGTGGTTTGACGAAATTTCTGTGTTCGAGGCTGGAAAAAGTCTCACCGACAAAGTATGACGAGGAAAAGAATGGTTGCACGGAGTATACATTTTCGTGTCGGTTGACTGCTGGAAGTCAAATGTAGAAAAAAAGAGGAAGGGTGTGTTGACTGTTAGTCGAGATGGATAGAGTGAGAGTGTTCTCTCTGGAAGTCACACTGGAAAGAGTGTGAAGACCCTGTAAGTGAAAATGTGAAAGAGAATGGATGTTGGAAGATGAAAGTATTTATAGACAATCCTTGTTATGCAGTTGGCTCCAAAAACGTGGGACAAAATTGAAGTTGCGGACGTAGTTGTGAGCACTAACCACGTCGTTTTCCTGGCCAATAGGTTCCCGAGACTGATTGTTTACCAACGTCCGCCATCTTTGTTTCAGGAACAAGTGGCATAACGGCCATTTTAAAATATAAGAGTGTAAATCCTATACACTTTTTAACCAAGCGCCTATATCCGTTGCGCCTTTGACACATAAAGAGTTCACTTCAAAGAAAACTTCCGTTCAACTCAACCTCTTGTGATTCGTTTTTATGTTTACTTGACTTATTTTATAATTCATTACAGCATAAACCTCTTATCATAGAATCCAGTAAAGTCCTCTGCTACAATATTCAGAACCGCTAATTTGTTAAATTCATGTGCTACCTTCATAACAAATCCCTCCGGCAGAAAAAAAAACATGTTTTTCACAAAAATCACTCACATTTATTTTCGTAGTTACATTAGATCGGTTTCGTAAAAAGGAAGACGTCGAGAGGTTTTGGTTAATCGATGGAGAAAAGGATATATTCTTTCAGAAGGAAACATATTTTATTGGGAAAAAAATGCTTATTGACGTTACTGTAAATATCTACATAAACAATTTCCTTAAGATACTCTAAAATTAAAATCCAAATAATTAATTTTCTTCCTCTTTTGTTTTTTCTGTTTTCTTTTTAATTATCTCTCTGTTTCGTTTCTTGTTTTCTGGGGGGTTGTTTTTAAATACAAATGCAAGGAAAACGCAGCCTGACTAAAATCGTCTGCACCGTTTCATTGGAAACGAAATTAATATGATAACCAAAAAAAAAATCTATTTCTGTCGTCTCATTTTTATTTGAAAGACGTCGAGAGCTTTTGGTTAATCGATGGAGAAAAGGATATATTCTTTCATTTATAAATTGTTGCTCATCTATTGGAAGTCGACAGTTTCACTTGAACCCTAACCTATACGACTTTTTTCTTCAATTGTTTGGAACTCTAACTGACTAACTTTTGAATTAATCTAAATCTCTCAAAGTCTCACGTAACTACTTCTAGTCAATTCTACGAGTGCTCATGGGTTTTCCATACTCACACTTACCTCATTACCCTGTCGACAGCGAATTCACCGTCGCGTAATGACTTATAACTGGAAGGCAGAATAAGGTTACCCCCTGTTATGTTGGAAAGAAGAAAATAAAACGAAGGCGGCGAGAATATTGGTAGTTTTCAATTTGGAAGTTTTAATAACAGCTTGAGACAAAAAGAACCCTTTTGCCATAAGTCGCAGGGAGAAGACGACAGTTGTAATAGTTGAGAAGGAATAAAGTAGCTGAATGTGAGAGCATGAATTGAGTTGCGGTAGTCAAGCTAAAGTCGAGTTGCTGAAAACAGAATAGGAATCAAATTGCTATTGTCAGAGGCGGAATTTAACATCTAATTTAACTCATCTGGGAGCCGTTGGTCTAGGAGGGTTGAATGAATAATGAAGGATTGATCTCCTAGGCACAACAGTCCATAAATTAAATGTGCTCTCCTTATGGTGAATTGTTCTGCTGCTGGAGAGAAAGAGAGGACAGGTCCATCCTGCTCGAAAGATGGCTGAGGAGAGAAAAGGAGAATCAGTCCATCCTGCTCGAAAGATGGCTGAGGAGAGGAAGTTTCGCGCGCTTTCACCGCCTTTTGTATTGCCTGGGAAAGTCCTCCGGGCAGAATGGGATAAGTCATCCCTATTGGGTGAAAATATGCGACGTGACCACAGCGGTCAAATTAATTTACGCGCCAAACAGAAATTCGAAATTCTTTCTGCTACAGGCTAAAGTACTGGACTGCAACATCGAAGTAAGTGAGTTCGAATTGCAGTCACGCTAGTACGTCCATTTTCAGACTAATACCCTTGGGAAAGGTAGGAACTCCTTATCCCAACAATGAGGTAAACAGTATCACTGCTGTTCTTCTAGAAGGATGGCTTTGGCACTAAATAACCCACGCAGGTTGATATACCATTTACCATTGAAACCAGAAACCTGTTGTCAAGGCTTAGAATATGCTGTGTCCACTATAGAGGGGTCTCTCCCTCCCCGCAAAAAAAGGGGTGTCCTGGATATGACAATAAACTGCATCTGATGGTGAAGCTCTAGTTATAGGGTTCTGGTTCGGTTTCTTTGTTTAATGGCATATCAACCTTCGTAGGTTATTTAAAGCCAAAGCCATCCTTCCTGAAGAACAGTAGTAGTACTATTTAACCCATAGCTAGGAGGATAAAGGGGTTCATACCTTTCCCAATGCTATTTGTTCGAAAGAGAACGTATAACATTAGGGTAGATAATATTACCATTCATACAAAAATGGCAGTTGAGGTTTATAGGACTTTACACTCCAATAAATTATTTTGGGTGGTATGCCACTTGTTCCCACAAAGATGGCGGACGCTCAATATTCAGTCTCGGGAAACCATTGGCCAGGAGGACCACGTGATATGCTTAAAAACACATCCGCGCGTAAATTCAAGTCCTGCGTCTTTGAGCCACCTACAAGACGGGTTTTTTCTATAAATACGTCGTCTTCAAGCACCCTCTTTCTCTCTGACCAAATTTCTTCGAGGCAGCAACACACTCCTTTCAGCGTGAATCAACAGGAGAGAAAAGCAACACCATGAATGGGCCTCGCAGATATTCATATACAAGGACTATGAGACGCTTTCCCGTCTCTGAGAAACTGCCTGTTTCTAACCATAGAAAAAGGACATTTTAAACTTGCAATTCTTTTTGTAGCTTAGTTGTGTTACACACACACACACACACACACACACACACGAGCTCACACATATATACACACTATTATTTTGTTAGATGAGTCAGTAATATTTTTCTGTATCAATGTAAGTTTATTTGTTGTAGAATATAAATTTGTTTTTGTTCGTCGCCTTGTTTTAAATGTTCATTTTGTCCGCGCCGTTTTACAACCTTTATTTGTTTCATATCTTTTACTCATTTGTTTCCTATGCTTTATTCATTCACTATCTTTATCCATGTGCTTATTCAAACTTAATTCAAACCTATCTTCAACATTAAACTTGTAGGGGAACTTAAATACTAAATACAGGTCCATTCTCCTACAGGTTATAGAGTTCTGTTGCCGTCTGTTATATTAAAAGGAAGAACAAATGAGTCGACGAAGGTATTGATAGTTTTCAATTTGGAAGTTTTATTAACAGCTTGAGACGAAAGGAACCCTTGTGCTGTAAGTCGCAGAAAGAGAAAAAAAGCTGTAGAGTTGAGAAGGAATAAAGACGCCGAAGTCACAGCAGGAGTTGAGATGCTGTCGTCAGGACAGGAATTAAAATGCTGAAGTCAAAGCAGGAGTTGAGATGCTGTCGTCAAGACAGGAATTAAAATGCTGAAGTCAAAGCAGGAGTTGAGATGCTGTCGTCAGGACAGGAATTAAAATGCTGAAGTCAAAGCAGGAGTTAAAAATATCCAATTTGTTTCTCCGAGGATCTTTAGCGATAAATTTTTAGCCGGAGATTTGGTTGTTAGCGAGAGGGAAGTGTGTTTAGCGAGGAAGATGGTGTAACGTGTGTGTGTTTACGTTGAGTTGTTTCCTCGCTTAGTGGTGTTAGTCCCCTCGCTAAGTTTGTGAGAAATAAAAGGAGAATGATGAAGAAGTATGGCGATGGTCGAAAGGTGTTTTTAGAAATAGGTTCTTATTTGCAGTATGGAATATTGGGTTTGCTTTTGGTGCTGTAAGACTCGTGGAGAGGTTGTGCTTATTGAGACGAAATTGAGTTATGAGAAGTTGAGAAGGTTGAGATGGCAGCGTGTGTCGTCGGACGTGTGAGGGATTGTGTTCGTTGCATTTTGACGAAAGACATGTTGCAGTTGTAGGAATTGAACTTTGGATGTCACCACGAGTTTCGTGTCTGGTATTTGGGGAGAGTATGCGTTATCTCCATTAAGGTGGCCCAGAGGTGAATTGGGAGCTAGGTGTCGAGAGCGGGATTACGCGTCAGATCGACATAGCCAATTTTGGGGTGACATAAAGTTGTGCCTGTGCGAGGCATGTTGAATGCATCTAATTTATATTCAACCGGGATTCCTTGTAAGGAATCCATAAATTAGATGGGTTCCCTCGTTTGTCCATGCTGCTGCTGTTGCTATTCTAGAGCCGCAGTGAGATGTCTGCACTGGGGGGCATTGTCCAGCTAAAAAGCATCGCTATTGAAGAACGGCCTATGTGACGTCTGCACTGGTCGGCGTCTCCAGCCAAAGAGAGTGTGTTTGGCAGCTTACAAGATTTGGTGGCCGGAAATGAAGGTCCAGGCTGAATAGGATAAGTCATCCTGATTGGGTGAAATTAAGTGTCGAATTAAATTGCGCGCCAAACCAAAATACGAAATTTTTTCCTTCTCTACAAAACCTTCGGTTTAGAAGAAAAGATGAATGATGAAAGAATGATTTCCCAGACACCAAAGGTACATAAATTGGATGTGTTCTCCTCATGCTTAGTGGACTGCTCTGTTGTGAGAGAGGAAAAAGATGGTCTGTCCTGCGGCTAGCAAAGGAGGAAGCGAAGAGAAAGAATGTGTTCTCTCACATTGGCTGGTCTGGTCTGCTGCTAGGAGGCGAAGAGAAGAGAGCGAGAATGGTTAACGCGGCTTTTTATGTTGCCCGGGGAGGTAACCCGGGCAGAATGGGACCAGTTATTCTCATTGGACGAAATATGTAAATTCGAATCTCCAACGGCCAAAACTATTCCCGCACTAAATAATGATTTGAAATTCTTTCTGCGACAAACATAATAGCCCGACTGGAGTTCGTACTCGCCTACTACTATTCCGCAGTCCAGCGCTTTAACCATTACACCACGAGGACACTCCCTCTAGGGTTATGGGGAGTGTGGAGTACCTTTCCATTGTCATTTCGTCAAGGTCCACTCTGAACTAGAGAGGTATAATCTGTAAGAGTTTTATCTATGGTATGGGGATTTTTATAAGCCCCGAAAAGCCCGTTTTATTCCTACGTTTTGTAAAAGAATAAACCGTACTTCAACAGCAGTAGGGAAATGGGTGACAGCTTTTGAAGAAGGGAGACGAACGACTTTTTGTGTAACAAAATTTATATACAATAACAACAACAACAACAACAATAAACAGGGTTTTACACCAAATGGAACAAACAACGAATATGTAAGAGTTCAAAAAAGAATTCAAGGTTCAGATAGGTGGTAGGGTTTTGTAAGGTTTGTAAAGTTTAGTTGTAAGGTTGTTATAAGGTAAAGTTATAAGGTAAAGTTGTAAGATAAAGTTATAAGGTAAAGGTTTAAGGTAAGGTTTGTAGATAAAATGCCTGCTGGAACATAGCTGTGTGTCCTGTTCCTTTTAACTCAGCACGTGCGTTCGTCGCTCTTGGCTCCTGGCTGGTGGAAGGTACCAAATACGTTTGCCGTCAAGGGCTGCTACGAATGGACCTGTTCCAAACAGCGGTGGGGGTGGAAAAAAGAGGAAGAATCTTCAGTTGTCGCTCTTTTTATAGTGGACGCCACGTGACCCCAAGGGGCTGCTGATATTCGGGGGAACAGGATCACCAGTTCCTTAACAAAATTTCTACAATGGGTCAGATAGACCCGTTTAAAACTTATTAGTATTCGATAGGCCCGTGTGCACCCCCCTCGCATTAAAAAATATCCAAAAACAACTACACAAAAATATAAACACGAACGTGCTTTTCCCTAACCTCAAGGCATAAAAGGTTGGCCTGTCATCGAAATTTATCTATCAAACCAGTCAATCACGTCTTCCATCACTGGGTGCTGTGGGTATTATTGAATACTTATCACACCTTCTTTGTCCATGAATAAGATGTTTTTACAATATAAATAACTTTATTGTAAACACAAATCTTATTCACATAAGCTTATTATACATTTTTATCATAAAAAATATAAATATATTTCACTTGTATGCTTTATGAGATCAAACTAGGCCACAACGCCTCCAAAATAACCAAAAGTATTTGTTTCGGAAAAGGTAATGGTGCAGCTGATTACTGTATAGTATCCAAATGGTACAAGTAATTTTTCTCGGGTTGCAAGAACCTTGACGATCAGGTACGGTTAGGTAGGCCGAAACTGTGGATTCGGTGGCTGTGCTCCAAGCCACAAAGGCAAATCCAGCGAGTAGCACTCAAAGAATATTTGGCGAGATCGACATCTCACCTCTAGTGTGCTTCGTCACTTTTATAGCCTTGACGAAAGCATCGGTAAGCGCTGATTTGTGCCTCATGTTACCAAAATATCAGAAAACTTTTGTCTCACTCTTGTATATGTTGATTATATCTCTTTTACTCATAAGAATTTTGAGAATATCATTTTATGCAATGTTATTTTAGAATTCTTGTAACATACTGAGATCCTTCTTGGCTTTATTTACAATATTATTGAGAAGTCACTAAATACCAATTATAAAGTTAATATATAAATAAAATAAAACATCTAACAAATAATCGTCATTCTTTCCATGTTTAAATGATTTTTTGGAGAAAAAGTTATAACAATGAAATATTCTAATCCTTAATATAACCTTTTTTCAACATTCTAGGGTATATGATCGTTGACGTAAGGTCAAAATTTAAGAAGTCATTCATTCTATCAATATGTGTATATTTCAATTAATACACTCCATTCATTGAGATACAAATGGTTGGCGTAAAAAAAAGAACAAATAAACTTGTGTGGCGGGCGCCATCATAAGGAAGATAATAATAATAATAATAATAATAATAATAATAATAATAATAATAATAGTAGTAATAGAAATAATAATAGTAATAATAATAATAATAATAAAAATAATAATAGTAATAATAATAATAAAATACACACTGCAGCCAACCAATTGACCCGGTGGCCATCACGTGCTCGTTAGCGCGCAATTTTAGTTATTCGGTAATCTCCGGCATTTTTCGGCAAAGTCCGTCATTCATCGCTCGCTACTAGTACGGTCCGTAGCCTCTTTCTGGCTGTGCACCAACAATATGGCGGTGGTGTTTGACAACGTGCATGTAGCTACTTACAAAGAGAGCGGTTACTTTGAGCAGGCCGTTAAGGTGCCACACAGGGCTGAGATCATCCGAGAACAGAACAATGTGGTCGTTAATTTCTGTAAAGGTGAGTCTGGAGCCTTTTTTATAGGGACATTTCTTTCCTTATCTATCTCCCTCGTCTTTGTATTGTCGTCAGAGTCGGTTATAAACAAAGCCATCATTTGGTGATGATGATGGCGGCTTATAGTTGATGTTTCGTCTTCCTTTTTTTTTTCTTCGTTTTCCCTATCTTGCTTTTTTAAATCTTAAATCTCCTCTCTTATTTATTTATTTTCGAAATTGCTTATTCAGGTCCTTAAATTCCCTGGGAAAAGCTAACCTTGTTGGCTTATTAAAACTATTTGGCTTTGTGCAGGTTGTTTCCCCGTTGTCTACTCAGAAAGCGTGTATGCTGTCCAGTAAATGATTATGGAACCTTGAATAATATGAAATATTAAAAACCTTGTTTCCTCGTTTTTGGGATCTAAAAAAAAGAAAAGGGGTTCTCTAATATACATCAATTTCTACCAATTTGGACCCAGTGTATATATTCAAGGCAATGAAAAAAGCCTCTGAAACGGAAAGGTTTTATCATCAACTTAGAATGTAAAAACGAAAACGTAGGTTCCTTACAAATTCTTTAAAATTTGGGGTTTTAGTATCTTTTTATGAAACCAAAAAAAAAAAAAAAAAAAAAGACCTTTTTTTTTTTTTTTAAGACCTTAATTTTGATTAATCTTTTTTCTCTCTGTCAAGTGCAAGATATTTAAATCTCTTAAAATATTAAGTTTTATTTTATTTCCTTTTTTAAATTCATCTTTTTTTCTTTCTTTTAACAAAAAAGGGGAATAGATCTTTTTTTTTCCTTTTCTTTTTATTATTGTACTAATTAAATCTTGTGAATCCATTGTTTTGTTTCTTTTTCCTTGTTTTAAATTTCTAGGATATGTTAATATTTGGATTGTGTATTTCTTTGTAATAAATATATATATATATGTTGTCTTATTTCCCAATCTTGGCAGGACCTCCAGATCTTTCAGATTGACATTCAATGTATTCTAAAAAGAGGAAAAAATGTTTTTATTTATTTTCTTTGTCTAGGTAGCTTTAATTATTGATCAGATTTTTAAAAAAGAAAAAGGTGGGGGGGGGGGGCATCACAAAAAAAAAAACTTGCTGTGTTGGTTTCTTCCTGGAAAAAAATTAAGCTGTAATGTGACTTAAAATTACAATTGTATCCCCCCCCCCCGTCGGAAATTTTTAATTTTGTTATTTTTTAAAAATTTCTTTAAATAAATCTTAAAAATAACTTACTTAAAAAAAAAAAATTGTTTTAAAAAGAAATAGTAACTTGACAATGCAAGAAACTTAAAAATTCTTGATTCGTAGTTTTTGATGTCATTAAATTAGTTTTAACTACATAAAATTTTATTTCAATTTAAACTTTTGAAGTAAGTTATCATGAAATTGTTCTGAAACATTTGAAATTGGAGTAAAACTTTTTTCGAACAACTAATTTTCTTTTACTTTTCTGGTAAAAACTTTTTTTTGTATTTCATATACACGCGCACATAGTATTGTTTATATATTCGTGATTGAGATATATATATATATATATATATATATATATATATATTTTTTTTTATTTGACGGGAGGAAGAAAATTTCCTCTTATCTTTTTAGCACCTAAATTGATGTTTTCTATTTTCGAAAGACGAATAGTGCGAAGATTTAAAACTCTAAGTTAATAAACAAATAACTAAATTTAGAATTAGTGGTTTTGTATTTATTTATTCAAGATAATAACGAAAAGAAAATTCGTCTTAAAGTGAATCAGGTAGTGGTGATTTTCTTTTCGTAACTGTGACACTTAAAAAAAACAAAAAAACAAAACCCATTGGCAAGCTCTGTGCTGACTTCTTGTTCTCCCACCCGGGGCACAAATGCTCTTCACCCCCCGAGGATAAGCAGGCTAAGAGTATTGTCAAGTAAAAATCGGCTTCTTCAGGACTCCAAGAGGTTCCATCTTGGTAAAAACAAATACATATTGCAAAAAGAGGATTTAACAAAAACCAAAAAAAAGAAATAAAAAAAACGAACTTTTCACCAAATTCTTTCTTTTTCGTTGTTTTTGAGGGTGAGATCATGAAAAAGTCGCTTGACGAAAAAAACAAACAAAAAAAAAAAAAAACAAGTTTTCATTTCTTTTATTTTTAGTAATTTAAACTTGAAAATTTGGGAGCAATGATTATTTTGGATAGAAATGACAAGAATTATTAGAATTTCTTAGTTTTAAGGGTAAAAATGAGAAATACGAGGTAAAGAAGCGACTAATGATGACTTTAAACTTGTTCAAGTTATAAGGTCTGTATCCAATACAAAGTAAAAACTTTGTACGACACAAGGCTAATATAAGTGAAGAGCAGTAGTTAGGAAGATTTAGTGCTGTCATTCGTGTGTGTTATTTTCTTTTCTCGTGTGTACTGTTTTTATTTTTGACTCCATATAGAAGTTAAAATCCCTGTTGCTTCTCTTGTGGATCTTCATTCACTCACGCACCTATTATCTAAGGTGGTTATTTTTAAAAATAAAATGATTTTACGTAAGTGTTACTATTAGAGACCCTTATATTTTTGGTGCTGTGTATTTTCTTTTAATCATAAATACATAAAAGAAAACGAGTCTCTAGAATCAATTATTAGTATCCATTGCTAAAAAGGGTGGTTTATTAAAAATAACTACTTGTCTTATATATATATATATATATATATATATATATATATATCTGTCAATACGTCAGTTGATTTGTAGAACTTGAGATTTTAAACAATTTAGATATAGGTCTAAAAAAAAATATCCCATCAAAAAGCAAAATATAAACTTCTATTATTAAAATCCAAATGAATTAACCGATAGATGTACATCACGAACACCTCTCATCTTTGTAATTTATCAAAAGTATCTAAAAAAAAAAAAAAAAAAAAAAACTTTGGCGGTATAATTTTAATCGAATAATTTAAGTTGTAGAAATGAAATTTTATAAGATTTAAAAGAAAAACAGTTTTTTTCTTTTTCTTATGCTAGGTACAATTTGTTGTTAAAAGCTGTCAAATGTCATGCTTAACAAAATTATTAAAAACAAAACAAACAAAAACAATCATTTCTTCTGAGGAATTAGCATCTCTTATACGATCGTTTGTTTTTGAATCTAATATGAATGGAATTAGATCCTTAAAATGTAACAATGATTTTTTAAAAGCCATTTTTCTTTTATAATTTTGTTTCAAAGTTATTTTATCTATTTATTTTTTTCATAAATATCTATCTTGGCGTGTGCGAAATTACCCGAACAATAGTCGGAAAATGTACCGATCGATTGCGGTACGTGAGGATTTACAGTTAATAGAATTAAAGGAATTTTATTTTTATGTCAGCAAAATAATGACGGCATGGTTTTGTTATATCTAATAAACGGTATTGCCCTTTGTTAATTCTATGTTCCTGTGTAAAAAAAAAAAAAAAAAAAAAAAAAAATCTGCCTCTGGTGAGTGTACATCTTTTCTCGGAACTAAGTGTCATTCCAGGCCTTTAGTAAAAGTCCAATTTCAGACAGTCATCCTTCCAAGCAGCACTGGTCCCTTTGGAAGAGGAAGTGCCACTGTGAGAGGGTCATTAACTGGGAAGAGGGTCTGCACGTTAAACCGATCTTGTCTTTGTTGTAGAGGTGTGTTCATCCTTCCCGCTAGGATTCGATTGTGGTATCACTTACCTCTTTCTGGTGTGTTGTCTTTTAGCGGGGTGTTGCAAAGAACAAAGGGGAGGGGGTCTGGAGATTTCAGCACCTCCCCATTTCATTCGAAGTAGTCTGGCGCCTTTGTCGTAGGAGCTGCAGGAACCGAGTAATTTTTGCCCTGGCCCACTTCTATGCATGTTGGGAGGCTTCATTTTGAATAACGGTAATATCCTGCCCCTCTCTCCTTCATAAGGAGACAGTTAAATATTGTATCTGTGTAATATTGGTACTTGTAGAAATCTAATTGTGTATGTAATATAAAATAAATAAAATTATAAGCAGAAGCTTATTTTTATGAATAGAATTAAAAAATTTTATAAAAAAAAAAAAAAAAGAAAAAAGTCTGAATTTTTGTAAATGTTCAGTTTTTATATTTTAAGTTATTTTCATTTGAGTGTTCATTTTTTAACTTGTTTTAGACGGAAAAACAAACAAACAATAAGTTGTTCCACCCACCCAATAAATTTCTTAACTTCTGATCCTAGCAAGAAGTGTGAATGTTATATATATATATATATATATATATATATATATATGTCTTTCTCTTTTTTACGGTTACTATGTTCAGAATCAAAAAGTGTAAACTGTGTTTTATTATTATAAACATTCTTCCACGGTCACATCCAATGAGTGAAGGCGTGTAGAGTAATGTTGTTGAATGTTGAGTAACTTGAAACTGTTCGTAACATGTCGAAGAAGAAAAAAAAAATTCCCTTTTTTTTCATTTTTTTTTTTTTTTTGTTACTTGGCATTGAGATCATTAACTTGCTATGTGTTTAATCCCAAGTTAAGAAAAGTAAAATTTTCTTTAAAGACGACTGTTCTACAATATTGTGACACTTTTTGCTTTAGCTCTACTCCCAAATAGAGTACATTCACTCAATACCTCTAAACCTCGGATGGTGTGATGGTTAACAAGCTAGATCAGCAGACCCTTGTTAGTGAGTTTGGTTCTCACTGGGTGACCCATTCTTTCCGTGTGCTACAACTTAGTAAATAACTACATTTTGAATCTTTCATCATGAAAACTGTAAATAAGATACCTCTGTCCCATAATAGTTCTTAAATTTGCATATAAATTTCATATACTAAATGAAAAACCTATTATGGGACAAAGGTAGTAGAAAATTCCTTTTACTTGAAGGAAGAAGCAATCATGTCATTTTATTCAAATTTTATTATTTTTAAAACTAGAACTTGAAAAAAAAAACTAATTGGGATGTTTCTGTGTATGCAGTTTTAAAGACGGAAATTTTTTATATTCATTTTTTTAGCGGGTAAATAATCTTGTTGGTTGATCAGAGAAGGTGCTTAATTTTTCAAATTAGCATCCATGAAAAATTCTAAGTTAACTTAACTTTAAAGGTGGGGTGGTCAATTTGCAATGTCCAATCATGCAAAAACAGACCTCCAACTTTGTATCTAGTATCAGGTTTTTGTATTTTCTTTCAAATGTCACCCTTGCTCTTAAACATGACTAAAATTATTTTATTTCTCACCTGCTTAGTCATAAAGGAGGGGCAGTATTTTTCAAAGGGAATTCTAGAATCTGATATTGGAATTGTAGTTGGGGGTCTGGTTTTGCTTTGATTATAAATCAACACCACCCATCATTTAAAAAAGAACTTCAGATAACTTAAGGAAAATTTTAAATCGTCAGAATCTTCACTGCTTAAAAAATGATAATCTCAAGAAATTTTGGTATTAAAAGCAACAGTAAAAAAAATGTGTTGGGGATGCTTCTTCCAAAAATCTGCCGTCTTAGGCATTTGCATGAATTGAAACTCAGCTTCATCTAACATTTTGAACTCTGGTTTCCATAAGTTACATTAAGCATGCCTTCACTGTATTGCAAGTTTTTTTGTGTGTGTTTTTAAAAATTTTTTTTTTTACAATGTCTTCAACTCAATAGGGGTCTATATTTCTTTAATCTTTCCCTCTTCCAACCAATGCCAAGTTAGGTCAGATATATATATTTTTTTTTTTTTTTTTTTTTTAAACTCAATTATAACTAAATACTGTGTGTGTGAGAGATATATATATATATATATTGCATAAATAATGCTAAATTTTTTTATTTAGCTATTCTAAACAAGTACCAAGATTCCTTTTTATTTATATAATCTCCCAGTCGGCTGGGGCTGTTGAATACATTAACTGCATCTCTGCAGAGAGGTAAGACCCTCCACACCCAACAAGTTTCTGTGATATGACACTAAACCATCTGATGGTGAGGCTCCAGTAATGCTGGAACTTTGGGGATGCAGGATACTCCTTGATTGCCATTACTCCCAGATCCACTCTGGCTCAGAGTGGTAGCACCTGATAGGATCCTATCTTTCGGTGAAATAGAACTATTTGGTCATTTAAGTGTGTAAACAAATAACTGATGTTTAATTGAATTGTTAATCACAGATAGCAATACTTGGAACCATTTAATTTTATTGACTTATGCTAAATTGAATTATTAGAAATAGAACTATTTGATCATTTGTATATCTAAAAAAAAAAAAAAAAAAAAAATTAAAATCATTTGATATATGTAAAAAAAAAAAAATTTGCCATTAAATAACCATCAATGGTTGATATACCGGATAACCAAACAAACTAGTGTGTGCGTGCACGTGCACGCTCAGTTCATCTGAATAGTAGTTTTTGTTTACATTTGTATCCTGTTTGTCATTTCTTTCAAAATTTTCTGACTTTTAAATTTTGTCTTTTTATATAAAGATTAGTAAATTCAAAAATTCTGTGGTCCCAATTCCTTATTGAAATCTTACCCCTCTTCTCCTGGAAGTGAATGGGAGAAATACCTTCTGGTTGAAAATCACTTATTTTGACAGCTGGAGAATTGTCTCTGGAGTTTCTCTGTATACAGTAAGGTGACAATTTTTTTTTTTTTTTTTTTTTTGTGTGTGTGTTAAAAAAGCAGCGTAAAGCTGGTGTTAAATAGTTCTCCTCCTTCTAGACTTGTTATCCCACCAAGATTCAAGAACAGCAAGATTCATGCCTTTCTCAATGACTTTGGCACAAAGTGAAACACTAACAGCTTCATCTAGAATTTAAACTTTGGTCATAGACTCACTTTCCTATTGTTACATTAAGCATTTCAAAGTATTGACATAGAAATGTTAAAAAAAAATGTATCTAGAACTTAAATGTGTGCGCTTCTAAGCAACATATGAAGTCGGCATATCTAAAGAGTCTGTTAATTTGAAAGAAAAATAAGCCAGTTTAAACATTTCATAAAATGTTTTGGGTGAAACGCCGGCTTATGCAAGTGCAGCATAAGGGAAATTTCAGGGCTGCTTTCACAAATGGAAAATTCGTTGGAATACATGTATTAGCAATGTACACTGAAAATAAATAATAAAAAAAAAAATTGATTTTTTGTGTGTGATATATATATATATATATATATTAGTGTTTGCCAATGGCTTGGCAGATCGCTGTTCAATCCCAGGTTGAGTTACCCTAGACTCAAAATCTTACTTGATACCTCAGCATTTAATAAGGTGTGGAGCAATCCAAAAAAGGAGTAGTTCCCTCTCTACACCTCAGTGTAGTAGCTATTAAAAAAGGGAGCCTTCAGGTCATCCTTGACTACAGTGTATAAAAATTGGATTTTTGAATAAAGCTTTTTAAAAACAAAAACTTGAACTGTTTCAGGATAATTTGGGTTTTTCTTTTTTACCAAATTAAATGTGTAGGACTAAAAACAACAATCAGGAATTCGTCTCTACTTAAGAAAACCCTCTTTATTCTTCCTCCTGGCTCGGGGTTAAATTGTACTTTTTTTTTTTTTTTTTTCCTCTACTAGGATGGATTTGGCATTTAATAACCCTCATAAGTTGGTATGCCATTAAACAAAGGAACCAAACCTACTTGAAAGGTAGTTAATTACACGGTTAGATTTTGGAACAACAAATTCTGTTGCTGGTGTTTCCAACTCATGTTCCATAACCTTTTGGTTTTCATTAAGATTTTGAAGGGTTGTCCTATGTAAAGGAACTTCTATGCTATCTGGATGACCCCTGTGTTTGGAGGGGGAGGGTATGTTGGTGCTTTGTAAGCATATAGGTGTGTTGTTTTTTTTGTTTGTTTTTTTTTTTCTTAAATCTTAGTTTTTTTAACTGCCATTAAGAAAATATGCCCCCATGAGGGGGGGGGAAAGAATGGGGGGGGGTTGGTGACCTCACAAATTTTTGGAAAGTACAAAAGCACACAATAAGTTTCCAGACTTTTTTCGTATGGGCTCTTTTATTGATAGTTCACACATGAAACTCTAGTCCCCCTTGGAAGTAATCTCTTCTGGCTGCAATGCACTTGTTGTACCATTCCAACATCTGGAAGGCCCCATGGAAGTCTTGTGTGAGTGTGTTGATGACCTTGTCACTGCCTCTTTCATCTCCTCTATTGTCTCATAACGACAGCCTCTGAGCTTAGGGAACAAGATCTAGACTATAGGGAGGCTGAGGAACTGTCTTGATGCCCATCTTGGTTAAATAGTTTGTGACAAGGATGGAGTTGTGGACTGGTGTATTGTCCTGGTGGAAATGCCACTGACCCGATTTGAAGAGTGCTGGCCATTTCCGACGGAATCTCTTCCTGAACTCCCTTTAAAACCTCATTATAGTATTCCTTGTTGACTGTCTGCCCAGTGGGAACCCAGTGCATGTAGATCATGCCAGTGCTGTCAAAAAAAGGATCATCAAAAGTTTGTGGTAGGATTTGCTCTGTCTGGCCTTCTTGGGTCTGGGAGAGCCAGCATGCTTCCACTGGGAACTCCGTCTCTTGGTCATAGTAGTAGATCCAGCTTTCATCGCAGGTCACCAGAGCATCAAGAACTGTGGGATCTGAATTGATCAGCTTGACCATCTCCCTGCTGTCATGACGTCTTATCTTCTCTGAGCACCTTGGGACAAACTTTGCGCAAATCTTCCCCATCTTCAGTTCCTCGCGAATAATTGTGTACTTTTTCCACACTGACATCAAGCTGTGCACTTATTGTCTCGATAGACACGCAATGGTCCTTATCCATGAAATTCTTTTTGGCCAATCAACTCTGGTGTTCTGACTTCCTTACTCCTCCCACACCTCATCATCCCCCACAGACTCCCTGCCTTCCTTGAATCTCTTATGCCACTCGAAAACTGATGCTCAATTCATGCAAGATGCTCTAAAAGGAGTTTGAAGCATTCCATACGTTTCTGGCATTTTTTCCAAGTTTAAAACAGAATTTTATTGCATATCGTTCTTCTAAAGTATCAGATCACATTTTTGAAATTCACCGGCTGTGACAATCAGGCTTTAGTCGGGTGTATTCCAATTGCTGCTGTAGCTGTTCATTTGAAGCTGAAATCATAATTATTTAGTTTAGTACAAGGGTTTTAGATTGCTTACCTACCTTCTGTTATAAAGGGATATCTTGGATATGACACTAGATTATATTTGATGCTCCAGTCCTGGAGCCCTGGAGAGTGTCGTGTCATCTTTTGGTTGTCATTACTCTCAAGTCCACCACTAATGTTGGAATTGGCTTCTCAAGTTCAAATCCTGCACAAGGTTATTAGCAATCCACTTTGTGTTAATACCTTTAGGAAAGACATGAATCCATTAGTTCTTCTCCAGCTATGGGTAGATAGTGGGGCAGACTGGTTCTTTGGCCTTGGTTAGGTAACCACTCTGAAAAGAAAACACTCGAGTTCAAATCTGCTGAGCTCTACTTAAAAATTAACCTTATGTCGCATCCTTCCTGTAGTGGAGGGGTTGGGTAAATACATTCAGATTCACAGCACAAATAGGATAATTCATACCTTCTAATCAATGAATCTCGTCTATTGAATTAAAGTAACCCTACTTAAACCAGCTGACATGACATGGCCATGTACTATAAAATGGTGTGTGCGTGTGTGATTTTTACTTGAAAAACTTTTGGTTGGTGAATTCAGCCTTTGATTTCTGTCCACTCCTTTGTTGGAGGAGATAGGTATTGTTTTTCTTCATACCCCACTTGTATTTTTCAACAACTTTTGTCTAAAGCTTCTTGATGAGTTTATTTGACCCCCACCTTTTTTGGGTGGGGGTGTTGAATCCCGTGAACTCTGCAAGTTGCTAAGTAATGTTTTTGTTTTAATCCAGAAGCTGTTATGGTTAGGTAGTTTTTCTGCCACCCTTTATTTTCTTATGGTATTTCTTGCTGCATGTAATTCTGTTGGTAGGTTTTAGAGCTGCTGTGGTTGTGAAGTACCCCTTTGTTGCCATTACTCCCAAGTCCACTCTGACCTGGAGTGATAGTACCAGTTGGTCAGATGTCTTCAGAAATAATCAATTTTAGATTAAAATATGTAACTTGGCAAACCTTATAAAATAGGAATAAATAATTGAAGCCATTTGAAAAGACTTTGGCATTAAGTAGCTCAAATGTTGATATGCCATAAAACTAACCCACCCAAACTGTACTTGTATTTAGCAAGAGTAAGAAATATACATTGTGTGAGAGATTCTAAGTGAATTTTTTTTTTTTCCTCCCCTCATAGTTTAACTTTCAGCTTGGTCCGAGCAACTTTTCTTTCTGACGTCCAGTCAGAGCTACAAATAATAAAAGTGGAATAATAAAGTTGTTTTCATCTTAAAATCTTGAAGCAATCCAAAAATAACAAAAGTTAATCTCGGGAACTAGACATTGACAATTTGTAACCCTGAGAGAACTCTCTGGTGAAACTTAAAATCCCATGTTTGTTTTTAAATTTTTTATTTATTTCTACTTAAGGAATTGGCCTCATGTTTTATCTTTGTGGGAAGTCTTTAGCTGAAATAGTTCTGAACATTGGTTCGTTTCAATATGATGTTAGTCAGTTTGCTTATTCATGACAAACCTGAGAGTGGTTTCCATACTTGGTATCTCTTGAGAAATTTGAAATGTACAGAACCTGATGCCCTGGTACTTTTTCAGGTAGGTGGGGGTCATTAAAAGGTTCATGAAATTTCTACTTCTTGGTAGTGTATGTTCAATTGGGTCAGAAGTTTTGCAATATTTTTGTAATGTTAGACGATTCAGCAAATCCAGTCAGCTGGGGTTGTAGAATACACTGACTGCATCTCTGCAGAGGGGTAAGACCACTCACCCAAACAAGTTCTCTGGATATGATATTAAACCATCAGATGGCGAGTCTCCAGCCCTGGAGGTTAGGTTAATGTAGAGTACCCCTTCATTGCCATTGCTCCCAGGTCTACTCTGACCTGGAGTGATAGCATCTAATAGGGTCCTTAAACTGTGTGCAAATAAATGATTTAGTTTAAATCGAATTGTTAGAGATGGAACTGTTTGATCATTTAACTGTGTGTAAACGATTGACTGATAATTGAATGGTTAGTCATACATAGCAACATACTTGGAACAATTTAAATGTGCAAATGAATGAGTAATGTTGAATAAAATTATTGGTGTTAGATAGGAATACTTGAAATTGTATGTCTAAATTGAATTGTGAGTGTTACATAATGATGCTTGAAACCATTTAACTGTGTGCAAATAAAATTGTTAAATGGTTTCAAATATTGCTATTTGAGTGCAGACAAATGATTAATACTAAATAGAACTATTCATGTTAGTTAAATGTTTCCAAATATTCTATGTGCAAACAAATTTAGTTCTGACTCATTTAAGAAGACTACCTACAAACTATTGACTTGCATATCACATGTATAACCATTTAGCAGTATTCAAACAAATGACCTCTTGCTCATTTAAAAAGGTTTTAAAAAAAAAAAAAAGTTTGAAAATTATTTGAATTGGTTAGGAATACATGAAACCATATCACTGAATTATGTCTTAAATAGTACTTAAAGCTGTATCAGTAGGCAAATTATTTGAGTTAGATAGGAATACTTGAAACCATTTATATGCAAATAATATTATAGGCAAGAATTTTTTTAAAGGAAAAAAAATTTTTTTTCTAAGAAAATGTTGGGAAAAGTTGTAAATAATTATTAAACATTAAAAAAAAATATATATAAGGAATTGAAAAACGATTAAACAAATGAGCTCTGATTCAATTAAAAATGTTATCTATAAACTTGGCATTTACAAATCTTATAAAGAGGATTTAGGATTAAATAACCCACATTGGTTGATATGCCATAAAACCATTGCATGATTCAGTAGCTCAAGGTGCTTTTTTCTCAAGTTGTGAAGGTAATGAATAGTCATTGGACTACGAGATGCCAAGCTCACTTGATATTTGCTGGATTTGCCCGTGTGGCGTGGATCATGTCTTCAGAATCCGTGGTTTTTAAGTTTACCTCACTTTGATTAAGCAAAATTTCTTGGACCCTCTGCTTATGGTACTTTGATCAATTATTTTATGTTTTTTCAACTTTTCTGAAAACAAGTCTTTAGTCTTTATCATTAAGGGTTTTCAGACTATTGTCTTCATCTTCATTGTTATTTCTACAACGTTTCGGCCAATATGTCCTCCGACCTTTTTCAGGTGTTTGTCGAACTAGGGGAAGGAACCTTCATGGAACTTCGAACTACGTCCTTAATTGAATCCACGGGGGTCACCTGTTCTGATTCTATTAGCCATAACTGGGTACAAGTGCTGAGTATTCTTGTATTGTTACTCGCCTGCAGTCAGGATTGATCCTGCAACCTCCTGATGATTGTCTCCTTAAATGCTTAGGGAACCAACGCCTATAGCCGTTACGCTGTGTGTCCAGCAGTAACAGTTAAAGGCGTTGGTTCCCTAAGCTTCTAAGGAGACAATCATCTGGAGGTTGCAGGTTCAATCCTGACTGCAGGTGAGTAACAATACAGGAATACTGAACACTTGTACCAGGTTAGGGCTTACAGAATCAGAACAGGTGACTCCCCCCCCCGATTCACTGAAGGACGTAGTTTGAGGTTCCGTGAAGGTTCGCCCGAGTTCAAACACCTGAAGGCCGGAGGACATATTGGCCGAAACATTGTGGAAATAACAATGAAGACAATATTCCGAAAACCTTAATGATAAAAATCATCAAGTTTTGTCTCAGAAATTTAGACCAAAGTATTTGGCTGCACCAATTGTAAAGTCTCTCTCTCTCTCACAAATGTAATCAGCAGCCTAAATGCATCTCCACAGGAACAAGAAGGTAGTATTAAAGGATAATTTGGTCCTGTTGATGTTCCTCAGACATCAGGGATTGACCCAATTCTTTTAGTGCATTGGTTCCCTAGAGCTCGTTCCTGTGAGTAAATTTGTTCCTAATAACCAAGAATTGATGTATCTGTAATATTTCTATTGAATTTTTTTTTCTTCACTGACTTGAGAGCCGAATAATTGGATTGGTAAGATTTATCTTTTTTTATTCAAAAACATTTTTTTGTAAGTATCTGTTATCTCAAAGTACTTGTATAGATGTTCCCTGTTTGGGTGGTTTTTGATGGCCTCTAAACATCCTCCTTCATGGAAACTCCTTTGATAATAGGTAAACTTTTTACATTTTCTATCAACAAAGGAACAAAAACCTGCTCTTACGGGATAGGTGGGGTACATCTAATTTAGACTTTTGTGAGGAGCAACTATCTTAAACTCTAATGTTAGTTTTATAACAAAGATTGGACATTTTAAAAAGAAAAAAAAACAAAAAAAAAACTGATTTCAGTTTATTTATATAAATACTCACTTCCTTGCAACCCAAGGTTAATTTTGAATGTAGTTTAACAGGTTTGAATTCACTTTTCTTTCTCTTCGCCTGGTTACCTAACCAAGGCAGAACCTAGTCTGCCCTACTATTTACTCATTACTGGAGGGAGAATAATTGGATTAATACATTTCCCAAGGGTCTTAGCACTATGTGAAATGCAAACATCTTAGAATGGTAACCATTACACCACAAATGCCTCGGCCTTATATATATATATAATGTCAAGTGTAAAATAGAAGAAACATTTTTTTTTTATACTAATAATGCTCAGGTAGTGATGGGAGAGTGGTTAGTCCAAGTGTTAAGTCTCCCATTTTTTTTAGTTGGAGGTTGACTAAAGGAGTAACAGCTTATTGCCTAGGCAAGTAAAGTAGTGATGGGGAAGTGGTTTGCCCAAGTGTTGAATTGCATATTCTCTTGATTGAAGCCTGTCAAGGTTGACTATAGGAGTAACAACTTTATATTTCTGCTGCTGCCTGGACTGGTAGATGGTTGATTGGAAAGTAGTTTGCTGAAGTCTTCAGTCATTTATTTTAAAGTTTTTCTTCCTGCTACTATCTACACCAGTGAGGTTGTTAGGAGTAGGATTTGTTTAAAATGTTCAGTTACCCACTCTTTGGTATCAGTCATCATGGCATGTTAAATTTGTCAAGATTTCTGGCAATCGAGCAAACAGTTCTACTTTGAGGTTTGGATTAGGTACAGTGAGCACTTGTTAAAAAGAAGAAAAAATGTTTTGAAATTAACAAGCTATTTGATATTTAAAAACAAAACAAAAAAACTTCAATTCCCTTCAGTCCTCTCCTTGTTATTCACCATTGGTTGTCTAATCCTATCCTCTCTAATCTCATCCATGGTCTGAATTGTTTCAATAGTTTTTTTTTTTTTTTTTTTTTTTTTTTTTTTTTTTTTTTTTTTAGGAGGAAAATTAATCTATTGTTCCTTCTCCCACATCGTCAAATGGGTTTATGATGTATCCTAGAATTAGTGCTGAGCTTCAACATATGTCTATGGTGTTTGTAGCAGTACTAATCTTTCTTTCTTTTTTATTTATTTTATTTTTTTCCTAAATATTAAAAAGACAATTTTGGGCTTTTATTTATTTATTTTTTTCTTGTAAAAAGAAAAAAGTCCCCCCCACCCGAAAAGATTTATTTCCCAGGAATACTTCTTGGATTTACCTAATACTGGGAGTGTTGAAAAATTCTCAAGAGAATAACATGTCATGAAATATCTATGCTATTCTGGGTATTCTTGAGTTATACACTTAGCACACCCTTAATCTTTAATCTCCCTCCCCCCCAAGATTTCTTGGTTGGGCCAACTTTTTCTGCCACTTCTCCAATAGTGAGGTGGAAGGGCGTTTCAGGACTCATCTACTCACAGATAGGTCCTACTGTATTTCTCCCATAATGATGCCATCCTTAAATTTTCTCTTGTTGAACGTGGCTTTAATTTTCAATTTTTTTCAATTTTTTTAAATTTTTTTTTTTTTTTTTTTATTATTGGAATGTCCATTTTCTTCATGTCTGAGGTTTGGTCTACTTCTCTTTTCCACTAATGCTTGTTCTTAATATAGACTGACATTTGCATTCATGTCAGTTTTGAAGCCATCCATGTGGAACTGAAAGGTTTAGTTTTATAGCATATCAACCATTGTAAGTTATTCAATGCCTTTTTTTTTTTTTTTTTTTTTAATTTAAAAAAAAATTTTATTTTTTATAAATACCTTTTATATAAAATGTATTGGATTCAGTTTAGTTGGGTTTTATGGTATATCCATATTTACCAACCCCTCCGCTTGAGCAGGATATGACACAAGGTCAATTTTTAAGCAGAGTTTCTGTCCTACTATTTACCCATAGATGGAGAATAATTGGATTGATACCTTTCCCAAGGGTATTAGTGCTATGTGAAATGCAATTAGCCTCATTCAGGATTTGAACTCGTGTCGCCGTGTCCATTTCCTATGATAATAACCGTTACACCACAGGCACCTCCATAGTTTTATGGTTAATCAACCCTTGTGGAATATTTAATCCAAAATCCTGGTTTTACATATTAAATATTTGTGAACACTGCTTTAATAATCACAGTTCCATTTCTTACAGTTCAATTTAGCATAAGTCAACAAAGTTAGTTTAAAGTATTGCTATGTATCACTAACAATTCAATTAAACATCAGTCATTTGTTTACACACGGTTAAATGATCAAACAAATCTATTACTAACAATTCAATTTAGCATAAGTCATTTGTTTGTGCACGTTTTAAATATCAAACCGTTCTATTTGACCTATAGATAGGACCCTATCAGTTGCTTTCGCTCTGAGCCAGTGTGGACCTGGGGGAAATGGCAATTAAGGGGCACTCACCAAAGCTCGGGTATTACTGTAGCCTCACCATCCGACTTAGTGTCATATCCAGGACACTTGTTAGAGATCTTACCCTTCTGCAGGGATGCAATTGATGTATTCTACAGCCCCAGCTGATTGAGCTACGAAAATGTGAACTATCAACTAATATCAAAATTGGGAACTTTTTTTGTGTGTGTTGTTTAATACTGCCTTCCTAACTGTAGGTTAAATACTACCACTGCTGTTCTTTTACAGGGATGGCTTAGGCATTAAATAACTCCAAGCTTGATGTCATTAAACAAAGAAACCGAACCAAACCAAATGCTCCCTTAAAAGCCACCATTGGGAGCAATTAAGCTAGATATGTTATTTATGGGATGTATTTATATAATGATTACATTTAAGTACTCTATAATTAACCCTCAATAGTTATTTTCCTCAAATTATCATTGGAATGATTGAATACAGACTGCCTCAGTATTAAGTTGTGTACATTGAATTAGAAATTACTGTTGTGCTAAAAAGAAAATCTTGCTATGATGTGGATTTTATTTTTCCTCCACTCCCAGGTTACAGAAATGGATGAAACTTGGATTTATATATATATATATATATATATATATACACACACACACTTGGCTGACTAGTTGAGGGCAACTCAAAGGTTCCCTTTTCAATAGCTACTACACTGAGGTGTCAGAGGGCACTATTCCTTTCTCTGGATTACTCCGCTTACCCTTGATCAGTACCTTATAATTGCTTCTACAACACCAGGCACTCTGTTTATTCTCTCCTAACTTTGATATATATATATATATATATATATATATATATATATATATATATGGGAACCACTGGGGAAGGTCAAAAGGACACTTGTTCAGGGGCTAGAAGCGAGCCTTGGGTTAAATTCAAAATGTAACAGCAATGAGGTTAATATTTTAGGGTTTAGCAAAACCATCTTCCTCTTCATCAAAGTAGTGGTGTGATGTGTAAGTTACAGATGGTCAAGACTTTTTTGCTATCTAGGAAGGAAATGGTTCCATTTATTTTAATATCCTTTACATCTTTAAGTTAACATCTTAAATAAGTGTTTTGGTTTTGTTTTTCCTTCCTGATATAGAGAACAAGTGACAATGTCTTTGTTTCCTACTCTCTCTCTCTTCTTTTTTTTTTTTTTTTTTTTTTTTAAAACCTTCCGACTCCCCACAATGCTACAAAAGCTTGATAAATAAGAACTGTTTTCATTTCCTTTTCTTTTTTTTTTTTTTTTTTTTTTTTTTGTGTGTGTGTATGTGATCTTTTAGAAATAAGCCAGTTTGTTGATAGCTTTTATAATTAAATTTCTCAGCTATACAAATAAAGCCATTTTCTGTCCCGAAACTGGTGATGACCTTGGCCTTTTAAAGAAAAAAAAGTTACGCCATAGCTTGTCAAATAAGAGTAAGCATATTGAAATTTAATTGTATTTTGAAAAACTAACAAATCCAAAATTTCTATTATGAAATGTTTAAGTATCATTTATTAAAAAGGCCCAGTTTGCTGAGGCTGACAGTATCTCTGCAGAGGAGTAAGACCCATCTCCCAACAAGTGTCCTGGATAAGACATGAAACCATCTGATGGTGAGGCTCCTGTCCTGGAGCTTAGGACACTGAAGTACCTCTCATTGGTATCTATTACTTCCAGGCCCACTTTGACCTGGAGTGGTGGTACTTGTTAGAACTGTTTAATTTACTTATAAACATTTAACTGTGTGCAAATGAATGACTGAATAATATTGGATGGAATTAGTGTTAGATAACAATACTTAAAATCTTTTAATTATAGGGATTAATATGAAATTGAATTATTTGTTTTAAATAGTAATAACCTCTAAATGAAGCATTGCGTCATATTTATTAACTTCCTTGAACAACTGTAACATGCATTTTAACTAATTGACTGAGAAAGATCGCTTTAATTTGGACATAGAATGTTACGCCCCGCCCCTTTTTACTTATTTTTTTTTATGATCTTCACTGTAAACTTATCCCCTCCCCCAACAGTCGGCATATTCTACAGTCCCAGCCAACTGGGCAAGGGTTTATATGTAATAAAATTGCTAATTATCCTGTCTTGCTTCTATAGATCCTCCCTTTTTTTTCCATGGAACTTCTAGAGGCCTGCTAGTATGTTTTTATTTGATGTTTCATGAATAACAATTTGGATATCTGTTAAACTTTATTGACCAATCTGGTCAAGACCCCCCCTCTTTTTTTTTTGGTACCCCCATAAACTTTGAAAATTTTTTGCCTAACTTTTTGATTCTTGACTTCTGATCTAAGTTACTGTTTTTTTTTTTTTTTAATTATTTAAGCTATTTATTATAAGAGAATAGTACTTTGTTTAATTTTTGTTTATTGACTCTAAAGAAAAATTATATTTGATTGTGCTAATGAGTCTTGTACTGAAGTTTTTACCTCTGATCTTATTGTCAAAAGCAATGAAATATTTTACTAATTTATTATAGATTTATGCTCCCATAATAAACTCCCCCCCCACTATCAAAATGTTGGGAATTTTACCATGAAAGAAAATGACTACTTAAGGTTCTCTGTACATTGATTAATGAGAGTTGTTCAGTGCATCTTGTGTATATTGGGATTGATCAATAATTACTATTGTCCGAGAAATAATATTTATCACTCAAGGTCAAGGTTAGTGTAGATAGTTCAAGAAATTTATTCCCCCCTCAGCATTTCAGGAATTGACTCTTAAAGGCCTTTGGAAACACACACATATATATATCCATCCCCTCTATATTTAACTAATATTCATTTTAATTTTATTTGCACTTCATATAAACTGCTCTGACCATTAGTATATGGCAGTTTGAGTTTTTAAAAAGTCTTGTTCCAACATTGTTACTGTTGAGGATGTTCAGATGATTATAGATGATATATTTCCTTCATCAGCTGAGCAAAATTCCTCTACATCTTCCTCTTTTGAGACTGGTCAAAAGAAAATGTAACCTGAAAATAAATGAGTGGTTTTTGTGACCAACTTGTCTGCCATCGTTTCCTGGCACAAGTCATGTCCTGACTTTTGTCAAAACAAGATTTCCAAAGCTTTGCTAGGTTTTTCTTTTCTCTCTCAGACATTTGGATAATCTTCATTTTCCTTGTTCGTCTTTCTCTTCGTCCCACTCTATATGCACAACATAAGTGTTGCTCATCTTGTTCCCTCAACTGTCATTCATGTCCTAAGTATAGTACTAAACTGCATTGGATGATGAGGCTCCACTTCTGGGGTTTAGAGAATTGCTTTATTGCCATTACTCCCAGGTTGACCGATCTCGAGTAATAGTACCTGTGGGCATTTAATAAGCTACAAAGGTTGATATGCCATTAAACAAAGAAACTAAATCAAATAATTCACTTTTTAAAAATTCATTTGTTAGGACCTTGTGCAGCTGTACAAAATGCAATGAATGTGATTCCCTAACTTCTGGGGATAAAATAACCCTAAATGGGTTTATGCCATTAAAGTCTATTAATCTAACTGATTTGCATATTCATAAGTGATAGTAGTATTACGGACTCCAATCTGTGCATCTGTACAGATCATATTGCAAATGTCCACTTACACGCAAGACACTTATAGCAGTGGATCCATTTTTGCTTAAGGTGAGTGAAAATCATTTGAGCACTTGTTAAATGCTGTTTTCCATCCTTTTTAAAAAAAAAGGAAAGGTTATAAAACTTATTTTTCAATGTTGTTATCTTGATACTTTGTTGACATGTTTGTTTATACCTAGTCTTGCGAAGCCTATTCAATCATCTTGTAGAAATAGCAGCCTGTTTTTATGATTAAAATATCTTTGTTCATTACACCTTTAGTAGGAGGAGAGGACATTTCACTGGCTATTCATAGTAAGTCAAGGGTAAAATAATTTAATGTCTGTTTGACTTTCTTCGGTGTCATATCTTGATTATTCCCCAGCCACGTGGCAATCAGATATGGTGTGGATAATGATTGTGCACTTCTTTCAATATAAACTCCCTACAGAAACTGTTTTGTGAATTTATTTAAAAAAAACAACAAAAAACCTGTTAGGCTTTCTGTTCTACTATTTTGTATAAGCACTATTTCTTTGGTAATATAAAAAAAATATCAGACCTAATATTTAGAAGTTAACCATCAAGAAAAAAATCTCAAAATTACATCTTCAGTTAGTTATAATTTGATCATCAGCCATATTTCTTTAATCTTTTTCTCCACCCAAACGCTGGCTTGAGTTATGGCTGAAGGTTTTCACAAAAAAAACTATTGGTGCATGTAAAAGAATAATACAACAAATAATTTCCATTATTTCTTTGGTTGTTGTCTGTTTAGGTTCAATTGTTTTGTCCTAAATAGAATTTAGTGTTAAGATCTTTTTCTTTAATCTGCTGTTCTTGAACTAATTTAGATATTTTGCTTTAAAAATCACTTATTAAAAAGAAAAGCAAGTTGGGTTTGTTGGTTGGTATAATATAGGACAACACAGCAGCTGGAATATAACGGCGAAGTCCAAAGGGTTCAAACCATCCCTGATTTACAACATCTCCAGGCTACTTGATACTAATCGAACCAAAAAGAATGACACCCTCCCAAACAAACAGCAGTGCCAAGCGGACCTAAAGCTGTTACATGCACATGTTAGTGTAAGCAAATCTACCTGGTTATTAAAAAAAAAAAAAAGTTCAGCTTTAATTTTGTTTTTTATATGAATTACTCTTTTAATTATGACCTTCATTTTATAAATGAGGTGTTGTTCCCTCCCTCCCTACCACCACCACCACCACACACTTCCTAAGTATTTGGCAATAGGAAGTACCATTTATCATATCATATTTACCAACACCTCCGCTCGGGCAGGATATGACACAAGGTCAATTTTTAAGCGGAGTTTAACTGGTTTGAATTCAGAGTTTTCCTTCTCCTAGACTAGTTGCCTTACCAAGGCTGAAGAACCCAGTCTGTCCTACTATTTACCCATAGCTGGAGGGAGAATAACTGGATTCATACCTTTCCCAAGAGTATTAGTGCTATGTGAAATGCAATCACTCGTCCAGGTTTTGAACTCTTGTCGCCATGTCCATTTCCTACGACGATAACCATTACACCACAGGCACCTCCTAAAACATGGAAGTACCATTTATAGTTGCTCATTTTTCAAGGAAATTAAGTGATGGGCTCTTTCATGTTCCAGAAGACTGTCAACATCACCTTCTTTACAGTCTGCTGCACCCAGAACTTTTTCTTTACCAGAGAGTGTGTTTCCACTACATTGACTGTCAACTAAAGATCATAGAGGCAAAGCCATTAGTAAACTTTTATTATTATTAACGTGCTACTACATAAATATACATTCTTTTGTAAATTTCACATGGTTTGCATTTTCCAGTCACCAAAAACTTGATGACAGACCTCTGTTAAAGCCTGCTGCATTCTGATAAGGCACTTTTTCTCCCCCCCCCCAAATAGCCTAAAAACAGATATTTGTATGCTTAAAATGATTTTTCTATAAACCAATTCCAAACACTGCTGAATTTACATTTATGGAAAATTCTGCATCCCCCACCTCATTTATTAAGTAACCCTTGTATTCAAATTTGTTTGTTTTAAATTTTAAACTCTTGAATTTTTTTTTATGATATCTAGCAGCATGTGTTATGACTTGATTATAATCTGTGACCAACAGGTCACAAGTACTGTGAGTTTGTTAAATCTTATTCTCAAACTTTTTCTTTGAATCACAATCTAGTTTCAGAACAGATCCTTTATTCTTCTTACTCATTCTAACCTTCACCCCAACTTGCCAAATTTTTTTTTTTTTTTTTTTTTTTTCCCCCCCCATTTCATCTCTATATTTCATCTTTCAGTGGGTGAGGGGACTATCTAGAATTTTGTAATGTAAACCTTGAAATTTGTCTACGAAGCAAGAATATTTGGCTCTTGAAAGTTGGGTAAAAAGAAAATGTTGATATTATTTCTACCATTTGTTAACATGTTTGGATTTAATTCAAAACAATCCATTTCCTTTTTGAGGAGGAAGGAGTCGTCTCTGTGTTGTGGCTAGCGTGTGGACTGCAACGTCATATTGAGTTAGAATTTCAGTAGCACTATTCATTTTTGGACTAATATGTTTGGGAAAGGTATAAACACTCTTATCACCTCCCCTGCCCTGTTCTTCTACAAAGATGGCTTTGGATTTAAATAATCCATGAAGGTTGATATGCCACTAAACAAAGAAACCAAACCAATTGTGGGGGTATCCTCATCGTGTAACAATTAAAGCGATGGACTGCGGAATTGTAGTACGTGAGTTCGTACTCCAGTCGCGCTATTACGTTCACTTTCGGGCAAATACCTTTGGGAAAGGTATGAGCCCCTTTATCCTCCCAGCTATGGGTTAAATAGTACCACTACTGTTCTTCTAGGAGAACGGCTTTGGCATTAAATAACCTAAAAAAGAGTTGATATGCCATTAAACAAAGAAACCAACCAACCAAACCAATTGCAGAAGTTGTGGTAAACGAGTTAAAACCCCCTGGTCCTTCTTAAATTCACTTTTGCACTAATACCCTTCGAAAACTTATGAACCCTCTCATTCAGCTATGGCTTAAATTGTGCCACGACTGTTCTTCTACAATACAAAGGTTGATATGCCATTAAACAAAGAAACCTGAAACCTGTTCTTCTACAAGGATGACTCTGGCATTGAATAACCTATTAAAGTTGATATGCCATTAAAGAAAATCAAACTATCACTGTCATCACATAATCTATCCTGCTCGTCTAATACCTGAACTAACAAAATTCTATTTCCTTTTATGTAGTAGCATCAAAGATTCAGATTGAATAAAAGGTAATACCCTCCTCCAATCATGATTGAACATTTACTGAGTATATTTATTAGACATTGATAAAAATGACTTGTAAATATTTCATAGTCAGTGAATGAAATATTAATTTGAGCGTCTCCCACACTAATGATTCAAATTTTAGTTTTTGATTTTATGGCTCATTTAGGCATATTTTATTCCTTGTGGTTAGGTAATCCTTTTTCCACAAGGTCCTATTGAATACAAAATTTTTAAATGGATCCGTAGAATAGACCCTAACACATTCTACTTCTGAGTCAGTGAACTTGGAAGCAATAGCAATGAAGTAGTACTTCATGCTTCCAGAAATGTAGCCTCATCAGAAATAGTCTGATGTCATACTCAGGGGACTTCTTTTAGGGGTAAAGTGTAATATAATGGCCAAGGGATTTCGTTTTATAAATCTTGCCTTTGGGTTTAGTTAGGCTGTGAGAACCTTTTGGCTCAGCACATGGGTTAGTTAGGTGCAAACTTGAGTACAGGTGTTGACGCATGTGCAGGATATATCGTTCACAGATGTCAAAATAAAAATCCCAGATAGGACCAGGGATGTGAATGACGTCATGCACCGGAAGCACGCGTGGAGGATTTGGGGATTTGAAAAAAGTCAGTTGAGTTGAGTCTTGCGGTCCGAAGAAGGGTGACTCTAGCTAGCTCGCAGTGACCTTGTGGCAGGTGCCACACGTGTTTGGGGGACAGATGGAAAAACCAGCATAGAAAGATTGTGCCTCTCTCTCTCCTTATGTTGAAAAACCTTTAAACTCCAAGGTAATAAAGAGTTTCGTACCTGAACTAAGAAGTCGTGTTTTTCGTGTTTCGGGATTCCTATGTTCTACGTATATGTTATGAATATTCTATGTACGTTTTGCATATCCATATCTGGCTATGTTACAAAAGATGTGTTGAGCACTCTTTTAGTGCCATTATGCCCAGTTCTATTCTCTATCAAAGTGATAGTACCTATTAGGATCCTATCTATAGGTTGAATAGTTCTTTTTAGAAATTAATTCTTCATACCATAGGTATTTGATGCTATGATTGTTTACTAAAGATTATTAGTTATTTGAAACCATATAACTTTTGTTAAAAGTCTTAAAAAGAAAGTACTACTTGAAGCCATATGATTATTAGATAGGAATATTTGAAACCATACAAATTATTTGTATTAGATAGGAATACTTGATATCTTAACTGTGCCAAAAAAACTCTTAAGCTTATAATGTACAATGAATGAATTTTCCTAACTTCTAGGAATCAAATAACCTTTAATGAATTGAAATGGTATTAAAATTAATCACTTTGAACTAATACCATTAAGAAAACAGGAATTCAACTCTGCCAGTTGATTAGTTCTAATATTACTCTTTGGTGCTAGTCCTAACTAACCTAATCCAACCTGTCAAATTGGATAGTAGGTGAGTACTGCTAAGTAACCTTATATATATGATTAAATAATTAAAAAAAATATATATATATATATACACCAGCCCATTGGCATTATGGTTAGTACTTCCGAATGGTCTGGGAGACCAGGGTTCAATCCTGGTTAAAGTCATGCCAGAGACTCAAAAAATTGTACTTGATGCCTCCTTGCTTAACCTTCAACATTATAATGTATGTTTCTAGGGTAAGTGAAGCACTCTAGGGAAAGAAGTAATGTCCTCTCCTACATCTAGCTATTAAAAAGTGAGCCTTTGTTTTGCTCTTGATTATGATTGGCCAACTTGTATTTTAATACCATTAAGAACTTCGTATCGTACATTGACGATCTACTAGATTATGGTCTAATTTGTGTGATAAGACTACAAAGGTCATAATTGGAGTGAGGTCTATTGAGATGACTGGTACCACCCACAATACGCCCTTGTTTTTCTTTGAGAAGCAAAGTCACTTCGTTGCAAATGAAGCAGTGATAATCTTCCTTTGAAATATACCATGTATGCTGAAAGACTTTCTGCTTCACAAGACGAGCATTCTTAATAGGTTACGCTGCTCTATTGGTTGGCGCTTTAGAATATGTAGATTGCATCTCTGCGGAAGAGTGATACCACTACACCCTCAAGTGTCCTGGGTATAACATGAAACTGTATCTGATGGTGAGACTCTAGTCCTGGATCTTTGAGGAAATATGTAATACCCTTTTATTGACATTATTCCGTGGTCCGCTCTGACCCAGATTTTGCTCACAAATATTTATTCCTCACACACACACCCAGAGTAAAACAACTAATAAATGTCATGGCATATGATATATCAAAGACAAATCTGGGAAAAGAAGCATGCTCATAAAAATACATGAGCACCTTTTTGGAAAAGGAGAGAGAACTAACACCTGTAGAAAAATCTCACAGAACTGAAAATGACCAGCAACCCCATTGGGGACTTTCTTGTAGCCATTCTAAGTTAGAAATGTATGTAAGAGCAAAATAAATAATTAAGAAAAATATAAATCTCTTTGGACGTGTGTATGTGAGAGAGAGAGACCTTAAATAACTCTAAAAGGTTGATATGCGATGAAACAAACTGCAAACTAAAAAAAAAAAAAAAAAAACTTGCTGTTTTTTGTAAGTTATTTGTAAGACCATAAGGAAGTGACTTTCCCCTTGATCTTTGAGTTAGTATATGTTCATCTCAGAGACATGAATATATCCTTGCTTTGTCTTCAATTAGTTCACTGACAAAAAAGGGGAATGTAGTCTCAGTTCCTGCGACTTCTAATCTTATTGTAGCACCTCCCAATTGCTCCAAAGGTGAGCAAATGTCATTTGCTTTAAGTGCACTTGTAGACAAACTGCGTCTTGCAGTTCTTTCTGAATAGCCTGCCTAAGACTTCAATTTTATTTATTTTTGTTTATTACATAGAAAAGACAAGGAATGGAGTAGCACCCTTCCCTACACCTCAGTGTAGTAGCTATTGAAAGGGGAGCCTTCAAGTCACCATTGATTAAGGTTGCCAACTATATTGAAAAGATCATTTTTACCTAAGAACATCTCCCCCAACTTTTTTCCCTATTTCAAAAGCAGATTCTTATGTATAGTCTTTTGTAGTGAAGATGGTTAAGCTACTTTCAACATAAAATATCTTGGATTGATTTTTTTTTTATTGTGTGTGTGTGTGTGTGTGTGGGTGTGTAGCTTGCCTGTTCATGAGCCATGTCTTATATGACCCACTTCTCAAAACGGTTACCTAGTTAAGCACAAAACCAGAAATATGGGGCAGTAAGAATCAAACTCCTTAACAATGGTCTACTAGCCAAGACTACCTTGATAACCATCATACCGATTATTTATTTTTATATATATATATATATATATCTCCACACTGATGAGTTCTGATAGAACGAAACAGATCTGTCTGTGGATGACTATATATAGTCAGAAATGAAATATTTTTTAAATTGTTTGTACCTTTTTTAAAGTACCTGTAAAATTTGGCTTGAGGATGCTTTAGGTAAATATCAACTAATCCAGTTTGTGTTGTTTTATGGGTAATTAAGGTTTCATTACTTGTATGTTAGCAAGCAATAGGTCAGATTAGGAATCTTTGCTGTTACCATATAACCCAGTGCAACCTACTGCCTTTTACTGAGTAGATGAGCACTGCCAAGTTCACTACTATTGCCATGAAATGGATTACTCAACATGGCAGTTATGAACTCTTAGATAATGGGAGAGGAGATGGGTGCTACCAAGTAACCAACATTGCCTCAACTGATACCCTAAAGTGAGATAACCTTATATGGTACCCTTATGATCTATTAGATTATGGAAGAGATGGGCATTGCCAAGTAAACCCACATTACGCTGAGAGGTCCTATATAGAGTTATTTGAAATATCCTAAAACCTAGAGTCATATAGGGTATGATTTAACTATTAGTTGTGTGAAAAAGTTTTTTTTTTTTTTTTTGTTTTTTGTTTTCTGCAAACTTTTGCATGTTACTGAATGAAAAATTGTACCCAGGACAATTAACCACTTCCCCATTTTTTTTTTTTTTTTTTTTTTTTTTTTTTTTGTGTGTGTGAGGGAAAGTTAATTGAAAGCGATATTTTATAATAATAATTAAAGTACTTATTTGGAAGTAATTATTTTCTAAATATAGGGCAGATGAAATCTCTTTTTTGAAATACCATTGACAGTTCTTATTGTCAAATTAGCAAGGTTGTCACTTACTAGAATTGAGGTTAACTGTAAATATTTCTGTGTCTAAATTATTATGATTATTACCATAATTATTTGTGTATAACACGCACCCCTTAGACTAAGAAATTTGTGGAGAAGATGAAAAAAAAAAATTTTTAAATTTGTAGCAGCTAAATTTAATGTAAATTCAGCATTTGTTCATTGTGTTTTTATTATTGGTTCATAGTGGCTAGAAAAAAGAATTTATATGGTTCATGTTGTCTTAAAACATGAAATTTTCACAGTATTTGCACTGTTATGGTCACACGAAAATGCAGCAAGCTTGCAGCCAAAAAATAGCTGACATCAGGAAGAAAATTATAAACACAGTGGGTAGTGTGTGTGTGTGTGTGTGTGTGTGTGTGTGTGTAAAAAAAAAAAAAAAAAAAGTTTGGACTTTAGATGACTTGCTGTTGGTCATTCCATCCCAAATATAGTGGGGTATGGTGGTGGGGGTTAATTCTTGCTCCTAATAACATTTTTTTTTCTTTCTTTAAATCTTTGAAGAGGAAAAGTGTTTCATACACAAATAACTACTTAGTTTTTTGAAATTACAAATACTTTAATATTTTTTCGCTATCTATTTTAGCAGAAAATACATTCTGAGTGTATTTTAATTTACTTAAGGTTAAATGCACTGGTAAACTAGAATTCCATTGATTATTTTCTCTCTTACCATCTTTCCCTACTGTCTATTGCTCTTTGCAGGTCCTTTAGGGTGCACCTGGTGTCCACACAGAGCTTGCATATGTTTTTGTAGTTCCCATTTAGCCTTTTCTCCATGGTTTCTTTAGTCTTGGTGGTGCATCCATATAGTAGTACTAACACAGCTACAGCTTGGAAGAAATTCCATTTTATTTTATCAGATTTCCAACCAGGCCCTAAAACCCGCATAGAAGACAAAACCAACCTAACCTTTCTTGGCATTAAATGACCCACAGAAGTTGATATGCTGTTAAACAAAACTCAAATTCTACGAAAAAGGAATGGAAAACTATGGACCTCTACTCACTCAAATAGCTTTAAAGCATAGCTGGATTTATATATTTCTAAACAAGAAGTGAATAAATAGTGTTTTGAACTGAGACATATTTCACTTTCGGAGAAGTATTTTCTGATCACAGAATTCTCTGTAAAAATTTGCCCGAGTCTACACAGCCATTAGCCTAATGTGTAGAGTGTTTGCCAGTGGTCCAGGAGACTGGGTTTCAAACCCTGGTCGAGTCGTACCAAAGACTCAATGCCGCCTTGCTTGTCACTCAGCATTGAGGTGAGGATCAAGGGTTAAGTGGAGCAATCCTAGGAATGGAGTAGCACCCTCCCCCACACCTCAGTGTAGTAGCTATTGAATAGGGAGCCCTTGGGTCACTCGACTAAAGCCGCCAACTTTACTTACTTACACAGCAATAAGACTGATAAAGACTCATGACTGTTCTTCACTTGCCAATAATGATATAAGTAATCAATATACAGATACAGTAAGAAAGAAGTTTGATGCTCCTCAGGAGATATTTGAAAAACATACTCCGAATGACAAATATGAAAACTTTGTTACTACCTATGTAAAAGTAGCAGTCAATGGCATACCAACTAAGCCAAATGTTGAGTTTCCTGGGAGTCAATAGCAGAGAAAAATAGGTGGGGGTATCTCAACAAATAACCAATGTACAGAAACTAAAAAGGACACGCGTCTCAATATAGGCCCAGATTTTAGAATAAAATGTATATCCACTAGTATTCAGACCTCATGGTAATACACTGTTTTTCCTCTGTGGGCATTAATTCAGACCTGTACTTTTGAATAGTATTTTGGTATGAGGGTTTATAACATTACCAGATATCTGAAACCTTTGGAAATTTTATCAGGAATATCTCGGGTGCACATAGTGTATTCAGGTCCTAAATAGCATTGTCCTTTATTGTATTGCATTTTAAGTTTCTGTCAGTATATTTGTTTTTTCATTCAGGGAGAAAGTTGAGTTATTGGCATATCAACCCTTGGTTATTTAAATGCTAAATCCTTTTTATACATGGTTTAGAAGTGATATTTGTGTCGGTAAACTTATTGTTCTGAATGAGTCAAAACTCATTTCTTAGCACGCGACTAAATGATTTCTAGTATTGTTATTTAACATTAGAAAGTCTATTTATCAAGTATTCTTATCTAATTTGATATTAATGTTTTGTTTATAAAGTTCAATGCTAAATAGTTTCAAGTATTACCATCTAACACAAATAATTCGATTCATCATTACTCATTTATTTGCACACAATTAAATTGTTGAAAGTATTGCTATCTAATACCAAGAATTCAATATCATTTGTTTGCACAGTTACATGGTTTCAATTATAGTACACAATTAAATAGTCCCATTTTGACCCATAAATGGGAACCCAACAGATACTACTATTCTAGATCAAAATGAAGCAGTTTGTTAGGTTTTATGGCATATCAACCATTGTAGATTATTTAATGCCAAATTCTGTTCACGCACACTTTGTAGATTCTTAAATGAGCCTGAGTTCTTTTTTTGCACACAGTTAAATGGACTGGAGTATTGCTATATAACGGTCACAATTTAACATCAGTCGTTAGTTTGCACATAATTTGTTCTACTTGACCCCTTAATAGGACCCTATCTGATGCTACCATTCTGGACCTGAGTGGACCTGGGAGCAAAGGCAATGAAGGAGTACTCCACATTCCCCAAATCTCCAAGGCTGGAGCTTTGCCATCAGATTGTTTTAATGTCATATCCAGGACACTTGTTGCAGGGTTCTTACCCCTCTGCAGAGAATTATTTGATGTACTCTACAGCCCCAGCCGATTAAATGAACAGGAAGTAAAAGCAATGAAGAGACACGCTCCTCAAAGCTCCAGGACCTGAGCCCAAACCACGAATGCAGTTTAATATCATATCCAGAATACTCATTAGTAGGGGTTTCTTACCTCTACAGAGATGCAGAGTGCCTTCTTGCAGACTTTACTTGGCTATCTCCAAGTGAGCAGAGGTTTTATATACTAGAGCTTCTTTCTCTCCTGTTTTGATTTTGGAGTTAAATTCTCCAAGAAGGATTGCTGTTATCAGTAGCTCAGTCATTAGACTGGAGTTCCTTATACCCTACAGTGAGATATAGATATATCATTCCATGTGTGGCTTTGAGTGACACCTGATTATAATACACAGGTTATAAAATGGTCAGCTCAAAACATTCGAATATGAAAAGGTGATCTTCATTTAATGAATGGATATGATGTTTTTTGATTGTTTTCTTAGCTGCTTTTGTGTCGTATCAACTCTTCTTAAAAAAAAAAAAAAAAAAAAAAAAAAAATTTATTTTGATGACCTAAGATCAAAACTAGTTTAACATTTAAAAAGTTATGAAGAAATATGTTAATCTTAATCTCTTTTGTTCGTCTTATATTGTGTGTGTGTGTGTAGTTGGACAGCAGGTCTTCGTTTAAGCAGGTTTGATTAAATGATAAAGACACATGTTTACTATTTTATTAGAATCCTTTCAAGTATATTGAGAATCATTTGTTTTTTTTTATTGTTAATGTCTTTTTATAAGACATTTATGAATGATATATTTTGTTTCTACCTATTTTATTGTTTATCTGTTAAAGTCTTTGTACGAGTTATTTAATTTCTGGGTTAAATAGAACTAACAGCATACTTATGCTAAAATGAATTGTTTGAGTAAGCTGAATAGCTTGAATAGAAATGTTTTAGGCAATTAAACTGTATTTACATTTAAACTGCGTGCTTATGCTTAACTGAATTATTTGAAATAGAAATGTTTTTGACAATTAAACTGTGTACTTATGCTAAACTGAATTGTTTTAAATAGAACTGATTATTTTGATAAAAATGGATTTGGTATTAAATAACCTACAAAGGTTGATATACCATAAAACCCAACCAACCAATCCAATCAGGATTTGAACTCTGCTGCATGAATCTACTTCAACAATAACTGTTATACCATGAGCTTAGTAACTTATATATATATATAAATTATCCAGTTAGTGTCCAAGGACAATACAGTGTATGTAAAAGAGTCATCCAATGAGATGGAGAATATACCAACAATGAATTTATTATAACGGCCTAACCGAGTTTGAGTCTCCATTTAATTGCACTATATATATATATAGTATTATTCGATCCAGTTAAACTGGAGTTGTGAGTAATTCCATCAGGACCAAAAACTATTCAACAGTGAACATTTAAAATTTCCTGGTAAAGAGCAATAATTCATTTTATCCATGAGATCTGAAGAAGTCCTGTTATTTTTGATGTTTTTTATTTATATCAAAACCTATAACAGGATGGAAATAAATTTATAATCCCAATGTGACCGTTTTTTTTCTGTTTTTTTTTTTTTTTTTTTTTCTTAAAGAAAAAATACACACACACAGGAGTATTCTGTGTGATATTCTAAACAAGCCCCCCCCCAATCTTGGCATAGTTACTTATGTTGGACTATGACATAGTGAGTTCAAACTCCGGTCATGCTATTGCATTTGTTTTGAACTAATATCTTGTGGAAAGATATAAAACCTATTATCCCCCCCTCCCCGCAAGTTTGAGTCTCTGTGACATAATGACTAATGTACTGAGACTGTAGCTTTTGAAGTAAGTTCAAACTCCAGTCGTGCTACTGTGTTCATTTTCAGACTACTTCTCTTTGGAAAGACATGAATTCCCCTCCCTCCCCCATGTTCTCGTGGCTTTGGGTTAAATACTATCACTTCTGTTCTTCTACAAGTATGGCTTTGTCATTAAATAACCTCTAAAGGTTGATATTCCATTAAACCCCTCCTCAAAAAAAGAAAAAAGCATATTAGAAATATGATTCGGTAAAAACAAACATGGAAACAGCTGTGAATGTTAGCAGGAAGATTTATTTGTTGTTGACGAGTGACAAATGTCTTGTATAGCTCTTGTGAATTATGAGTATTCTGATGTTTGAGGCCGAGAAGAGACTTGTGCATAATCTATCATGGTTTGCAGATAATTGCCAAGCAATATTTCCACTTGATGCATATTGTTTCCTTCTCTAACGTGAACTTCAGTCATTAAAGGGTTAACACTTTCCTCTGTGCTTATTCAAGCTTGAAAGACTTAAGATAGAGTAGAAGCAAGTTCTTTTTTTTTTTTCTTTCTTCTTAGCCAAAGAAAAGAGCATGTGCTCAGATTTGTTAGTTCCACATCGATGGTGAAATGGTTAGCAGCTTGAAAAATAGAATCTGTAAACAGTTTAAATAACTGGTGAGTGGCACCTTGTATGATGTAATGCTTATTGAGCTAGGTTCACAGATCATTAGTTTGATTCTCACAAAGAGCTCCATATTACTGGCCTTGTGCTAAGTTAATCCTAGTTGTTGAGTTATTACATTCACTTTTAAACTTTTGGAGAAAGATATGAACCCACTATTTCCCCTCCCAGCTATGGATTAGATGGTACCACTAATGTTCTTCTACAAGGATGCTCTGGCATTAAATAACCCACAAAGGTTGGTATGCCATTAAACAAACTAAACTGAATTAATCTAACAATCCTCCTATGGGTTAAATAGTACCACTACTGCTCTTCTACAAGGATGGCTTTGGCATTAAATAACCCACAAAGGTTGATATGCCATTAAACAAAGAAACCATCCTCTTGAGTGAAAGGAGTACTTAGTGTAATGGTTATTGCCATAGGAAATGGAATCTGACTAGAGTTCAATTCCTAGACAAGGTTATTTGCCTTTTACTTCATACGAATGTCTTTGGGAAAGGCACGAATGTATCTATTCTCTCAGCCCTGTTGGCTGTAGAATCTACTGACTGCTTCTCTGTTGAGTGGTTACAACCCCTCCACTCCCAACAAATGTTCTGGATATGATACTAAAACATCTGATGATGGGACTTATCCTGGATCTCTGGGGAATATGGAGTATTTCTTCTTTGCTATTACTCCCAGATCCACTTTGACTCAGAGTTGTTAGGGTTCCATTTATGGGTCAAATAAAACTGTTGACTCATTTACAATCCTAACCATTTAACTGTGTGCTAACAAATGAATTCTGGCTGGCTTAAAAAGTTACAAACTATTCATTTACAAATCCTATATTTAAAAGATATGTAATAAACAGGATTTGGCATTAAATAACCTACAAGGATTGATATGCCATGAAAAACCAACCAACCAACATCTCTTCCCCAGCTATTTCCATCTGTAAATATCTTTAGCCTTTACTCTAGTAAGTCATGGTAGTTAAGATAGGATTTATTCTTAGAATTCTATCCTGAGATTTTTATCAAATGTTAACTTTTATAGAAGTGCTTTTGATATTTTCAAAAGGAAAATGTTATAAAAAAATACATCTCATTGGCCCAGTGGGTAGAGTGTTTGCCAATGATTCAGGAGACCTGGGTTCAATCCCAGGTTGCGTCATACCAAAGACCTTAAAAATGGTACTTGATACCTCCTTGCTTAAAAATTCTGCCATATAAGGTACATATTCAGGGTAAAGTGGATCAATCCAGGGAAAAGGAGTGGCACCCTCCTCTACACCTCGATGTAGCTGTTAAAAAGGGAGCCTTCTTGTCGCCCTAGACTATGGTCACCAACTTTACTTACTTATAGTGATAATGACTATATAGTTCATAATGTGGTTATTATGATAAATGCATTGTTAATCATCATGTCGTGCCACTCTCTCACCACTTCACCCTACATATCCTTACATAGCTGCTGTATGTATGCTCGAGCTGGTCATCTTGCTTTTGCTCGGCCATATGTGGGTGTCCATAGGAGTACATATGTATGTATTCAACTTCTCTGCATAAACAGTATTTGACAGTGTGTTTTTTGTTTTTTTTTGTTTTATATATATATATATATATATATATATATATATATATATATACTTTAAGAAAAACAACAAACCAGTCACATTAGGATTATAAATTCATTTCCATCCTGTTATGCATTTTTGAAAATTTCAAAAACACGAAAAAAATTTAACAGGACTTATTCAGATCCTATGGATTAAAAAACTAGAATAGACACAGAAAAAGGTGGGAGGGGATAGAAGAGGGGTGAAGAGTTATCTCCTCATTTAGCCCACTTCCGTTTTTATTTTGATTTCGGTTAGAAATGTAGTAAATTTATTTAAAAAAATTTATTTTTTTATTTTAATTTTTAAATTCTAATTACATTTTGACTTAAACTACATATTCAATTCTAATTACATTTTGACTTGTATATATATCTAATCTCTCTGTTTAACAGTTTTGAATTGAGTTTTCCTTTTCCTGGACTAGTTTCTATAACAAGGTTAAAGAGCCATAGATGGAAGAGTTGGATGTATACCTTTCCCCAGGTGAAATGCAGTCTCATCCAGGATTTCAACTTGGGTCACTGTCTCTTTCCTATGATAATAACCATTACACCACAAGACCATCTGGTAGTATATATTATTGTAGTAGTAATGTTATAATAAATACATCTTAAAATACTTGCTTGATTATGTTCTAAAGTATATATAGTGTTATAATAGATATTATTCATTTTATATTATTATTATTACTACTACTAATAAATACATATTGATATAAAATTAGACCAGCTTTAAGTAGTAAGTAAAGTTAGCGACCATAGTCGAGGGTGACCTGAAGGCTCCCTTTTTGATAGCTATTACACCAAGGTTTAGGGGAGGGCGCTACTCCTTTCCCTGGATTTCTCCACTTTACCCTTGATCTGTACCTTATAATGCTGAGTGTTAAGCAAGGAGGCGTCAAGTACCATTTTACTCTCCTTAAAAATTGGACCTGTCACATCCTGCCTGTGGTGGATGGGTTGGGTAAATGTATACTTGTTCACCATCCCTGTTGAAGCAGGGTCCATAATTTAAGTTCTGCTTAACATTTTTAATACCCACTGTATACGAGTTGTTCAGGTTCTAACGTTTGATATAATATACAGTTAAATTAAATGTATTGGATATGTAATATATTGGTGGCAACTGTAGGTCATCAATGGTACTATTTACCAACCCCTCCGCTCGGGCAGGATATGACACAAGGTCAATTTTTAAGCGGAGTTTAACAGGTTTGAATTCAGAGTTTTCCTTCTCCTAGACTAGTTGCCTAACCATGGCTGAAGAACCTAGTCTGTCCTACTATTTACCCATAGCTGGAGGGAGAATTATTGGATTCATGCCTTTCCCAAGGGTATTAGTGCTATGTGAAATGCAATCAGTCTCGTCCAGGATTTGAACTCGTATCGCCGTGTTCATTTCCTACGGCGATAACGACTACACCACGGGCACCTCCACTACTACATTACTACTACAATAATATAGGTCATCAATGGTTACTTAATATTTTTAACAATCTACTAGTTGTATAATTTAGACTATAAGAAGAAATCTAGCATCCAAGTGCATTTAAAAAAAAAAAAAATTTATTTTTTTTTATTAAACGCGATTCATCAGATTTTCGCAGCTGATACTTTGACAACTGTGACCATTCTAAAAAAACCACTTTCTTTTTATCTCTTATTTTCAAAACGGATGTCTTTTGACCCAGTTTAAGCACCTGTCTCAATCACGGCTGGAATTTTTAATGTTAACTTGTCAATGTCTTGGTCATCGGAACAGATCAAACAAGCATCGCCAGAAATTAACTCTTTGTTTTTATTGTTCCAACATTTTCTCATTCTCTGGCTACCTTTTGTGTATAATATGCATTCCTGCACTTGACTAATATTTTCGTTGATGATGTCCATTGTAAATGTGGAAAGGATTATAAAAGTGAAACAAATCACTCGGATTAAGACTTAAGGTGCATAAAATAGTCATAATCAAGACTGAAATAGAAAAGTCACAAATATAGTGCATCTCAAGAAAGGAAGATGAACAGTAGATGCTTTAGGATGAAGTCTGAATCATAGACGGAATACAATTAGAAAGTGAACCAAAATTAAGAAACAAAGCCCATAAAGGTGTCAGAAATGTATAAGCTAGACCAACATGGAATTCAACTTGCTGTAGCTTCTCTACTCGACAGAAACAAGGGGATGCAAAATGAAATTCTGTGGAAACTCGTGTTATATATAAAATTTTGTTTTGAGTCCCGATAAAAGACGATAAGTCTTTTTTCTTAGAGGTGCATATAACACCTGAAGAAGGCTAGAGAATGTACCAGTCAAGATGTTGTGTACAATAAAAACATGGCATTTAATTGTCCAAATAATTTGAATGTGATGAGTATATCAAAAAATAATTCCTTGACAGTGTTTTTAAACAGCACAAACTGTACCTCCTTTAACCCCCCCCCTTTTTTTAAAAAGATACTGAGTTTTTCCATATAAAAAGACTAGAGGACTCATACTGTGAAAACAATATATAAAGTGATTTGTTGGAAAAAAGTTTGTAAATCAAGCAAATAATATTTGGGTATTAATTTCACCAGATATTGGCCTAGTGGTTAGAGTGTTCGCCAATGGCCCGGCAGACCTGGGTTCAATCCCAAGTCAAGTCATACCAAAGACTCAAAAAATGGTACTTGATGCCTCCTTGCTTAACACTCAGCATTATAAGGTACGGATCAAGGGTAAAGTGGAGCAATCCAGGGAAAGGAGTAGCACCCTCCCCTACACCTCGGTGTAGTAGCTATCGAAAAGGGAGCCTTCGTGTCACCCTCGACTATGGTCGCCAACTTGTTACTATTAATTTATAACTAAACTTCATTCTTAGCCAAATGGGTACTTTTTGCTCTTCTCCCCAAAATTCCTAATTTTCTTCCAAGATATTCACTCCTTACCCACTCCATGAGATGTCCTTCACATTAGGATTTCTCGCTCTATCTGAAGGCAGCAGACTTCATTGCTATTAACGAATTATGATATTGTAGTTTATAAACCAAAAATTACTTGCTTGGATTTGTATTCATGATTTATTAAATTTAAATCTCACAAAAAAATTTTTTAAACATGAAATGAATTATTCAGTGTCTGTGTGTGTTTTTTCTCCCCGCCCCTGATTATCTCCAGGGTTTTCATTAATTTTGTTATCCATAAAATTTTGATATTGCTTTTGGTGTTGCTATAATATCAAATAGAAAATGTTAAAATTCATATTTTATTCGACTTGTCAGAAAAATTCAATGTTGATATGTCTGAAGTCTGCAAACGTTAATTCAGGTCAATCAAATTACATGAATCAAATCATGCCTGATGTTAAACGGATGTCTGCATGAAGAACTGAAGAAGGTCCTCCTAGCAGTAGAATGAGAAGTCTTTTAGAGAAATTTCAACAAGCTTAAATAGTGCTAATTGGTTAAATCTATTGTGGCAATAGGGAAGATAAGCCTTCTGCTGCTTGGACCCCCTCCGTTGAGATGGGGGGGGGAAAATATTTTATTAAACTTGTATAAATTAGCATTAATTTGTGCTTATTAAATTTTATCCTGGGAGGTACCATGGTGTAATGGTTATCGTCGTAGGAAATAGACACGGCGACACGAGTTCAAATCCTGGACGAGAATGATTGCATTTTCACATAGCACTAATACCCTTGGGAAAGATATGAATCCAGTTATTCTCCCTCCAGCTATGGGTAAATAGTAGGACAGACTGGGCTCTTCGGCCTTGGTGAGGCAACTAGTCTAGGAGAAGGAAAACTCTGAATTCAAACCCGTTAAACTTTGCTTAAAAATTGACCTTGTGTCATATCCTACCCGAGCGGAGCAGTTGCTAAATAGGATTAAATTTTATCCTACCTTAAGTCCACTAGAAACTAAATATTAAAATGGAATTTTGTTTCTCTTGTGTACCCCCCCCATTTTTATCTTTTTTGCTTTCAAGTATTTTTTTCTTTTTCCTCTTTTGGAGAAAAATTTTTTTTTATTTTTTTAAAGCAAAAGATTAGTTCAAAGGTATACAAAAAAGAATGTGAAAACTAATAACAAGATTATAGATTATAGGGAGAGATTAGAGAAATTAGGATTAACTACTTGATCTAAATGAAACATTTGAAATAATGGAATTTCTAATTATGGTGGACATCCCTTCCCATATTTCTCTTTGAACTGTAAATTTACTGTCAAGACATATTTACAAAACTGTCTATTAACCAATTGGATTTTTTGCTAATGAAGTAATGTATTTTTGGAACCAATTGCTTAATTAGATCAAAAACAGCTATAGCATAGAAAAAAGGTATTATTTTGGAAATAATTTAGAAAAAGTATTTAAGTGGGCATTTTCGGGAAAATTATCTGAATTATTTAACAGAATTTGATCTGCAATTAGCAATATTGTATATGTTCTGTGCAAATATTTATTTATTTTTTTCTGAGAGATGTCCCCTAAAAGTATAACAAATATGGTTCTTCATAAACTGGAGGTAGTTAGCTTAAAAATCATAATTTCAATTTCTCTGTCACAATTAATTTGCAGTGAGTAATAAATTCAACTCTACACTCCAGTCAGATGGTAAACTCCTGAGAAAATCTTCACACCTGTTTTTTCGTCAAATAACAATAAGGCCAATACTTCTGTTTCCTTTACACCTTACTGATACTTCCAGTTTTGTAAAATTAAACGGCCAAATTACGACACTTTCTTTTTAAAAACTTAAGCTTTTCCCAGACTTTATACTTCCCTATTTATACTGTGTTTTCTGCCTTTAAATTTAAATGTTTCATTCTCGGGTCATTTAGAAAGATTACGTCTTGGAGGTGTTCATTGTTTAATGGCTGTCACAGGAAGTGACTTGGTGACCATGGTTCAAATCCTGGACAAAGTTGTATTTCACATAGTAAAGGTCGTGACTATAGTTGAGGCCGACCAGAAGGCTCCCTTTTTGAATGCTACTACACCAAGGTGTAGGGAGGGCGCTACTCTTTTCCCTTGATTGCTCCACTTCACTCTTGATCCTTACCTTATAAGGCTGAGTGTAAAGCAAGGAAGCATCCAGTACCATTTTTTATTTTATTTTATTTTCTTTTAAGTCTTTATTATGACTCAACCTGGGATTAAACCCAGGTCTCTCGGGCCATTGGCAAACACTCTAACCATTATACCAATGTCCGGTATACTGGACATAGCACCTATACCCTTGGGGAAAAGTATCAATTCAACTATTTGTTAACCCCACCCCCACTAGCAGCAGCTATGGGTGAATTTTAGGGCTGATTGGATTCTTTAATTTTGATATGCCAACCATTCTAGAAGGAAAACTTTGAATTCAAACTGGTTGTACCATGCTTAAAAATTGACCTTGTGTCACATTGGGTTGGGTAAATAGATACATTGAATTACATTGACGAGACCTTCATAGGGCAATGGGTATAATCGTAGGATATGGACACGGTGGCCCGAGTTGAAATCCTGGATGAGGCTGCTTGCCTTTTCACATAGTGCTAATACTCTTGGGAAAGGTTTGAATCCAACTATTCACCTTCCAGTTATGGATAAATAGTAGGGCAGACTGGGCTCTTTAACTTTAGCAGCTGTTCTAGGAGAAAAGACTCTGAATTCAAACCTGTTAAGATCAATTTTCAAAGCAGAGTTTGTCGCATCCTGCTCATTCGGAAGGGTTGGGTAAATATATACATCAACTTACATAAGCTTAAATATATGTATTTTTAGCTATTTACTAAACTTTGCTTGGTTGTGGTATAAGACTGCCTGAATGGAGCACTGCGTGCGTGTGTTGGGGGGGGGATTAAACAGGCTTAAAACTTTGTAGGTAATTTAAAGCTGTATTTACTTGTAAAAACATTATGGCACTTATTTTTGTTTCTTAAGGATTCTTCTATGTTTAGCAACCAAAGAATCTTGTTAAATTACCTTTTCGTCTTTTAAATATTGTTCCCAGAAAAATGGCTAATTAGCATTCAGATATTTTGCTTTTCTTTTTTAATCAAAATTTTAAAAAAAAGTCTTTAGTATTATACCAAACTGTATCTAGTGGCGAGTCTCTAGTTAAAATTCTAGGAAATTGGTTTGCCCAGTCGGCTGGGGCTGTAGAATACACTGACTGCACCTCTGCTGAGGGGGTAAGACCCCCCCCCAACGAGTGTCCTGAATATGACACTAAACAATCTGATGGTGAGGTTTCAGCAATGCTGGAGCTTTGGGAAATGTGGAGGACCCCATCATTGTCATCGCTCCCAGGTCCGCTCTGGCCCAGAGTGGTACCACCTGATAGGGCCCTATCAATGGGTTAAATAGAACTAACAGCATACTTATGCAAAACTGAATAGCTTGAAATAGAAATGTTTTTGACAATTAAACCGTACTTACATTTAAACTGCGTTCTTATGCTTAACTGAATTATTTGAAATAGAACTGTTTTTCGACATTAAAACTATTTACACTTAACTGATTTGTTACATATAACTGCTTGAATAGTTTGAAATAGAAATGTTTTTGACAATTAAACTGTACTTATGCTAAACTGAATTGTTTTAAATAGAACAGATTATTTACATAAAAATGGATTTGGCATTAAATAACCTACAAAGGTTGATATGCCATAAAACCCAACAAACCAACCAAACCAAGGAAATTAGTGTTTATTTCTTAGTAATTATTCCCTGGTTCACTCTAAATCATATTCCTGCCATACCAAGACCAAAGAGCCCAATCTGCCTTGTTATTTACCCATAATTTGAGAGGGAAAATATTGATTCATTGCTTTTTAAAGTGCATTAGCACAAATTGAAATGCAAGCAGCCTTGTCTAGGATTGGAACTTGGCTCTCTGGGTACTTTTTTAATAAAAAATACATCACATATTTTTCCCCTGTCAGGGAGGAGTCCTATGCCATAGTGAAATTCCTGTGGTGCAATGGCTAACGTGTTTGACTGTGACATGATAGTTCGAACTCTAGTCATACTATTGTGTTCATTATTAGACTAATATTCTTGGAGCCCAGTCAGCTAAAACTGTCGAATACCTCAAGTGCCCTGGATATGACACTAAACAATCTGATGGTGAGGCTCCAGTCCTGGAGCTTTGGTAAATATTGAGTAAACCCTTCATAGCTATTACTCCTAAGTCCACTCTGACCTGGGATGATCATACCTGTTTATCTATGGATCAATTTGAACTGTTTAACTTGAAACCATTTAACTGTGTGCAAACAAATGACCTCTTAGTAATAAAAAAAAAAAAAGTTGTAAACAAATGATTACAAATCTTCTTTTCTCTTTTTTTCTTCTTCTGCCCCCTTACTTTAGATGGGACTCCTATGGTTCAGATGTGCTCACCCCATTACTATAGGTTATTGATAGTAAACAATTCTCAAAAGTTCTGATTATATATCTTTGTAAACATGTTTTCTAGTAAGCAACTTTTTTAAAGGTCAACTTTTTGTTTTGCACAATGACTTTTAATAATTACATTCAACAACCTTGAACTTGAAGAAGAATCCATTTAATTACCTGTTTGTCTAGCCGCCTCCCTCCCTCTTGTCTCTGAGGTACTTATATATATATATATATATATATATATATAGTGTGAGTAAAAATGAGCAACTTTTTTTGTTTTAAAGCGATTTTGTTAGTAAATCAAACCAATTAACCTCTTAGCTGCAGATGTGTACTGAAGCAGGACCAACCTAGATTTTTAAAAGGTGTTTTTTTTGTTTTTTTTTTCTCCTACTAAAGACCATTTTTGGGGGTAGGCTGCAGAGATTCATCCTTGTTAATCTGCTGCCTGTGTGTTGAACATTGTCGCATAAGATTCCCTCCCTCCCATCTTTATTCTTAAGAAATAGGTAATTACTCTGCCTTGAAAGAAGATTAGTCGCTATGAATATGTGATCTTCCTTATTCTTCTGGGTGTATGAGGAACCCCGGTATGCAGCTTGCTTTTTTTTTTTTTTTTTTTAAGTGGCAGCAGATTATGCATTGGGTCAGGTGCTAATTCTCAAGTCTCCAAGAACATCTTGATTGAGGTCTAATGAACATTCTGGTTTAGATTTACGAGGTGACCTCACTCATTTTTGGAAAGTACAAGGAGTACACAATAAGTTTCCAGACTTTTTTCGTATGGGCACTTTTATTGATAGTACACACATGAAACTCTAGTCCCCTTCCAAGTAATCCCCTCTGGCTGCAATGCACTTTTACCATTCCAACAGCTTCTGAAAGGTCCCATGGAAGTCCTCATGTATGAGCGTGTCAATGACCTTCGTCACAGCCTCCTTCATCTCCTCAATTGTCTCATAACGACAGCCTCTGAGCTTAGGGAATAACCAAAAGTCACAAGGAGCAAGGTCTGGACTATAGGGACGGTGAGGAACTGTCTTGATGCCCATCTTGGTCAAATAGTCTGTGACAAGGATGGAGTTGTTGACTGGTGCATTGTTCTGACGGAAATGCCACTGACCCGATTTGAAGAGTGCTGGCCTCTTCCCAAGGAATCTCTTCCTGAACTCCCTTAAAATCTCAACATAGTAACCCTAATCCTAACCGTTTGGCCAATCAACTCTGGTGTATTAACTTCCTTACTCCTCCCACACCTCTCATCATCCCTCACAGACTTCCTGCCTTCCTTGAATCTCTTATACCACTCAAAAACTGATGCTTGATTCATACAAGATGGTCAAAAAGCAGTCTGAAGCATTCCATACGTTTCTGTGGAATTTTTCCAAGTTTAAAACACAATTTTATTGTATATCATTCTAGTAAAGTGTCCTCACGTCCAGATTGCATTTTTGAAATTCACCAGCTATGACAATCAGGCTTTAGTAGGGAGTATTCCAATTGCTGCTGTAGCTGTTGATTTGAACCTGAAATCATAAAAATTGGTCAGTCATCTCATAAGATGTATAGCAATAAGATACTGAATTTTCAAGAGTCTACAACAATTTTAAATGCCCATACGACACTAGAAATTTTCTTACCTGTTTCTGTAACATTTTTGTTTTTCTTAAACTGTCACTGCCTTACCTGTAGAATATGCATCTTCAGTTTCTCCATTTTAAAGAACACCAGCTTGTAAATTAACTTATGATATGGATTCTTTCACTACGGAAATAACAAAGACTGAGGAAAGCATTCTTTAATTAGGTAATTTCCAGTTGCACTTAAAAACAGAAGTTTGAAATGCGTAGTTATAGCTTGCTTTAAAAAAAAAAATGGAAATTTATGACTCGACCCAATATATTGTTTTGACAAGTTAAATACTACTGAATTTTTTCTTCCTTCTCTTTCTTGTTAACTTGTCAGGGTCTAGTTAATAGAGGAGTTGCCTTGAACCAACTGATTTTTGCACCCCAAACAATACCTACAAAAAATAATTCTCCTGAAGTGAAAGGATATGATTGAAAACACTTGGTATAAAAACCTATGGCAGCTCCTATCATCTGGATCCTGATACAAAGAAACAAGAAAACTAGAGAGAAAAAATGATGAAAAGCAAAGTTCTGTGGTCTGAGACAAAACTTTTTTGGTGCTAATTAGATGTGTAGTTTGGAATAAAATCAGATGGTATAAGAGAAGGAAAGAAATACAGAAAATTAAATTTACGTGTTTTATTATAAAGATCACTTTATTAGAATTGTAAGAAATGGACACAGAATATAAATTTAAAAGGGAAAGTTTTTTTTTTCTCTTAAAGAACTTTCATTTTTGAAGAAGCTAGCCTTATAGTAGTCTTTGACAAAACATTTTGCTGCTAATAGGTATAGTTTAATTTTGTGTTCTTCCCTTATTTATTTATTTATATATATATATATATATATATATATATATATATATATATATATATGTCATCCACAGAAAGATCTTTCGTTCTATCAGAACTCATCAGTGTGGCTAGACATATTAGCTTCCTGTAGCTGGGATTGAAACCCGGTTGAATCAAACGCCAATCCAAGCCTCTAACCCTTCAGCCACGAGGAGCCAGTCGCAGTAAAGTAAATATTAAGCGGTTATGAATCACAATTACTATTGTTTACATACATCTGTTTAACGGCTACCGAGACCTCAATTCATATATGAAGAGACTTGCAATAAACGCTAATGGCAACACGATTACTTCATTCGCTTGAGAACTCAACCCTACGGGGGTTGGGGAGTATATATCTCTCTAGTCATCAACAGACAGATCTGTTTTGTTCTATCAGAACTCGTATATATATAAAAATTAAATCGTGAGTCAGAATTTTCCTACTAAAGTTTCGCTTCACCGGCTCATCAGGGAATTTTGTATTTATGTATATATACCGGACATTGGCCTAGCAGTTAGTGTTCAATCCCAGGTCGAGTCATACCAAAGACTCAAAAAATGGTACTTGATGCCTCCTTGCTTAACACTCAGCATTATTAGGTACGCAATCAAGGGTTAAGTGGAGCAATCCAGGGAAAGGAGTAGCACCCTCCCCTACACTTTGGTGTAGTAGCTATCGAAAAGGGAGCCTTCAGGTCACCCTCGGCTATGGTCGCCAACAACTACATATGTATTTTTTTAAATTTTTTTTTTTTTTTTTTTTTTACCATTTGAGAAGTACTGGTCAGTACATTCAATATCACCTATAAATAAGACAGATGTTGGGTTGGATACTCTTGATTTATGAACCTACACAGAAGACATAAACATCATGTTCCATACAATTTCTCAAGTAGGAATTGTTATTCTTCTTATCGGTATTGCTATATCATAATCTTGATTCTTGAAAATTTGGTAAGGAAAAAGTAAAATCTGGTTATGGAAATTTGATGAGTCCACGATTCCATATGGTGTATAAGTCTTTAACACCTGCTCTGGAACATCTGTTGCTTGCTCATTCGCGCTAGGTGTAGCTCCACCATTTCACGGCTTAGAGCTCCTATGTAGAGCAAAGTTGCTGACCCCTGGTTTAGAGCAAGCACATGTTCACAGTAAAATGCATCACGCTTGCAGCCAAAAATAAATTGGCATTAGAAGAAAAAAAATTATAGACATCCACGTTTTCCTATGTATATTTCTCTGTAATGGAATAAAACATTAGTTTGGACTAATGTGTGTGTATGTATATATATATATATATATATATATATATATATATATATATATATATATATATATATATGTGTCATCCACAGACAGATCTGTTTCGTTCTATGAGAACTCATCAGTGTGGCTAGACATTAGCTTCCCGTAGCTGGGATCGAAACCCGGTTGACTCAAACGTCAAGCCAAACTTCTAACCATTCAGCCATGAGAAGCCATTATCTGTGAAGTAAATTTTAAATGGTTATGAATCACAATTACTATTGTTTACATACATCCGTTCAATGGCTATATATATATATATATATATATATATATATATATATATATATATATATATATATCTCAATTTGTCTCAAATATTGTAAGGGTTGTCTAGAAATTATAATTCTTATGTATAATAGGCCCTTATAACTTTTGTGCTGAAAAGTTTGGAAAAATAATGCATTTTATACTCCAATAAGTATGCTAGTACCTATCCATTCTAGCAGAAATAAGTATCCCCCAAATTCCTGGAGAAAATTTTCAATTTGTTAACTTTGCTTATTACATCAGTTTAAAAGATTTTTCTGTAAAAGAAAAAAATCTGTAAAACAATAGAATATTTACCTCTTATATATTTACTCTTGTATCTGTGAGAGGTGCGAGTCTCTTGTAGTTTGGAACCACAATCCATTTTAAGTGGAAAATAGTTCCTATCACTGAAATATCTTTGAATATTCCTCTATGTTCATTTATCTTGTCCAGATTAGGTGAGAATGCAAGAGACATTCTACAACTCCTTTACTGATGCACTTTCAGCAACTTGATTTTCAACTCTCATTCTTGGGCCAAAAATTTGCAATCCTTTATAACATAATGATATCCACCATATGTTCAGTTTTGCAGTTTTTAATCTGTTGCACAAACCATGAGATGGTGTCACAAAAAATAAACTTTGAAGACACCTTGTGTGTGACTGAGAGAGAGAAAGTGTGAGTGATGCTGGATTTCTTTTATATCACTTTATTAATTCAGCACAAACACAGTGGATGATGGGAGCACCTCCTCACTTCTGGCAAATGTCCAACTCTAACTGGAGCTAAACTCAAAACTGCTATGCTTCAATTTCTCAGGTCAGTTTGTGTTGGCTGTGCGCTCAGGAATAAAGCCAGAGTCAATATGATCATTCCTCAAATGCTCACTTTTATATATGGAGTGCTAATTCCCTCTCCAACTTTGGAATACAGACTATTCATATTTTGGTATTTAAATTGGCCAGACTAATAAACCTTGACCATGCCACTGTGCCAAACACATGTTTACAAGATTCATTTTAAAAAATCCTTTTTATCTAGGAACATTTTTTTTTTTAGCAAAACCCTTTTGCTTACCCACCATGTTTTTTTGACCTGGCTTTTTCCAGTCCACTATTCTTTTGGTATTCACACATCAAAGCAACCAAATATATATACACACTATGTATGTTCATATACACATCTCAGACTACATAAATGTATATGTACATGTCTGCATGGACATACTTACCCTTTATATTCACACACACACACATCTGTTTATGTGTGTGTATATGTTTACACATCTTGGCCCAAACAAATATACATATGTGCCCATACAGACATACCTATCCTTGTGTGTATATATATATATATATATATATATATATATATATAATTCACATTCACACACAACCGTACTTGGGAAGTGCCTAAAGTGTAATGGTCATTATTGTTGGACATGGAGAACGGTTCAAGTCCTGGATCAGTCTGTTAGCATTTTACATAGCACTAATTCCTTTGGGAAAGGTATGAATCCAACTATTCTCCCTCCAGCTATGGGCAAATAGTCGGGCAGCCTGTTCTCTTTAACCTTTATGACAACTTTTCTAAGAGAAGAATAACTCTGAATTCAAAATTGGTAAACTCTGCTTGAAAAATTGACCGTGTGTTGCATCCTGCTCATGTGAAGGGGCTGGGTAAATACATTCATGGCCATACTTGCAACTATAAACCTGTGCCTACCTGCACTTGATAGCCAAGGTGCTTTTGCATCACTGTTACAACATAGATCAGTAAGATCTATTTTTTTTATCTATTTCTAGCATTTAAATTAGGTTCTGAGCTGTTAAATTCTGAGTAGAAAAATTCAGGAAGTTCAACCAGTCAAAATGATTCTAGAGTTAGAATGAATTAGTCAATTTGTGAAAAACATTCAATGTGTGCAGTTGAATGCTCTATCTTGCATACTGACTTCTCATTTAGATCAAGCGGGTGATAAAGGAAGATTTTTAAAAAAAATTTAAAAAAAAAAAAGTTAACATGAAATAATGGTTGCATTGTTATTGCTCATCAACAAATAAGAACAAAGAATTACAACATGAGATATCAGGCCAATGAAGAGGACAAGTTGACTGACGAGTTGATAGGATGTGATGTGAAGAACAAACTGGTTGCAGGCTCGTTGGAGTGTAAGGACCAAATTCATATACCTTGGCTGATCATAAAGTAAAGGGTCATGTTACATAATCATTGAACATATAATATACTGAGATCAGTTTGTCCACTTGGCTCAGATTGTAGAATACACTAACTGCTTCTCTACTGAGAGGAGTAAGACGTCTCCCAACAAATGAACTGGATATGACTCTAATCAATCTGGTGGTGAAGTTCCAGTAATGCTGGAGCGTTGGGGAATGCAGAATATTCCTTCATTGCCATCACCCCCAGGTCCACTTTAGCCCCAAGTAGTAGCACCTGATAGAGCCCTATCTATGGGTCAAATAGAACTAAACCGTGTACGTATGCTAAACTGAATTGCTTGAAATAGAACAGTTTTTGACATTGAAACTGTATTTATGATAAACTGAATTGTTTATATATATATATATATATATATATATATATATATATATAATCTCAATCAATGTGGCATTAATTAGCTACAGTGGTTGATATGCCATAAAACTAAACCTAGATCATTAAAGGCCTATGCAACATCACTTCTTTTTTTTTTTTTTTTTTTTTTTTTTCGAACCTAAGATATTAAAAATAATTTACCAAGTAATCGGAACACTTACCACTAATTTTTTTTCAAGTCTAAAACCTGATCCACTTAAGGGATCTTAAGATGGGGTTTTCACAACTTTGCTAGAACAAAGACCCCTCTTTAGATAAGTCCTTAGCCTTAAGACATTTTTTTTACATTTGAAAGGGACTATGCACCAACAACTCACACTAAACAATTTACATATTCTCTTGTAAATCATGTAAGTGGTCTCTTTTAAAGGGAAAAAAAATCTCATAGATTACTAATTTGCATTAAATAGTATAATCTAATGTTTATTCCATTGACATTGTTTTAAATGAAATCTCTTTAAGTAGATTAATAATTCATGTTTGGACAAGGCCAGGATGCAATTATGCTATTGACTTTTTTTCTATTTATATATAGACAAAAACATTCTCTTAAATAAATGATAGAACAATTTACATCGGGCAATCCTATGATGCAATTTTTGTATCACTGATTCTTAAAAGTATAAATTTTACCAATTGGATTAATAATTTACATCAGACAATTGATCCATCCCATGATGCAATTTTTATACCATTGACTTCTAAAACTGAACCTCATCAAATAGATTAATAATTTATCAGATAATCCCATGATGCAATTTTATACTATAGGCTCTGTTAAAAAAAAAAAAAAAAATACTCACTAAGTAGATGAATTTTTTCAACTAATCCCATGATGCATTTTTTTTTTTTTTTTTTTTTATATCATAAAAAAAATATAACCCCCCCCCCCCAACAAATAGATAATTTAACGTCAGGCAATCCCACTGTAATTTTCATTCCATTAAAACATATTATCTAATAGATTCATAGTTTATCAGATAATTTCATAAAACAATTTTTGTGTGATTGAAGAGGAGAAAAAAATTTAAATAGATTAAATTTTTTTTTTTTTTTTCTAAATTTTAAGCTAATAAATTTCTCTAGATAACTATTCATGACCCTTAGAGCCACCCATAACTGTTGTCCTTCACTCTATTCAAGAAGAAGAAAAAAAACTACTGAAAATTTATTGTTGTAATCCGTTATTTAACTACTTTACAAGCTGTTAAATTACAGGTTACCACATTCTATAGACAATGTGAAATGATATTTAAAAAAATTTTAAATTCTAAAATTGCCATGTTTTATTGGTAGTAGTGATGTAGAAACTGGGATTTTTCTGCTGAAATTCTGACTGCATGGTTTTATGTACTATTTAGAGGCACAAATTTTCTTTCACCCAACTGAGTATTTTGTGGTTGTCTATAATCTCGTAAGAGGATTATAACCAATGTTAATCACAAATTTGGGATTTGAAAGTAAAGGTGATAGCAGATAAAGATTAATGTTGAAACAATTATTGTTTCCAGTCTTTGCATGGCTCCGTTTCTGGTTGAGAATATCCAAGGGGAAAAAAGAAATGGCTTTTTCTTTTCCCCTAGTCGATTAGAATAGTTGTGACTACATAGGTTGATTTTCTGTTAGCCTCTAAGAACAAATTACTCCTCTGTGTGTGTGTGTGTGTGTGTGTGTGTGTGTGGGTATATATATATATATAATCATTGAACATAATAGACATTTTCTGTCTAGATATTTTCTTCTGGAGCCATTTGTATTGCTTTTATCGTATTCGGGGGGAATTGATTTAGGTATTGTCCGTAGTTGTATGTATCCCTAGTACTTTCTGCACAACTTTGGGTCATTATCAGGGGAAGATCTATTACAAAAGTGATGTAACGTTTGTTTTTGCTTATTACTACTGTCTTTACCATTGAAGAGTATAGTGTTTGCTTTTAAACGGTAAAGATGCTTTTACATTGTAGTAATATACAAAAACAAAAGGTAGATCCTCCCCTGATGATGGCCCAAAGTCGTGCAGAAAGTACTTGGGATACATACAACTATTGACAATACATAAATCAATTCCCGCCGAAGACGATAAAAGCAATACAAACGGATCCAGAAGAAAATATCTAGACAGAAAATGTCTGTTCAATGAAAATTGTATTAACGAAGAAATGCTGCCAATATATATATATATATATATATATATATATATATATATATATATATATATATATATATACACACACACACACACGTCATCCTCAATTTCGTTGAATCACAACTCCTTGGAGGTGCCCGTGGTGTAATGGTTATCATCGTAGGAAATGGACACGGCGACACAAGTTCAAATCCTGGACGAGACTGATTGCATTTCACATAGCACTAATACCCTTGGGAAAGGTATGAATCCAATTATTCTCCCTCCAGCTATGGATAAATAGTAGGGCTGACTGAGTTCTTCAGCCTTGGTGAGGCAACTAGTCTAGGAGAAGGAAAACTCTGAATTCAAACCTGTTAAACTCCGCTTAAAAATTGACCTTGTGTCATATCCTGCCCGAGCGGAGGGGTTGGTAAATATGATCACAACTCCTCAGTGTAGCTAGACCCACGAGATGCTTCAAGCCGAGACCAAAACCTAGCTGACTTTACACCAATTAGATATCTTACCCCCAGAGTGGTTGTCCTTCTCGGCGTAAGCGAAGGAATTTTTTTTACAGATCTCTTTTACATGTTATCAGCTACCGGAGTGCTCAATTTATAGATAGAGCTACTGCATTTCAGTGTATGTGGCAGCCGAAAAAATTCCCACTCCAGTGCTTGACCCACAGGGTGGTGGAACTCTCTCTCTTGCTCTCTCATCCTAATGCAGCTCAGTCAGTTGGGGTTTTAGAATATGCTGAGTGCATCCCAAAGAGTATCATAGATATGACGCTAAACCATGTTATGATGAAGTTCCAGTGCTGGAGCTGAAAGAAATGTGGAGTACCTCTTCATTGTCGTTTTTTGAGTAAAAAGAGGGTAAAATGATTGAATAAAACTCTGATCTTCAAACTTTATAAATTTGAATTCTTGAAATTGAAAAATTTCCGGTCGGTGGGGGTTACAAAATCTTTTCTAAGCAAAGTCAGTGTAGATATTTTTTTTTATTTGTGATAGTTAAGATTCATAAAATAAAGTATAACAGTAATTGTGAGCTTAAACTAAAAAGGTGTGTGAGGGGAATCTTTGTATAAGTTCGTCACTATATGAATTGAAAATGTATTTGGTCTTTAGCATGTGCTTGCGGCTGAAATTTTTATCAGTATGGGAAAGATGAATATTTTTAACGCAAAAATATAAACATGTTTAAAGCAAAAATTAAATGAAGTTGAAATTAAATGTATTCCTGAAAGAAAAGAATTTAGATCTTAAATGTAACCTACAAACTATCTACAAATCATGTGTGTCAACAGAATTTAGCATTGAATAATATATGCTATAAAACCCAAACAATTTTCATGCTAATGTCCTTGGGAAAGGTATGAATCGATCATTTTTTGTTTTCTTCCATCTCTGGATAAATAGTTGGGCAAACTGGGTTCTTTTGCCTTAGGCAATCTGTTTAGAAGGAAAAGTCTGAATTTGAACTACTCTAAAATTTGACCTTGTGTCACATACTAACCCATGATGTGGGGATGTGTGTGGAGGTTTGGGTAAACACTTATGATTTTGCTGCAGAGGAACAGTTATTAGGTTTTGAGGATTCTCATAACAAGTAAAGGCAAGGTTTATATATAATCTTTGTCTGCATTGATTACATTAAACAAATTCTTCAAAACTTTCACTAGAATGATTATATAAAGTGACAGCTTAAATAATTACAGCACATACAGAAATGGCAAGTTATTTTACTATCAAAATGTGGTTGGGAGCTAACTATAAGAATGTTAACCTGAAAATTCTTTAAGATTTCTTTTATTTCAAGATTTGGAAAAAAAAAAAAATCCTATTTTACCCCCCCCCCAAAAGCATTAAGAATTTTATATTTGAAGATTAGTTTCTAAAAACTCGATTTCTTTTTTTTTTAAATTTTTTTTTTCTTTTATATATATATATATATATATATGATTCATCCTAACACAGAATTTTTGGTTTCAAGAATTCTAAGATAAGCATTCATGCTCTATTGGAAGTGCTTCTCTATCCCCCAACTCTTAGTGACGGTGTTTGCTCTTTCTTAAAATCAAATAATAGGCAAAGCCAGTAATGCAACAAGTAAGTGTTTGCAAACAAAATGTACTATCTTTTTACAAAGCAGAAATTGTCATTTTCTTGCTCTTTCTTTTTGACCTCCAGACAGTGCAACATTGTAATTACTGTCCATGTCTTGATAGATATTTGTCATGATGACTGATGCAAAACTCTTAATTCTATCCCCCTGCTCCACCTTTACCTTGACCCACCTTCTTCCCCCCCCATTCCTTCCTTTCTTTTTATTAAGTGTATGCTTTGCCTCCTGAATTTTTAACTCTTAGTAATTACTTGAGAGTCTCTCTAAAGTGGTATGTTACTCAGGTGAGAACTTTTTGTATCTTTTCTCTGCTTCCTCACAAAGAGGATGGGTAGGTAGGTAAGCAAGAAGGTAGGGTGTGTCACTCTGAGAAAAGAACTGGTATTTTGATTGATATTGAGCTTGGTGTAGTATGGCACAAGACTAAGTGCGAGCAAAGATTGTATTTCTCCTTGTTTTCAGTTGAAAGTGATTAACTGTTTGCGTTCTTTAAAATCAGGATCTTGACCTTTTTGATATCGGTTTGAATGCCATTTGACAGTGATGGGTAATATTTTGGTCATTCTCTTTTATCATCTAATCTTGGTTTCTCTTGTTAGAATTCTAACTTAAAAATATACAAATTATCTAAAATATGTTTAGTTGAATATTGTAATTAATGACAAAGGTATCTGGCATTTTGAGATGTAATAATGAAATAATTCTGTTTTAAGAATTCAGAAGAGTTCCTCATGGTGTAGTGGCTAATGACTGGACTATGACATCACAGCAAGTTCAACTTCCACTTTACATTCACTTTCAGACTAATGCCCTTGAGAAATGGTATGAACTCCTTTATTCTCCTCCAACTATGGGTTAAATAGTACCATTACTGTTTTACAAGGATGGCTTTGGCATTAAATAACCCACTTAGGTTGATATGTTGTTTGACAAAAATCAAATTATTAAATCTTAAGTCAACCTTGTATTGTCTATTTTAGACCTATGATCAAGTCATTATTCATGAAAGAGGGAATTAGCACTGTCAATCCTCATTGGGCATTTCACAGCTGTGATCCTGTATGCTAAGTAAATAAAATCTCTTGTTTGCCCAGTTGGCTGGGGCTATAGAATACACAGACTGCATCTCTGCAGAGGGGTAAGACCCCCATGAGTGTCCTAGATATGACTCTAAACAATCTAATGGTGAGGTTCCAGTAATGCTGGAGCTTTAGAGAATGCAGAGTACCCCTTCATTGACATCGCTCCCAGGTCTACTCTGGCTCAGAGTGGTTGCACCTGATAGGGTCAGATAGGACTAAACTGAATTGCTTGAAACAGAACTTTCGACATTTTAAACTACAGGGTGGAACTATAAAATTGTCACCCTAGAAAAGACGACATGATTCCATTTCCGCTTAATGAAAACTGGTTTTCTTTTTTTGTTGCAGACCATCTACTAGTTGGCCAGTTGTGTACAAATCCCAAGAGCGATAAGAGCCTTCTATCATGTCTGAAAGTGACACAATGTTCAACGAGCGAGATTGGCGATGCACTGCTGTACAACTCATGCTCTCTACCAATCCAAGTTATGACAACAGGACCACTGCCAGCACCCTCAAAATGCAAATCTGGATTGCCACAAATAACAGGAACGTGCCCAGGGTGATGAAAACAAAGTTTCTGGCTACGGTTATGGTCTTTGGTGTGGTTTCAAGTGACGGCCACATCATGCCACCTCACATCTTCGAAGTCGGCTTGAAAGTCAACACCAAAGTGTACCTGGATGTGCTGAAAAGTGTGGTGGTGCCCTGGTGCAATCAGGTGGCTGGTGGCAGACCCTGGGTGTGGCAGCAGGATTCGGCACCAGCCCACAAGTCCAAAGAGACCCAGGCTTGGCTTCAGGAGTGCTACGACTTTGTACCCTTCTCTCATTGGCCCCCCTCCTCCCCCGACCTGAACCTGCTGGACTACTTCGTTTAGTCATATGTCGGGAACATCACCAACATAAACTCCCACAACACCAAAGCCAGCCTTCCACCAAGTATTCACCAAGCTCCTGCCAGCGCTTGTGGAAAAAGCATGCTCCCAGTTCTGGATCCGTGTCAAGGCAGTGATTGAGGCTGAAGGCGGCTACATTGAATAGATGTCAGCTCTACTACATAATCCAGTTATCTGATTTGATTTTTTTCAATAAAAGTTTTAAAATAAAGCTGCAGTGTTTTCTTTAGGACGACAATTTTATCATTTCACCCTGTATGTACTTATGCTAAATTGAATTGTTTAAAATAGAACAGTTTTTTGACATCGAAACTGTACTTACGCTAAACTGAATTATTTTAGAACTGTTTGACTAAACTGAATACCTTAGAATAGAAATGTGAATGACAATTAAACTGTACTTATGCTCAACTGAATTGTTTGAAATAGAACTGTTTATTTGTATAAAAATGGATTTGGTATTAAATAACCTACAAAGGTTGATATCCCATGAAACCTAAACAAACAATAAAATCTCTTCTAATCTGTTCCCTAACCCCAGTAGATCAATCTCAACTTATAATACCTATCAGAAGAGTCAGATCCACTGTAATAGTTATTGTTGTAGGAAATGGAATTGGTGACCTGAGTTCAAATCTTGAACCAGGCATTTTGCTAATGCCCTTGACAAAGGCATTAATCCATCTCTTCTCTCTAGCTATTGGTAAATAGGACATATTGGGTGCTTTAGCCTTGGTTAGGCAACCAATCTGAGAAAGAAAACTGAATTCAAACCAGCTGTGTTCCACTTAAAAATTTGACCAACTTACTCATGGGAGAAAAACTAAACTGGCAATGCACCCTTTGCTGGGCACAAGTATTCAAGTTTTAATGTAATAAAATATTCTATTTGACTAATGAAACTAAATAACACACATTGCAGGATTTTAAACTCGACAGGCTGGTATGGGCACAGTCCAACAAAGGCAGACTTGAGGCCAAAAGGCTCCCAGCTTTGGCTGGGCCACCTTCATGTATACAATTGAGTCTCATTTTCAAACGCTTGGTATGTGAATTATGTAAAAACACCTATTGCTTGACAAGATAATGCTAGCCAATCCCAGATTTTTTGGTTCATCTAGATTTCTGTTACCTATGCCAACATTACTTGAAATTTTCATGGTCAGCACTGCTTGAAGAGGATCACTCAAAAACGAATCTACAGCTATCACTTTCTCTTGCCCCCCCCCTCCTCATTTTTTCTCTTCTATTTTCTTTTTTCTCTTCTATTTTCTTTTTTCTCTTCTATTTTCTTTTTTCTCTTCTATTTTCTTTTTTCTCTTCTATTTTCTTTTTTCTCTTCTAATTTCTTTTTTCTCTTCTAATTTCTTTTTTCTCTTCTAATTTCTTTTTTCTCTTCTAATTTCTTTTTTCTCTTCTATTTTCTTTTTTCTCTTCTATTTTCTTTTTTCTCTTCTATTTTCTTTTTTCTCTTCTATTTTCTTTTTTCTCTTCTATTTTCTTTTTTCTCTTCTATTTTCTTTTTTCTCTTCTATTTTCTTTTTTCTCTATTTTCTTTTTTCTCTATTTTCTTTTTTCTCTTCTATTTTCTTTTTTCTCTTCTATTTTCTTTTTTCTCTTCTATTTTCTTTTTTCTCTTCTATTTTCTTTTTTCTCTTCTATTTTCTTTTTTCTCTTCTATTTTCTTTTTTCTCTTCTATTTTCTTTTTTCTCTTCTATTTTCTTTTTTCTCTTCTATTTTCTTTTTTCTCTTCTATTTTCTTTTTTCTCTTCTATTTTCTTTTTTCTCTTCTATTTTCTTTTTTCTCTTCTATTTTCTTTTTTCTCTTCTATTTTCTTTTTTCTCTTCTATTTTCTTTTTTCTCTTCTATTTTCTTTTTTCTCTTCTATTTTCTTTTTTCTCTTCTATTTTCTTTTTTCTCTTCTATTTTCTTTTTTCTCTTCTATTTTCTTTTTTCTCTTCTATTTTCTTTTTTCTCTTCTATTTTCTTTTTTCTCTTCTATTTTCTTTTTTCTCTTCTATTTTCTTTTTTCTCTTCTATTTTCTTTTTTCTCTTCTATTTTCTTTTTTCTCTTCTATTTTCTTTTTTCTCTTCTATTTTCTCTTCTTTTTTCTCTTCTATTTTCTCTTCTATTTTCTCTTCTATTTTCTCTTCTATTTTCTCTTCTATTTTCTCTTCTATTTTCTCTTCTATTTTCTCTTCTATTTTCTCTTCTATTTTCTCTTCTATTTTCTCTTCTATTTTCTCTTCTATTTTCTCTTCTATTTTCTCTTCTATTTTCTCTTCTATTTTCTCTTCTATTTTCTCTTCTATTTTCTCTTCTATTTTCTTTTTTCTTGACCAGTGCCAAGTTAAAGAGCCCTGTCTGCCCTACTATTTACCCATAGCCAGAAGGAGAATAACTAGATGTATGCCTTTCTCAAGGGTCTTAGTGCTGTTTGAAATGCTAACAGCCTTATCCAGGTTATCGTTTCTTACAACAATAACCATTCACACACTCACACTGGCATTTATAGTGTAATGGTTACTGTCATAGGAAATGGACAAGAGAAGCCATATTCAAATTTTGGATGAGGCTGTTAGCATTACTCAGTTCTAATACCTTTGGGAAAGGTATGAATCTAACCTCGAAGGAAAAACACTGAATTCAAGCTTGTAATGCAGCCCAGTTGGCTTGGAGATTTAGGGAATGTAGAGTATCCCTTTATTGCCATTGTTCCCAGGTCTGCTCTAACGCTTTTTAGGGGTCAAATAGAACAAACTGGGTGCAAACAAATGACTGAATTATGACTGTTTTATAGCAATACTTGAAACCATTTAACTGTGTGCAAAAAAGAGCTCAGGCTCTGTTTACAAATCATGTATAAAGAGGATTGTTGACATGCCATAAAACCCAACCAAACCAAATCATTTATTGATCTGTGAGATTAGCTTATAAATCATTACATCATAATGGGATTCCCATGTATACATATTTTAATTATATTGTTTCATGGTTTGTTTTTTTTTTTTGGTTTTTTTCTGATACCAGTTATAAGCAATAGTAATTCTGTCTTTTAGCTTTATTGACTTAATTTTCTTTTTCTTTTGCTTTTCAGGTGATGACAAACAGTTCTCCATACCTATGGATGGGTGCTGTGAATATGCTCGAATTGGTCGCCAGTCCATTGTGTTTACGAAAGACCAGACAAGCATCCAAGCCACCTTTCCTTCAGTTCATGGTAACTCTTTTTAATCTATACATAATTTGCTTCGATCATTTGTGTATAGCATGCCCCCTAACTTGTGACTAGGAAACTCTGACAGGGTGGAATTCTTCTGTATAAATTTTGTAGTGGCTAAATTTAAACTTTTTGTCAGCTTTATCAGTTTGTAAGTTTGTACAAAAATACAATAAACTTGCAATGTAACCTTGCCAAATTAACTGTGAGGTTTGAGGAATGCGGAGTACCCCTTCATTGCCATTGCTCCCACATCCACTCAGGACCCTATCAGATGTTACCACTCAGGGACAATCTATGGGTCAAATAGAACTAAACTGCATACTCATTCTAAACTAAATTGCTTGAAATGGAATTGTTTTTGAGATTAAAACTGTACTTGGGCTAAACTGAATTGTTTGGATTTGGCATTAAATAACCGATAAAGGTTGATATGCCAGAAAACCTAAACAAACAGGATGTAACAATTTTGAAGGGAGAAGAATTGGATTCATGCCTTTTCTCAAGAGTATGAGCACAATGCAACCAGCTCTGTCTGACTTAAACTTGGTTCATGCGTTTATTTCTTCGGACAATAACCATTACATAATGAATACCTATAGGTATAACTTAGTTTTGACATCCTTTTTATTATTATTATAATAAAAATAACAAAAGAGAATCTGCAAAATTGTTGACTTTGCTGTCCCGGCAGACCACAATAAATCTGAAGAAAAGTGAAAAGAAGGATAAGTACCTCGACCTTGCTAGAGAATTAAAAAAACTGTGGAACATGAAAGTAACGATTGTGCCAATTGTGATTGGTGCGTCAGACACAGTAACTAAAGGATTATCAAAGGGCCTGGAGGACTTGGAAGTTGGCGGACAGGTAGAGACTATCCAAACGACAGTATTGCTGAAGACGGCCAGAATACTGAGACGAGTCCTGGAGACTTGAGGAGACTTGTCACTCAAACTCCAGTGAAAAACCATCAGCTAACACTGATGTAGAAAAACTCTAGAGGAGTTAATAATAATAATATAGAGGAATTATATTATAAATGGAATTACCATGACCAGAAAATTCAGCAAGATTAATTGGCCATGCATTTAACATAACTACTTAATTTGGAATCCCTCGTGGACCAATAGCTCAGTGATGGCTCTGCATCCTGTGGTTGCTGGTTCAATCTCCAGTGGGAGAGACCATGGTATATATGCTGCTGCTGTTTCGACCTAATGAGGTTGAAACTATTCCATGGTTCCATATGTTGCATGCAGTGCTTGCTGGATTTTCTGGTCATGGTAATTCAATTTATAACTTTTTGGTCATGATGTCCCAAATATAGTGTGGCATGTGAAAGAGATAAGTTCTTTTATTTAGTTATGTATATGTATCCTAAACTTTTGTTGGGGCTGTAGAATACAGACAGCATCTTTGCAGAGCAGGTTAGTGACCCTATCTCACGAGTATCCTGCATATGACATTGCACCATCTTATGGTGCAGTTCCAGTAATACTAGAGCTTTGGGGAATGTGGAGTAACCTTCCTGGTTCACTCTAACCCAGAATGGTTGCACCTGATAGGGTCCTATCTATGGGTCAAATAGAACTTTGACATTTAAACCGAGTGCAAACAAATGATTTATGCTAAGTTATTTGAAATAGAACTGTTTGGTCATTTAACTGTGTATGTACAAAATCTGTATTAATCATTTGATATATGTTAAAAAACAGATTTGGCATTAAATAACCAACAATGGTTGATATGCCACAAGACCAAACCTTATGTCATGAAAGATAGATCACCTTATACCCAAATTTTTTTATTTATTTTTTTTTTACTTAAAGCTATTAGAGTTTTGTGCATACCATTGGATTTATATATCCTTCAAGTGCCGGTACAATGAGGACAAAGTACATGCCCTGAACAAGAACATTAAATTATTGGATCTTAACAATTTCTTAATAAAACATCTATTTGTAGAGCTAGACATTACCATAAATTGTAACACACTAGTTGACCTTTTTAACTTAGAAAAACTTTAATCTAAATCATTACCATAGCTTTGGTAGTCAACCAATGGTCAAGTTTTAGATTTTAGTCTTGCTGTAGTAGTCAACTCCTAGTTTTGTAGAGATTTTTTTTTTCTTGGGTTTAAAAGGTTGACTTGTACACTTAAATTTACAGTCTTTTTTTTTTTTTTTTTTTTTTTTTTTTTTTTTTTTTTTTTTTTTTTGGTGAATTGGTGTAGATAAATGTGAAGCTATTATAGTATTAAAAAAAACCTTCAGTTTTATTGAAGTGGGAAATGTCAAGATGACATTTTTACTTTTAATCTGAACTTGATAAAGTTTACAAGAATTGTCAGACACTTAGATGCCCAGCTGTGTTGCCAGAAATAGAACATTTTGATGTATTTAAAAAAAAAATTGGAATCCCACAGAAGCTCTTTATCTAGATTCATTGCCAAGGCAAACACAATTAACTTGTATAGACAATGCTTACTTCATGTTTTCATAGAGAAACCAAGCTGGGAATACTTTTCATTAACAATTTGAAATTACAGTTAAGATGTTTGTTCAGTCCAATTTAAAACTGACTGATTGTAAATAAACTAAAACTAATTTCTATTAAAGGAAAAATGCATCAAAGGTCTCCCCTGAAATGAGGAATTATTATTATAAAATGAAGTTGGCGACTGTAGTTGAGGGCGACCAGAAGGCTCCCTTTTTAATAACTACTACACTGAGGTGTAGGGGAGGGTGCTACTCCTTTCCCTGGATTGCTCCACTTTACCCTTGATACGTACCTTATAAAACTGAGTGTTAAGCAAGGAGGCATCAAGTACCATTTTTAAAGTCTTTGGTATGACATGACCTGGGATTGAACTCGGGTTTCCCAGATCATTGGTAAACACTCTATCCACTAGACCAATGAGCTGGACATTGGCAGAATGGTTAGTGTTCGCCAATGGCCTGGGAGACCTGGGTTCAATCCCAGGTCGAGTCATACCAAAGACTTTAAAAATGGTACTTGATGCCTCCTCGCTTAACTCAGTCTCATAAGGTACGAATCAAGGGTAAAGTGGAGAAATCCAGGGAAAGGAGTAGCACCCTCCCTTACACCTCGGTGTAGTAGCTATCGAAAAGGGAGTCTTGGTTATTATTATACATGAATATAATTGGATGAGTATCCTCATTTTGGTTGTGTGTTCAAGGTAATAAAAATTTCTTTATTTACTATTATCGCCTCTAAATATTTGGTGTATCACTCCTCATAGTGAGGTCAATTAAAGTTGTCCATTAATACTGACCATGGCATCCCTGTTTCTTCAGAGAGAATAAATATCATAAAATGAAATCAAAGATGGCTGATTCTTGTGTTGTACCAGCAAAGAAGGCACATATCTTAATTCTTTTTCAATTTACCATCAAGATTTTTAAAAAACTGAAGTTAATTTGATCTATCATGCCATGTCAGGCTCCAGTTCAGCAAAGTGTAGAGTACCCATTCATTGCCATATCTGTTAGTGTCCCATCTATGGGTCAAATAGATGTTCTGAAGATTTAGTATTTGATAGGACTCTGCAAAAGCGCTTTAAGAAACAACTATACAAAACTAAATCTGAATATACAATTAAAGCAATTCCTTAACCTTTTGGAATAAAATAACCCTTGATGGGCTTACATGCCATTAAAATCATTCCTCTTGGTTGCTATTAGTCACAAATGAATTTCTGAGATAAAGGATTTTTTATTTTATATATATATATATATATATATATATATATATATTTGGGTCAGTGCCCTCATCATTGTAACTGAATTTCTGATTTGATTACTCAATTGATTTTTAATGGTATGTCAATCTGCCTTCTTCTTTTATGCCAAGGGACCATAATCAGTTAATCTGGAGAGGCCCCTGAAAGGATTTGAGAATTGTTGGAGGAGTTACTTATTGGTGGGTCCTCCAGGTTGCCTTCTGCAACCATGGAGGGGGAGTATGATTCTTATGATGATGTAAAACCCTAATGAGAAAAGAAAAAGAAAAATGACTGACTAGAATATGAATAAATGGAATAAAATGAGACTGATGCGGATTGCAGAGTTATTTCTTTTTAGAAATAAATACATTTACGGCCATCAGTTACTGATGAAATCTAGCAACTGGACCTAGTGTGAGGGAAGTGGGAACCAACTAACGTCCAGTTGTTAGACAAAATAGGTGGTAATAATTCAATACTGAACCACAAGTCAGCAGAAATGCACACAAAAATGAATTCAGACACACTCACTACAGATTAGAATCTGTACCGATGGGCAAGCCTACTACACTGATCCTGCCTCCTAGGGTCACACAAGTTGAAAAGGGGTCGAAAAAGGCTGGAATTTATCCAAAGAAGGCTTTCTTGATGGTTTTTGTGAAATGTTTGTAATGTGAATGGCGTTCTATGCGTTGACTTCTGATTTTTAATGATGGCAGCTTTTTGATGTATTAACTGCTTGCCATATATATATATATATATATATATATATATATATATATATATATATATATATATATATATATATATAATTTTTTTTAAGATTCAACAATTGTTTATTTATTTATTTTTTTTTCCAGTCATGAAATCCTTTTTGTATCGCTTGAATGAATTCACAAACGGACGAAAGTCAGTGTTTTCAGAGCGAACAGATGATGCATCAGCTGTGCAGTATTTCCAGGTTTGTGTCTTATCAGTTGGCCCTCCCCCCCATTTGTAAATCTACAAGTGGAATTGAGTGTTTCATTCTTTTATCAAATATCAGTTTTAGTGTAATATAATTGCAGAGGGATTTCGTTTTGTATATCTTGCCTTTCGGTTTAGTTAGGATGAGAACCTTTCGGCTCAATGCATGGGTTAGTTAGGTGCAAACATGAGTGCTGGTGTTCGCGCGGGGGGAGTATGCACCATTCACAGATGTCAAAATAAAACCCCAGAGAGGAAATGAGACCAGGGGGTGTGAATGACGTCATGCACCGGAAGCATGGGCTGAAAATTTTTGGGATTTGAGAAAAAGCAGTGAGTTTAGATTTGGGCTTGGACGAAGCAAGTCGATTTTCAGAGCTCGCCGAGGCGTGGCCAGTTGGGGTCTACGGGATGCCCGCGCGTTAGTTGAGTCAGTGATTTCAGAGCTGACGATGTACGAACAGTCAGCATAGTGAGAAATAGTGTGTCTCTGTCTCTCTCTCTCTCTCTCTCTCTCCTCATGTCGAAAACCTTAAACTCAAAAAGGTAAATAAGTTTTGTACCTGAACCAATTTTGTGTTTTTCGGATTCCTATGTTTATGAACATTTGTGAACATTTTCCCTTTATATGTATGAACATATGTACATTTCACGTATCTTGGTCGTATTTTTGGACCTATCTATATTACATTAGTTACTCATTTATTTTTGGCCCAGTCGGCTGGGGGCTATAGAATACAGACTGAAATGCTGCAGAGAGGTAAGACCCACCCGCCAACAAGCGTTGTGCATATGACTCTAAACAATCTGATGGCGAGGTTCCAATAGTACTGGAGCTTTGGGGAATGCTGAGTACCACTTTATTGCCATTGCTCCCAGATTCATTCTTTGCCCTGTCGGCTGGGGCTGTAGAATACACCGACTGCACCTCTGCAGAGGGGTAAGACCCCCCACCACCACCACCACCAAACGAGTGTCCTGGATATGACACTAAACAATCTGATGGTGAGGTTCCAGCAGTGCTGGAGCTTTGGGGAATGCGGAGTACCCCTTCATTGCCATTGCTCCCAGGTCCACTCTGGTCCGGAGTGGTAGCACCTGATAGGGTCCTATCTGTGGGTTAAATAGAACATCATACTAATGCTAAACTGAATAGCTTGAAATAATGTTTTTGACAATTAAACCGTACATACATTTAAACTGCGTGCTTATGCTTAACTGAATTATTTGAAATAGAACTGTTTTTCGACATTAAATCTGTATTTACACTTAACTGAATTGTTACATATAACTGCTTGAATAGTTTGAAATAAATGTTTTTGACCATTAAACTGTGTACTTATGCTAAACTGATTTGTTTTAAAAAGAACAGATTATTTACATAAAAATGGATTTGACATTAAATAACCTACAAAGGTTGATATGCCATAAAAACCAATAAACCAGATTCATTCTAGCCCAAAGTGGAAGCACTTGATACTGTTCTATCTATGGGTCAAATAGAACTGTGATATTTAAACTGTGTGCAAACAAATGACTTAGGCTTAACTGGATTGTTAGATACTGTCTTATCATTTAACTCTGGGTAAACATATGACTGATCTCTACTTGAATTGTTCGTGATACATAACAATACTTGGAACCATTTAACTGTGTGCATACAAATGAATAGTGTTGAATACAATAATTAGTGTTAGATAGCAATATTTGCTTGAAACTATTTAACTGTCAAAAAAAAAAAAACCCCATGCTCATTTAAAAATGTTATTCACAAAATGTATTTGCAAATCATGGATATTTACATGTAAAGGATTTGGTATTAAATAAACCTACTGTGATTGATATGCCATAAAACCAAACTCAGCCAAGGCAAGTCATTTATTTAAAAAAAAAAAAAAAAAAAAAAAATTCTGATTTCTGGTGTCATGTTTCTTTTTTTTCTTCTTCAAGGGTTAGGTAAATCTATCCCTGCTTTCGTGGATCAGTGAACAACTATGACTAAACATGTGTTGTACCTGTCTTTAATGAAACTATTATTGTATTTTCCTAATTTGAAATATGTTGTTTCTAATATTCTGGCAATCAAAGGTTACAATATATAGTTTTCTGGTTGTCATGGCACATTTGACACCAACACATCCAGGGAGTAAGGAGGTTAAATAATTTGATTTAATTTCTCATTTAGTGTATGATTGGACCTTTCATAGATAAGATAGGTAATCTGTTATTCAACATGTAGGAAAATACTAATCATGTGACCAAAATGGTTCTAGAGTTAAGAAAAATAGATGAAAATTTAGTGGGTTTTTTTTTTTTTTGTTTTTTGTTGTGCCAAACTGTACACATGCAAAGATGTGTGCATATTTTTCCATTTTTCACTCCCTGAAGGTGCATCAGGTCATGTGTAAAAGGATGTTGTATATTAAAAAACACTAAGATATGTACTCGAAACTTTTTTGGGGGGGGGAGATGTTGGCCATCTACAAATTGTTAGCAAATATTTATAGACTTTCCCATTGGTATCGTAGTCAATCAGAAGCAACTAAAAGTCATATATAAACAATGGCAAAATAACAGTCTAGACTTAATGCAGCCTTGTTACTTAGGAGTATTTTATATCGCTCAACCAAAAACAAGATGGCTACCTGAATTCCAATAGGTTGAGTCTAGAGCAGCAAAACCTTTTTTTTTTTTTTTTTTTTTTTTTTATAATGGCAATGAATCTAAGTTTGAGTTGTGGGAAGTGAAGTTCCTTGGATATCTTAGAATTCAACATTTACATCAAATTATACTGTCACTAACAGACCAGAGTGATGATATTGACTTTGTAGAAAAGAACGCAACTGTCTTTGCTGAACTCATTCGCTATTTAGATGATACAAGTCTATCTTAAGGGAACATTTGTTAAAAGGAAAGCCAAAAGTTATTTCCCTTTATACAGATCTAACATCTTTGTGAAGATTGGAATCAGTCTATTACAGAGTATATAATAAAGACAGAATATTTCCAATGCTCTGAAGGAAGCTATAAGCGATGGACTTCTGATTGCAATGACATTCAAGGGATATTCTCCGAATTTTAAACCTTTTACAACAGTTATAACCCAGAAGAAAACCTTAACTTTTTCTGAATTTAAAGTATGATTAAGAAGTTTAGAAGAAGCAGAGTGTGTGTGTGTTTTGTTTTTTTTTCTTTAAAAAAATAAAAATCTAATAATATATTACAAATGAAGACCACATTTAAAGATTAACCCAAGAAATAAACCTGGGGAAAGTAGGCATTCTTGCTATGATTTTAAATCAACAAATTATAATTACTATTACAGAAACCTTGACATAGCAGAGATGACCCCCTCCCCATATTATTTGTAGGAGGAGGGGACACAAAGCATTTGACTGTAAAGTGATTTGTCATGATAAAAAAAACTTATTCTAAAGGCCAAGCCTATTTCTTTGCTTTAGGATATATTGTTTCAGACAAGACTAATTTATTAGTTGACTGTGGGGCTACCAATCATGTAATAACTGATCAGTCAAAATTTATTAATTTTGATCAAAAGTTTTTAACTAGTGAACAGTTTTGTTGAATTGGCTGACGGCAGCCGAGCAAATCACTGATGAAGAGGTGACACTTGCGTTTATCTACACAATAGCAAAGGGCACGTGTAGATGTGTAGCAGGGCCAATAAGGATGTTAACTCTACTTGGTTTATAAATGTGAATTAATGTGAACAGCCAAGACAATGAAGTAACAAATGCAGGGCAACAGTGTAACAATAAATGTATTGCGTATGGGTTGGTGCTGGAAAGATTATCAACAGAAGGCTGGTCGTTTGTTGGTCTGGTACTGGTCATTGGCAGTAGGCTGATCATAGGCATGGTTATCAGTGTGCTTGGTATTGAATGTCTGCATGGTTTGGTAGCTGGACTGCTGGATGGTCAGACTAGCTTGTAGTTCGCAAAAGATTTATGGTTTTTACCCTAACAAGGACAGTTTATTGAGTATCTCTGGAGTATTTGGTTTGAATGGTCTTCGTCAGCAGGTAATGGCAGGATGGAGCTGGTGTCAGGAAGAGATAAACGGCAGGAAGGCGAGGCCGTGGCAAGGAACAGCAGGACAGGCACCTCTAGCAACAGGGTGTCTTAGCAGCTGGCGAGTCAAAACAAAGGTGAGGAGACTGGAATGTTCCTTTCTTCAACAGGGCTGCATTCGGTTTGGGTGAACCGCTGGAATCGGGAGGCTTCTGGCTGTCTGCTTTGACAATTCCAGGGAGAATTGCTGGAGATACTCCAACACAAGGCTGGAGTCCTCCTTCCCTGAACAGGGCTGAGTCAGGAGCAGCTATGTTCGAGGATCAACCTTGAGTTGTAGAATCACAAATGAAGTGTTCCAGTGGCAAGCGTTAACCATAGAAAGTGGGGCTTCAACCAGAACGAAAGGGTACCGTGGATTACAGTAATTTAGGTCCAAGATCCTCAAAGTGATGGGACTGGAGGAAGGTTACAGTGATAAAGATCTTGGAGACTAACAACTAGGTGACTGGGCTAATGATTCACTTCAAACCACTAACAAGTTGTAAAGGATCAAGGGAAGATGTACACGGCGCACACATCCACCCTGCTCTTTAAGGACAATTGCCTTCAAAGCCAGGTACCCACCTACACTTCTACCTTGGCCCATATCTCTGACCAATTTCACTTCAGCTGGAGGCTGGGCCCGAATCACATCCCGCGGATGCAGATGGGTCTGTCACTCCAGCGAAAGGGCCTTTGCAGGGAGACGCCACCCCTTCAGGCAACCAACTGCAGATCTTCGCTCTTATCAAAATTGATCTTGACACCTGCTACTTCTTCATACCTCTCAGCTGCCTTCTTCACAGCTAGTATGTCCAAATGGTGGGGTACAAAGACTGATATCATCGGCGTACACTGACCTTCGCCCTAGCCCTGCTGGCAAAAGGGACTCTACACAGGACTAGATTAGCCTCCTCATCTCTAAGCAAGGACACGAAGAGGAGACAAGGGGCAACCCTGCTAGACCAACTGCTCTATCACAAACACCTCTGAACACTTTCTGTTCCCCTGCACCACTGCCTGTAGGTTGTGGTACAACATGCTCATCCATTTGTGGAACTCCAGTTTGAATCTGGCGGTCTCCAGAACCGTTGCCAAGAACCGATAGTCTACCCTGTTAAAGGCCTCACACCCATGTCAGTTTGGCTAGCCTTCTCCAGGAATTTCCATGCTCCCTGGGTTTGGTTTCCATGGGTGCACCCCCAAAGTTAAATGTATTAGACATTTTTTTTTTTTTCCTTTACTTTTCCAGGTCTAGCAGTGGCTTTAGCGTTTTCTGGAGCTGAAAATCTGAAATGGATTCCAAATCTGTTGAATACAAATCCACTGCTTCTTGTATATTCTCTTTGAGAGAGACAGTGGAAAGGCTCAGGCAAAGCAAGAGGAGGGCTGGTTCTGTTGGTTTCTGCCCTGGTGGTATAGAACTGTCTGAAGGAATTGATTTTGGAGCCTTTGAAGAGCCTGGAAGGGCAGGCCAGCTAGCGCTTTTGTTGCTGGCCTCTTGTTCTTCTGGCTTAGATGGGTAGGCTTCTTTGGTGGTCTGTGACATTTGGCGACCCTCAGAAGGATCTGAGAATTGTTGGTGGAGTTACTTATTGGTGGGTCCTCCATGGTTGCAAAAGGCAACCACGAGGGGAGAGTATGATTCTTATGATGTTAAATTAGAAAAGAAAAAGAAAAATGACTAGAATATGAATAAATGGAATAAAATGAGACTGATGTGGACTGCCGCGCGCACGGTTTTTTAAATTTTTTATGGAAAAAAAACAAAAACATCCACGGCCATCAGTTAGTGATGAAATCTAGCAACTGGACCTAGTGTGAGGGATGTGGGGAGTAACTAACATCCAGTTGCTAGACAAAAAGGTGGCAGTAACTCAATCCTGAACCACAAGTCAGCATACAAAAAATGAATTCAGACACTGAGCTCACTACAAATTAGAATCTTTACCGATGGGCGAGCCTACTACACTGATCCTGCCTCCTAGGGCTGCACAAGTTGAAAAAGGCTGGAATTATGCCAAAAAAAAAGAGAAAGCTTTCTTGTTGGTTTTTGTGAAATGTTTATGTAAATTCCGTTCCATGTGTTGACTTCTGGTTTTCAATGCCAGCAGGTATTTGATCCTATTTACCCAACCCCTCTGCTCGGGCAGGATATGACACAAGGTCAATTTTTTAAGTGGAGTTTCACAGGTTTGAATTAAGGTTTTTCCTTTTCCTAGACTAGTTGCCTCATCAAGGCTGAAGAACCTAGTCTGCCCTACTATTTATCCATAGCTGGAGGGAGAATAATTGGATTCATACCTTTCCCAAGGGTATTAGTGCTATGTAAAATGCTATCAGTCTTGTCCAGGAATTGAACTCGTATCGCCGTGTCCATATCCTGTAACGATAACCATCACACCACGGGTATTTGATGTATTTACAACTGCTTGTCTGCCATATTTCCCTTTTTTTTTTTTTTTTTTTTTTTTTTTAAGGAAGTGGAAGAGATAATGGTAATGTTTATAGAGTGGGAACAACCGATGCATCTTGAAAAATGGTGCGCAACTAGGTTTTGAGCATGAGAACTGCCAATTAATTTAGCCTAATGGAGCAGTTTTCAACATAACACAAAGAGGACGTTTGTATTATTTGAAAAATATCGTTTCAGCCAGAAATGCCACTTATGACTTACACACTTGGCATAAAATCTTGGGCCACTGTAACAAATCTGGTATTAAAAAGTTACCCAAATTAATAAAAGGAATGAAGATAAAACTGGCACCAAATTCTGCTTGCAACTGTGATATATGTATTCAAGGGAAGATGTCCCGTGACAGAAATAAGAGCAAGGCAATAAAAATCTTTGCACTTGTACAAAGTTGTTTTGCAGGTCCCATTCAACTTTTTAGCAAAAGATGGTTATAAATATGTACTTAATTTTATTGATGACTATTCTAGCCTTACGATGTTATATTTCTTAAAACACAAGTCTGACACTTTGCTTGCTACAATGAAATACCTAGCTGACATCGCCCCTTACGGCCATAGAACGAAACAGAATTCACTTCTGAACCTTTTCAACGGTAACCTGTACTTAATAGAATCAAACACGAGCAGTCAGCTCCTTATTCCCTGCATCCAAATGGGGCTGCTGGACAGTCATGGCGAACTTAGTTTTTTACAGCAAGGTGTCTTGAAAATTGCCCCAAAACTTGTGGCTTTACACATGACTTCAGTATGTATTAGAAATCATTGTTATAATAAAAACACAAGAAAAAACTTCATGTGAAAGTTTTACTGGTTCAAAATCAAACTTAAATAAGATGCTTATTTTTGGCATGTCTTGTTTTTGTTATGTACAAAATAAAACTAAATTGGAACCTCATTGTGAAAAAAAAGCATCTTTGTTGGTTATGATAAACAAAGTCCAGCTTACTTGATTTATTTTCCGGAAACAATGGCTCTTAAGAGTCAGTTGTGTGAAATTTAATTAATAACTCTTACGATAATAGCTCACTTTTGAAACCAGACTATAATATAAAAAATCCAGAATCCTTAATCACATATGACATAGATAACCTAAACACCAAAGGGGAGGGGCAAATAACTGTTATCCCATTATTTTTTTTTTTTTTTTTTTTTTTTTTTGTAGTAGAAAATGTTGAATTTGATTACCGTTGCACTCTTGTCGGATTCCTACGAATTACTCTGAAGCTGTAAATTCTCCAGATTCAAAAAGATAGATCTGAGCAATGAGGAAAGTTTTTGATTCCTTAGTAGAAAATAATACTTTTGAATGGCCAAAGGCTCCGAAAAATAAAAATATTATCAGAAGTGTTTTTTTACTATAAAAAGTAAGTGATGGTCACGATTATAAGGTTCATTTTGTCGCTAAAGGCTACTCGCAAATATATGGTAAAGATTATATGGATGTTAAGAGTGCATATTTAAATGCTGTCTTAGACTAAGAAATATGTTAAGCTGCCAGAAAGCTTTAAGGGTAAGAATGGGACTTGCGTTTGGAAACTTAAAAAATCCCTGTGTTAAAACAGCGGTCAAACTTGAAATAAAACATTCCATACTTATTTAACGAGACAAAATTTTGTCCAATCACCTGTGGACGTCTTCATGTACGTTCAGAATGTCCATGATCAAATATCCATCATTTCATTGTGGGTTGATGATATATTAACAGCTTCAAAAACTGAGGCACACCTTATGCAAATTAAGACAAGACTTAACTCAGGATTCAAAATGACTGATCTTGGGCAATTATCCTGGTTCTTAGGGATACAACTTAAATGTGAAAATAATATTAAAATGAATCAATCTAGATATATCGAAGATATTATCAAAGTGTGGCATGGCAGATTGCAAACCACGCCTAACTCCATGTGAAATGGCTATAACGGAAACAAGTGACGGAGCTGATTTAATAGAAAGAGCAAACCTTATGAAATTATTAGCAGTCTAATATATATAATAATGGTTGCAACAAGACCAGATATTTGTGAAACAATTACTAGGTTGTCTCAAGACCGAGCAAAACCAAATTCTTTCCATTAAACGAAGGCAAAACATGTCTTAGGTTATTTAAAAGGCACAATCAATCAGTCACTAATATTTAAGAAATTGCAGAAACCCTTGAAATTGGAAGGGTTTTGTGACTCGGATTGGGATAATTTAGATGAGAGAAACAGCATCAGTGGATTTTGCTTTAGATTGGGAGAAAATAACCCAATGATTTAATGGAAATTTAAAAAGTAGAATTCAGTCGCTTTGTCAACATGTGAAGTGGAATTTTTGGCTATATCATTAGCAAACCAAGAAGCTTTGTATATTAGAGCACTGTTGAGAACTATGACAGGACTTGAATTGCTTAAGAATCCAACAATTATTCATTGTAATAATCAGTTCAGCGTTGTTTTGGCAAAAAAAGAAAAAAGTCGTTCATCAAAGATTGAAACATATTGACATAAAACTTCAGTTTATACATAATGAAATAGAAGGGTCGATTCTTTTAGAATACATTGAAACTGAGTAAAAATGTAGCCAACGTGTTCATGAAGCCAATGATGGGAATAAAATAAAATACTTTCAGAAAAATTATTGTAGGTAATTGATTCTTAACTTAGTAAATAGCCCAGTTGACTGAGGCAGAAGAATACATCAACTGCATCTCAGCAGAAGGGTAAAACTCCCCACAAACAGATGTCTGGAATATGACAAACCAGACAACTAATCCTAATGAAAAAGGATTTCATCACTAATTGTGTTTTAGTGTCAATTAAGCAAAAATTGTATTAATAATTTTTTTAAAAAATGAATTTTCATTTTATTTTATTATTTCTTTTAATGGTGGAAAATTCCATTTTAAAACCCCCAAATGTGTGTGGGGGGTTGGATTGTTGGAGGGGGATTTGTGAGATGTCGGCCGTCTACAAATTGTCAGCAAATATTTAAACTTTCTCATCAGTAGAATAGCCAATCAGATGACTAAAGTAGAAGCAGTATATTTGCCAATCAGAAGTGACTAAGTCATATATAAACAATGGCAAAATTACAAAGTCTAGACTTAATGCAGCTTTGGTACTTAGGAGTATCTTGTATTGTTCAACCAAAAACAAGATGGCTACCTGAATTCCAATAACTTTTTTCTGCAAAAATTACTAATTTGAATTCCTTTCCTTCTATATCAAAGGAAGAGGGTTTTTTTTTTTTTTTTTTTTTTTTTTTTCTTTCTTTCTTTAGGTTTACATCCAGATGTATTGATAAAAGCTTATTTGAAAATTAGCTATGTGAAACTGAGTTTAATTTTATATTTGAAATATCTTGATCTACAGTCTTGGGTAGAGCACATACTTTATTGATTTAGTATGATTTTAGTGATAAAATTTTAACTGTGTGTGTATATATATATATATATATACACACACACACACACACACACGCAGTCATCCACAAACTGACAGTTCAGTTGTATCACAACTCTTCAGTGTGGCAACACAAACAGAACACTTCATGCTGGGATTGAAACCTATCCTACTTTATGCTAGACTTGATATCTTCCTGCTCAGCCAGTTCGGCGACCTACATCAGTTGAGGAAATTAATGCATTTTGTATTTGTGCAAAATGTAAACAAACAAAAGCTGTCAGATACTAGTACTCAATTTGCTAGAAGAGCTTTGCATTACACGGGGTGACAGTTGTTAATTCCTTTGCCAGAGTTCTCATCCCCTGCGATGGCAATGAAGGGGTACTTTGGATTCCCCAAAGCTCCAGTATTACTGAAGCCTCACCATCAGATTGTTTAGTATTATATCCAGGACACTCATTTGGGTGGAGGGTGACCCTCCCCCATGCATAGATCTAGTCACCATATTTTACAGCCCTAGCCGAAAGGGCAGGTTTACACCAAGAGGTGAGGAAATTATGTACATCCTGGATGAAGCTGATAGCATTTAACATAGTACTAATACCCTTGGGAAAGGTATGAATCTAATTATTCTCCATCAGGCTATGGATAAATAGTAGGGCAGACTGGGTGGGTTCTTTAGCTTTGGTTAAGCAACTGTTGTATACTGAGAGAAGAAAAAGATGACAACACTTATGAAAACATTTTTCTTTATTACGAAAAGTACAAAACGGTTGACAAAACAGTTGCATGAAAAGTCGGGATAGATTGGAACCGCTAAGATTTATACCAGGTTGAAATATATCACCAGAGAGCCTTACATCTTGGCTTTGCCTCTATGAGGCAGTCAGAGGGCCAACTTTAAACATTTAATCTTCGTTTCTTCTTTGTTCGGCCTCACAAGGCTTGTACAGCTCAATTCATTACAGAAGCCGTCACTTGGCTCTATTTTCTTCTGGGATCATACTCACTTTCAGCATTAGTGAGTCTTGTACATTTAGACTTTTCTCTACCTCTCAACCTGGGACTGTCTGGCCCTCTGACATGCTAACACCCAGAATGGTGTGATGTCTAGTCTCTCTCCACTGCCCAAGGGTCAAAAACTTCCGTTATATATTTTTCGGATGCTCACGCAACTTGCAGTTACTTTTCCTTCCAGCATCCCACCCACACAATTCACATGGCATTTCCACTGTCTTTTGTTTACCTTAAGCCACAGGTGCACCCTGTTTTTGAAATCCATGAACATATATGACCTGTCAAAGGTCAAATATGTAACACAACCAGTTTAGAAGTAAAACTGAATTCAAACCTGTTAGACTCTGCTTAAAAAGAAAAAAAAAATTACCCTGTGTCACCCTTGGTGTCTAAGAAAATAAAGACTGTGGCTCCCTTTTCAATAGCTACAACTCTTAGGTGTAGGGTAGGACGCAACTCGTTTCCCTAGACTCACACACACAGTGTTGAATTTTCTTGTTGTTGACAAGGTGTAGGTTAGACTTATGTGGTAATTTTTCATTGCTTTTAATCTACTTAAAGGATTTTGCCTGGTTTATCTTCGGTTCAGTAAATGTGGGATAAATTAAAATTTTGGGTACTGCTATCTTAACCATTTGGCTTTTAAAAGCAGCACGACTAGCTTGAACATACATACAGCAGCTTTGTGAGGATATGGAATGTAGCTCTGAGGACCTACTGGAGGGGATGAGTAATAGGGAGAAGTGGCGAGAGACGGTCAGGGATATCTGTGCTAGCAACACGATATGATGATGATTATTAATGATTTAAAGCCATACAGCTGTGTTCAAGTTGTTTTGCATTAGTTCGGAATATTCGATAAATAGAATTATGTTAAATAGCAATGCTTGAAGCCATTCAACTGTGTGCAAGCAAATGAGCTCTAACAAAAAAAAATTATTTCCAAACTATTTGCTTACAAATTGTGTGTGTGTGTATATATATATATATATATATATATATATATATATATATATATATATATATATATTTTTTTGAACAGAATTTTGCTTTGAATAACCATCAAGGGTTGATATGCGATTAAATCAAATAACTTGATTTTCAAGAAGGTTATGCTTATGATTGAAAGGTAGATATATAGACTGTGTGTGTGTGTGTCAAACCTGGTTAAATTGTCCTCCTCACATTTAATTTGAGGTTGAAAAACAGCAAATATGGATTAGTCTATATATTTATAAATAATTGAAAAATATGTAACTTTTTTTATTGAATAGAGGTAGTTCTTCTGGATGCTAAACAATAAGAAATATTTCCCTCTAAAAATTTTCCTGGTTTGTTTTTTTTATTTAAAATAGCAATTCAAATATTTTTTGAAATTACATGTACAGTCATAGTTGGCTTCATAGTGCTGTGAAATTGTAGTTGAGATCCATCTTTTGTTTTGTATTCTGTTTCATGTGTTGAGTAATCCTTGAGGAGGTGCCCGTGGTGTAATGGCTATCGTCGTAGGAAATGGACACAGCCACACGAGTTCAAATTCTGGACAAGACTGATTGCATTTCACATTGCACTAATACCCTTGGGAAAGGTATGAATCCAATAATTCTCCCTCCAGCTATAGGTAAATAGTAGGACAGACTAGGTTCTTCAGCCTTGGTGAGGGAACTAGTCTAGAAGGAAAACTTTGAATTCAAACCTGTTAAACTCTGCTTAAAAATTGACCTTGTGTCATATCCTGCCCGAGCGGAGGGGTTGGTAAATATGGTTGAGTAATCCTTGAATTTGATTTCAATTTGTTCTGATGCTGTGTGCACCTATATTCAAAACCTTTCCTGGAAAATGCAGCCCTGGGATCTCCTGAAAGTTGAAAAATTCTAAAAACATATGTATTGAAAATAGAAAAATTTTAAAATAAATTTTAGAACTTTGAAACTGGGAATCTGTTTATTAATGAGAATAAAAAAGATTAATACTGACGGACAACTGGAAAGAAAGGAACAACTAATTTACCTATTATATATTGGAAGATTTTCTTAGCCAAGATATATACGAATATGGATGTGTTTTGTATTTTAATATGTATATTGTAACTCCGTGGACCTTACGTAAGGTAATTTGTATTCCCCAATGGTAACTGTTAAAAAGAAACAAATTGCTCTTCAAATCCATCTGAAGAGCCGGTTTAATAAACTGGTGAAATAAATTCATAATGGAGTATATCAATTAATTTTGTTTTTAATGAGATATATAGAATAGAGAGAAAGAGAAAATGAGCTCTTCAGGGGTGGGTAATGATTAGCACACCTTCATTAGTGAGTTAGTTTCATTGGGTTCCCCATTCATATTGCCTTGTGCCACATTAAAAGCAAAATGCTTTGGAAATTGTGTGTGTATATATATATATATATATATATATATATATACACACACACCTTCCATTGAATGAAGTATTTTAAAGTTATTTATGGCTTTCAAGTAATGTTCCTTCTAATGTTGTCATAGCTTGAGAGGACCAAAAAGTTTTTACACTACTAAAGTAGGATGCTGAATATGTTTTTTTTTTTCCTTTCCTTTCCTTTTCTTCTGAAGGTGATCTTATTATTGGGTCTTTTCCCCTCCCAATAAATTTATTTTGTATTTATATGAACCTGTTAATGTGCCAAATGTTATAAGCAGCTTAATTTAATAATAATAATAAAACAACAAAGGTATCTACTCTCAATATTTGGACTTGGCTGCTATTTAATCCAATAGAAATACACTCCCAATACTCTCAATGTAGTGAATATATATTTTCTATAGTGAATATATAATTAATGTTTTCTATTGTAAATGAGTGAATATTTTTCTTTCTGCTGTGAATATATCTTATGTATTCTGCCATGAATATGTATATATTTTTTTTTTATTAATTTATTTATTTATTTTTCTATAATGAATGTTTTTTGTTGTGAATATCTAATATATATTATTTAGTAAAAAAAAAAAAAAAAAATTATAATTATTTAATATAGAAATTCCTTTTTTGCCACAGTTAATCTATGTACATAGTCATATACCTATAATTTTGTCCATAATTTTAGAAATCATTGTATTTAATGACTGAAGATTGATTTTAAATTAAGATATTTTAAACCCAATTCTCTTCATTATTTGACCCAATTAATTTAATATTTTTCTTGCTGTTATCGTATGATGGTTAGAAATTTTCAATTGGGTTGGAATGCAACTAAAACGAAGGCTTTTGGGGGGGGTGCTTTTTTTTTCCCCCTGTCCCCTCTTTCCCTTAAAGCTACTTTGTGTTTCTGTCAAGATACTAAGAATGGGGGGCAAGTTTCAGTTTGGGTTTCAGCAGTTGTTCATTTATTCATAGTTGAGTTGATCAAACAGTTTGTGCTTCAAGGTTTTTAAAAAGAAAAAAAAAAAAATTAATCTCATCCAGAGCTTATTCTTTATTTCTGTACAATTCCTTTGCTTTAGGATAGGTGTATCAAATATGGTTAGGGCTTTGGGTGTGTTATATATATATATATATATGTGTGTGTGTATTTTTTTTTTTTTTTTTTTTAATTTTTAAGAAAATGAAAAAACAGTTCACATTTGGATTATAAATTTATTTCCATCCTGTTATGGGTTTTGATATAAATCAAAAACACCAAAAAAAAAAACTAGCAGGACTCTTCCATCCTGTTATTTAAATGGTCACTGTTGAAGGTTTTTTTTTTTTTTTTTTTTTTTTTTTTTTTTGACCTGATGGAATTACTCCCAACTCTGGTTTAACTGGCCTGAATAATACTAATATATATGTAACTTTTAAGATATTTGATATTTTTTCATACATATTCTTGTGAACTGGATAATGACTATAGTATTTCTAAAACATTAAATTTTTTTTATTTTTATATATTTATTTATTTTTTTTTAATTTAAATTTTTTTAATTGATAAATATAAATATTTAATCTTAAATAATGTTTTTAAAGATATTTTTAATATTTAAGAAGTGTGTATGTGTGTGAGAGGAATAATCGTCCTCATCTAGTTTTTCAGAATGACTGAATTTCAGTTTAGAAATAGATACTAAAAACTGAAGGTGAGTAAATTTTTTACTCATTTTTATTTTTTTTTTTTTTCTCAGTTTTATGGTTACTTGTCCCAACAACAGAACATGATGCAAGATTACATCCGAACATCCACATATCAACGTGCAATGTTAGCTAACATCGATGACTTCCATGACAAGGTAAGTAACTTTTTTTTTTTTTTTTTTTTTTTTGTGTGTGTGTCCATCCCTGTTAGGTAAGAATATAATCTGTATCCAGTTGTGAGGCTCCAATACTGGAGCTCTGGGAATTTTTAATTCATCTAGAGTGGTTGTGATAGTTTGGGTCCCATCTATAGGTCCAATGATCCTAGGTTAACTCAGACCTGGAGTGGCAGTACCTGTTAAGATCCCATCTATGACCTGAATCGGTCTGTTGGCATTATATTACATGGTTATATTTGATGTCATATAACCATGCGCAAAACCTTATGAAACTACACTTAAATGTACACAGCCCAGTCGGCTGGTGCCATAGAAAACACCTCCTGCATCTCTGCAGAGGGGTAAGATTCTAACTAGTGTCCTGGATATGACACTAAAAAATCTGATGGTGAAGTTCCAGGAATGCTGGTGATTTGGGGAAAGCAGAGTTCCCCTTCATTGCCATTACTCCCAGGTCCACTATGCCCCAGTTCTATCTCTAGGTCAAATAGAACTGTTTAACATTTTAAACTATCTACAAACAAATAACTTGTACTAAATTGAATTGTTTGAAATAGAACTGTTTGTTTATCTGTGTAAACAAATGACTGATGTTTAATTGAATTGTTAGTGATACATAGCCATACTTGGAATCATTTAACTTATGCTAAATTGAATTGTTAGAAATAGATCTGTTTTGATTATCTGTGTATAAACAAATGACTGTTTAATTGTATTGTCAGGAAACTTTGTACTATTTAACTTTGTTGACATATGTTAACAAATCATATCCATCTAATATATATGAATAAACTGGATTTGGCATTAAATAACCTACAATGGTTGATATGCCATAAAACCAAACCAAATCATATCCATCTAATATATATGAATAAACTGGATTTGGCATTAAATAACCTACAATGGTTGATATGCCATAAAACCCAACCAAACCTATAAATGTACAATGTACATAATTTCCTCACCTCTTGGTGTAAACCTGCCCTTTCGGCTAGGGCTGTAGAATATGGCGACTGGACCTCTGCAGTGGGGTAAGTCACCCACCCACCTAAATGAGTGTCCTGGATATGACACTAAACAATCTGATGGTGAGGCTTCAGTAATACTGGAGCTTTGGGGAATGCAAAGTACCCCTTCATTGCCATCACTCTCCAGGTCCACTCAGACCTGGAGTGGTAGCACCTTTTGACATCTCAACTCGGTACAAACAAATGACTTATCCAAAACTGAATTATTTGAAATAGATCATTCAACTGTGAGCAAACAATGTCAAATTGAATTGTTGGTGATAGTGGTTTTGAGTATTGCTATCTATGTACAAACAAATAGCTAATCCACCCTGTCGGCTTGGGCTGTAGAATACACCGTCTGCACCTCAGTAGTGGGGTAAGATCCCCCCCCAGACACCTCTTGGCCATGGGTGGCAATCCGTGATGCTTTAGGACGGGATCCTGGTGGCTGAGCTGTCTGTGACCCAGTTGCCTAAGTGGCCACATGATTAACAACACTCCACTTAGGCCCTTACTAGGCTAGACGGGTGGTCAGAAAGGCCCGATCTGATCAATCAGCTGGTCATGTCAAGCCCTCTTTTGGAGGCCTGCAAAGGACTTTTGTAGGTCTCCAAAGCAGAAAGCAGTGACTGTAGGCTCAATCATGCTGAAGAAAGACCTATGTTTCCCCTTCTATCTATAGGTGAGTAATAAACTTGGGAATGAAAACCTAGAGATTCCAAATTGCTGATCCCTTTCCTCAGTGTGAGTATACTGAATAGGTTCCCCCTTGACATTTTCCTTTGTAGGGTTCTGTGGTGGGTGGTGAGCACAGTCAGTGAACCCAGACCCTTTTTCCCAAATTTATTGTGCTGGAGTCAACGAAAGATACCCAAATTACAAAATTGTCTTCCGTCATTATCGAAAAAATCTTTAGCAGTTTAATAAAACCAAAATCAGTCAAAAAAAAAAAATAATCAACAATACCCTGCTGGTAGAAGTGCCAAAAAACTTTCTCAGAGCTACTACTAGAACAGAACCGCTTTCACAACCTAAAAATAAAAGCTCCACCCCACCCCACTCTCTGAATTCGTCAAAAGGTGTAGTGAGAAGCCCAAATCTCTCCCTCTGCACTTTAGATGAAATTAAAAGTAACCTCTGCAAACAAGGTGTCCCTGATGTCAAACAAATATCTATCAAGAGAAATAATCAAATAATCTCAAACGCCTATATTCTAAATTTTAACACTCTAAAACCACCTATTTAAATAAAAGTAGGAAATTTAATAACAAAAGTTGAAACTTATATTTCAAACCCACTGAGATGCCACAATTGCCAAAAATTTGGGCATCACAAAGAAAAGTGTACCAGTCCTCCAACATATAAGAACTGCGGAAAAACTGGAAACCATATAGACTGTCAACAGCCCCCAAAATGTGCAAACAAAAATCATTCAGCAGATTCCAAAGAATGCAAAATATGGAAAAAAAGAATACTAGAAGTGAAACACACAAAATATATCCTACCCAGAGGCAAGGAAGCTCATTGAAAATTCTCTAGCCACAACTACTTAAGCAGGCATAGCCAAACCCACAAACAACTATACCCAAAATCAAGGAACGATGACTCACTTTGACATGATAAATCTAATAAAAGAATTGAAGACACTACTTGAATTACTAAGAGAAAGCTTGACCCACTTGACAACTAAGCTCCATACTGAACCAGATCCAAAGAAGAACCTTCACCCACACAGCAACGAAACTGAAGACCCCCCCCCCACCAAAAAAAAAAAAAACTCTACCCAAAGACGAGCTCCAGGCATCCTTCCCATCACTACAAAACCTAACAATCTCCCACCAAAAAAATTGGACAACACTGAGAGCCCACTGCTAACCCCTAAAAAGATCTTGGAAGAAGGAATCTAACAAACATAAACCACTAATCACTAGAAACTGAAAATAAATTTGAACTGATGAAAACAGAAAGCCAAGAAAGTCCTTTAAAACAGAAACCCTAAATACCCCAGAAGCCTCAAAATCAGGTCAAAAAGCCGAGAAACTATTGAAATCTGAATCCTGCCAAATGAAAAAACAAAACACTAAAACTAAAACTACGCCTAAACCAAATAAACATCAAACACCCAAAGATTAAAAAAGCATGACCTATAAAATAAATCAATGGAACTGCCGTGGCTACAAAACAAATTTTGACAAGCTACTTCTGTTAATATCTGAACTCAACCCTACTACCATATGTCTCCAAGAAACCTTCAAAAAACATAGTGACTAACTAAACATAAAAACCTTTGAACAATATGACTTCATAAATAATACCAAAGAGCTTCAGGTGGACTGTCAATCCTAATTAGGAAAGATATCCCCCAAAATAACCTCAACGCTCACTTTATGGAGGTGCCCGTGGTGTAGTCATTATCGTCGTAGGAAATGGACACGGCGACACGAGTTCAAATCCTGGACGAGACTGATTGCATTTCACATAGCACTAATACCCTTGGGGAAGGTATGAATCCAATTATTCTCCCTCCAGCTATGGGTAAATAGTAGGACAGACTGGATTCTTCAGCCTTGGTGAGGCAACTAGTCTAGGAGAAGGAAAACTCTGAATTCAAACCTGTTAAACTCCGCTTAAAAATTGACCTTGTGTCATATCCTGCGCGAGCGGAGGGGTTGGTAAATAGTAACACTCACTTGCAATCAATTGCAGTTTCAGCAACCCTACATAAAACCATCATCTGCTCACTATATATTCCATCTCACAGCCCCATGAATGAAAATGAATTAGACAATCTAATAGAATAATTCCCTAAACCATTTATCTTGATGGGAGATTTTAAGTCACAATATAATATGGGGAAGTAAAACGACAAACAAAAGAGGCCAGATCTTAGAAAAAAAATCATCAATAGAAATAATTTATGCCTGCACAACAGAACTCTCAGACCCACCTCAACCCATCCTCAGATTAATTTTCTGCCATAGACCTAACCCTCAGTGACCCATCAATCTTTACAGATTATAATTGGAGAGTATACAAAGACCCCTGCGGCAATGACCACTATCCAATAATAATGGAAAACTCCACAATAAAAAAAAATTCAGAGCCACATAAAACCCCTACGATGGAATTTAAAAAGAGCACACTGGAAATCCTACAAAAAAAAAAAACTGCCTTCCCACACTAATCCCAGAATCAAATGCAAATCAAGAAGAACCCATAATACATTTTACAAACACACTCATTACCAGAGCTGATAAAACCATCCCCAAAATCACAATATCTCCGAAACACAAACTATGGTTCAGAGAAGAGTGCAAAGACATAAGAGAACATCAAGCAACTCTCAGGAAATTCTAGACAAACCTCTCATCAGAAAATCTAAACAGATACAAACAACAAGGTGGGGGGGACCCAATGCTTCATCAAAGAAGCTAAAAGATCCTCCTGGAGAACCTTCACTTCAAAGATAAATTCTAACACAAATCCCCCAAAATTTTGGGACTTTATAAAGAAAATAAAAAATAAAAACACCAACCCATTAAATCACCTTTCTCAAGGAAACACAAAAGCCACAAATGAAAACTGTAGAGCCAACCCAATTGCAGAAAAATTTGCTCAAATGTCATCTATAAAAAAATTACTCAAATCAATTTAACTCAATCAGAATCACAGAGGAAAAGAACAAAATAAAATTCACCTGACAATACTGAGTTATAACCAACCCTTCACCCTAACTGAACTCCAAAACTCAATATCCAAATCTCACAACTCGGCTCCTGGATCAGATGAAATTCACTTCACCCTCCTCAAAGAACTCCCAACAATATCTGGATCTCTGACGACATCCTTACCATATGGAAACAAGCCATAACCATTCCTATCCTCAAAAACAAAAATATCCCACAAACCCTACCAGTTATAGACCTATAGCTTTTACAATCTAAGACTAACATGGTTCCTTGAATCCAACAACCTCCTCTCAAACCTACAAAAAGGCTTCAGAGCTGAAAGAAGTACCATATACCAAATAGTCTGTATAGAAACTTTAATCAGGGAAGCATTCATCAAAAAAGAACATCTGGTTGTAGTCTTTTTTGCCCTAGAAAAAGCCTACAATACAACATGGCCCTATGGCATACTCCAAGACCTCAAAGATCTTGGCCTACAAGGAAGACTCCCCATCCTTATAAAACACTTCCTTGAAGATCGGAACTTCCAAACACGAATAACTAAAACTCTTCAATCTAAAGCAACAAGAAATAGGTGTACCTTAGGGTAGTATCCAATCTGTGATCTGATTCATGATTAAAATAAATCAAACCTGCTCCCCCCGAAATAAATGTATTATTATATGTTGGCGACTTCCTCATTTGTTACAGTTCTAAAAACATGGTGACCATAGAAAGAAAAAAATGCATCAACAAGAAATTAAAATAGACCATGAAAAATGGTTTTAAAATCTCTAGCAATAAAACCAAATGCATGCAATTCTTCTGCCAAATCCAAGAAATGCATAATCAACCCACTCTAACATTAAATGGCTCTGAAATACCCATAACCCAGCAATATAAATTCTGTGGCATTACTCTTGATCCAAAACTATCCTTCATCCCACAATTAAACAACTGAGGATCAAATGCAACCAAACTATCCAACTCCTGAGAACCATCACCCACACAGAGTGGGTGGAACTCATTAGTTTAAACCTATGAACGTTAAGATTTTCCGTCTTTCTTCATCTGTAGATGATTAAAATACTTTTGAGCTAAAAATGCCAAACGATTAGACAACAATAAAAATGACGGTACTTAGGCATCTGTTACTGCGATAAAGCCGAACTTTCATGAGCGTGTCTGGGCCGATAACAGAAAGAATCGGAATATGCCAACAAAATGCATGAAGACCATCTCCAGACATAGCTTTTTCTCTTTTTTTTTTTTTTTTTTTTTTTAAATGGCAAGGATGCTCGCATATCTGGAAACTTATAATTTTGCCAGTAAGTTTTTTGGTACTTATGCACTTATTGTACCACGCTGAAATAATGTGATTATTTAGAAACCCATTCTTAACATGGGGAGGGGAGAGTGTTTTGTAACTATTCTGTTTTTTCACCGAACAATTTAATAAAAAAAAAAAAAAAAGATATTGTAACATTTGAATTTAACTTGAAAATACTATTTAAAAATAGCCCGGTAGAATAAGTGCATAAGCACCAGTTTTTTTTTTCTTTTCTTGATAGAATTGTATCACCTTTTCCACAGATTGTAGTTTGTTGCCTAACTGCAATAAATTCATATTGTTTAAAATTGCTTGAATAATACTGTTCTTGTAACTTTGTCAACAAATTGATTGAATTGTTTTATCATCTGATTGCTTAAATTTGATTGGCTAGGCATTTTGGCATATTCTGATTCTTTCCGTTATCAGCTTGGAAACGCTCGTGAAAGTTCGGCTTTATCACGGTAACATAGATGCATAAGTACCAAAATGACTTTAATTAAAATTTGAGATAACTATTAAATTATTAACCCCCAAAATCAAAGTGATTGATGTTCTACAACCTACAGCTGTGAGTGGCTTGAATTTCTGGCCATGGAATCCCCATTTTTAGGCTGCTATTGCCTAGCAACAATTACAGCCAATCAATTTTACATTTTCAACTCTTTTTCAGCCAGGACCCTAGGGTGGTGGGATCCACAGGCATTTAAGAGTTAATGGGTTCTAAGAGTTGATTTTTCTCATGTCTGTTTGATCTGAGTTGTGGAGAAAGAAAGAAAAAAACATTGATTGTTTGAAGGGTCTATAAGGTCACACTCACCAAAAATTTCTAATGTATATATCTTATTTTTATTTTTCCAGGTGATTCTTGATGTGGGTGCAGGTTCAGGGATTCTTTCCTTTTTTGCCATCCAGGCAGGTGCTCGTAAAGTCTATGCAATTGAAGCAAGCAGTATGGCTCAGCATTGTGAAGTAAGTTGATATTTGAGCCTCGTTTTGACGTATCATGGGAAACCAGTATTCTTTTAAACTTTCGCCCCTCGTATTTAGAAATGAGTGTAAATAGTAAAGACTGTTGATCAGCATTGCAGACTATTTTGTCTGTCGGTTTGTCTCTCTCTGGCCATTAAATAAATTTTTCAAAATTAACCTGTATCGTACAGTGATTATTCAGTTCATAAATCAAACTTCCCCCTCTCTTACTTAAAACGAAAAAAAAAAAATTCCTTTTTCTTTTAAAATACATTTTTAAGATTTAAAAATTAAATTAAAAGTAAAGTAATTTTGCAATTACTTTTTCTCAAGTTTTTTTAAACTTTTTAAAAATTTAATTTTTTTTTCCTTCTAAATTTAAAAAAGTTAACATTTTCATGTAGCTTTTATATATAACCATAAAACAGTTGTTTCCCCCTTGTTAGGTGCCGATTCCACACAGGTATCTAAATTATAATTTTAATCTTTCAAACTAATCTAACTCTCCTTAAATGTTATGTAATGCTGTTTTGGGATTGTATGTATGTAATATGTATGTAAACGACTCTTAAGATAAAGGTAAGCATTAGTTATAACAAATTGAATAATATTAACACAAAATTTCAGATGCTGGTCAAAGACAACAAACTTGTTGGTCAGATTATTGTCATTCCTGGTAAAGTGGAAGACGTAACCGTCCCTGAGGAAGTTGATACGATAATCTCGGAACCAATGGGTTATATGTTGTTCAATGAACGCATGTTAGAAAGTTTTCTTCATGCCAAGAAATGGTTAAAACCAGGAGGTAAGTTATGCACTTGCAGAATTTATCTATTCATGACTTTCAAAATAGATTTTCCATTAACACCTTTTCAAGCAGGTAATGTTTTTAAATTTTTTATTTTCTAGAGGAAGTGAATCATTTTTTAAATTTTCAAATTTATCTTATATAATTGACAAGTTAATTACATAGGAAAAGAGGGAAAACATGATTTGATCTGCAATTGTCATTGTACAATTGCAAAAATATAGGTAAGCGACTAATATATATATTTATCTTTTTTTAAATAAATAAATAAAGCACTGCCTGCAGAAGGGTTAAACAGTCATGTAATCTTGTTGACTCTTGAATAATGATAATTCTTCCTGATTATTTTAAAAATTTGTTTATTTAATAGTTTTCTTACTTTTTTTTTTTTTTTTTTTTTTTTTTTTTTTTTTTTTTTTTTTTCTTCCTGTCAGGGCGGATGTTTCCTACTCAAGGAGATCTTCATATTGCCCCATTCACTGATGAAGCCTTATTCATGGAGCAGTATTCTAAAGCTAACTTTTGGTATGTATCTCCTTGTAGAGAGGTAAGACCACACCCTAAAGCAAGGTCTTACATATGACACCAAACTTGATCTGATGGTCAAGATAAGTTCTGAAGCTTTTGGGAAGTGTGAGGTTGGCCTTTTTTTTTTGTGTGTGTATATATATGTATATATATATATATATAATATCTCCTTTTTTAAGAAAAACAACAAACCGGTCATATAAGGATTATAAATTTATTTCCATCCTGTTATGCATTTTTGAAAAATTCAAAAACATGAAAAAAATTTAACAGGACTTCTTTACCAGGAAAATTTAAATGTTCACTCTTGAATCGTTTACTTGTCCTGATGGAATTACTCCCAACTCCAATTTAACTGGACCAAATAAAATATATATATATATAGTATTATTTGATCCAGTTTCAATTACTTGAAACGATATAAATGATTTTGGCATTCAATTAGTCGACCGATCATGTCAATCCTCTTTCAGATTTTTGCAAAAGTTTGAATTCAAGGATTGACATGTCATAAAATCAACCAATATAAATTCTGGGCCTCACAAAATCCCTTTGATTTATTCTATTTTAATGGGTGTGCGATGGGGCCTGAATTTTTATCGGCAGTCTCACAATGTGATGGAAAAGCCAAACTGAACAGTGCTGTCATGGAATCCTCTGGACCACGCCCAATTATCAGTCAGTAAGTTTTGTGGGTGTTGCTACTCTCCCTCCCCACTTTCCTCTTGGGGTTGAAGAATATGTTGACTGTACCTCTGCTTAGGGGTGCCCCTCCCTTCACAAGACTACTTCTTGGCCATGGGTGGCAACCCATAATGCTTGAGGATGGGATCCTGATGGCAAAACAGTCTGTGATCTGGCAACCAAAGAGGTCATGTGATTTGCAACTTTACTTTAGCCCGTACTGGCTAGACAGGCAGTTGGAGAGGCCTGATCTGATCAGTCACTTCTTCCTGTCCCTGAGTGAGTAATTATCTTGAATGAAAACTCAGGGACAAAAACTGTCTACCATCAGCATGAAGATAATGACTATTTAGCCCTGATATTATTAGGCAAATGGGTTTTCCCCTTGGCACATCCCCATGTGGGGCTCCGTTTGTGGGTGGGAAGCATAGTCAATGAAACTCATGGACTTTCTTTATGGCCTCTGAAAATATAATCCAAACAAAAAATAAAGACCCTTCTCTTCAGAAAGTGAATATGAAACTGATAAAAACTTCTGTTGATTCATTTAATTTGAATCAATAGAAGAAACCCCAATCACTAAACAATCCCCATTCTTGATTTAAAAAAACAAAAAAACAATCGAAACGCACTGCAAACCAATCAACATAAAAAAAAAAAGCTGCAAATGGCACCATTATTATACAAAAACAAATCAAAAACAATTAGAAAGAATAATAAAAACAATTTAGAAAACATCAAAAACATACCCTTATTGAACCCTAAACTTTTTGAAAGGATTAATAAAATCCCCAGGTTTCTAATGTTCCCTCAAAGAAATAGGACTAAAAAAGTGTAACAGCAGATGTGAGGAGAAACTCCATATGCAAAGAAACAAGAATCATTGACACAAACACATATGTACTAACATTTAATAAACCCACAACTCCAGTGTTAAAATGGGTTATGTGAATCCAAAAATAGAAATTTACATTCCAAATCCTTTAGGATGCCAAAAATGCCATCATCATCATCATCATAGTGATAACTGCATTAGATTGACAATATGTGCAAATTGGAAGAAAATCAAATCATAAGAGAATTTCCTTTTAATCGTATCAACTGTACAAGAGAACAAACACTCTTGCATACTCAGGAGAATGTGAAGTGAAATGGGGACAGAGGAGAATGACAAATAAAATAGACAAGAAACATCTCCCCCCCCAGGCCAGAAAAATAGAACAAACACAAGAATTAACCCAGTTATGCATGCGTAATAAAAAAGAACAAAGAAAAGGAAGATACAAAACAAAAACAAAAACAGAACTAATTAATGAAGTAAAAAAATCTAATAGAAATACTAAAAATAATCACAAGAGGCAATCAATGAACACATTTCAACAGTCCCAGATGAACGTGAGACACACAACATAAATTTGGAAAAATCCCTTAAACAAAGAAAAAAATCTAAACTAAGCAAAAAAAAAAAACCCTAATAAATAAACCAATTATTCAACAATGGACATGGAAAATTCTGATGAATTAACCACCCACATCAAAAAAGATACCATAACACTCCAAAAGAGACTCGATGAAAAAAATAAATACCAAAGACAACCCAACAGAAAAGGAAATGACAAATCCCACCAAGAAAAAAAATGAAACAACCTACAAAAAATAAATACAGATCAACTTGAAGAACAAAGGAAAAAGAAGAAAATCAAAAACCAATGCCCTCGCCTCATAGAAACTAAAAACAAATGTAAAAATATTGAGCAAATAGGAATTGTAATAGACTCAAGATTCACAATCAAAAAGCCAGGGCAAATTAAACAGAAAGCACAGGCTTCCATTGGCCAGGCCTGAAGACATACAAACACCAAAGTGAACAGTGAAAGACCAGGAGGCACATTCAAACTGTCCCCAGCTAAATTCGATGCAGTTCCCTCAGCATCAAGAACAATGTCACCTATGTGAATGAATAAACAGTGCAATGCTCAGGGATCAACAAAATCCCTACAAAGATCCTATAGTGTAGAAAGCATGGATAGTGACACAGACTGCATAGTCGCCAGCCTCGATCTAGAAGGTATAACCAATAACTACAAGACTTGAAACCATTTAGCTGTCCGCAAACAGATGAAGTCAATCTCTTTTTTAAATATGACTTACAAACCATTTAGTTAAAAAGTAAAAATGAAACTACCTATTGACTAATCTCTTACATATCATGTATATTTATTTAAATAAATGTTAAATTGTTACTGGTACACATCTTTGCTTGAGACTGTTTGACTAAGTACAAACAAATGATTAAAAGTGAATAGAATGATTTGTATTGGATGAAGATATGTGAAATCATTTAGCTGTGAAGAAAAATAAACTCAGGCTTGTTTAAAAATGTTATTAGCAAAATGTTTACAAATCACATATATTACCATTTAACTATGCGCTAGCAAATTGCTGATGTTGGGTTGAATTGTTGGTGTTATGTAGTGGTGCTTGGAGCCATTTGATATTGCCCCCCCCCCTCTCCAACCATGAAAGCAGATATTTATGCAAACCTTTTTGCTTTTTATCTACTTATGTTTTTTCGTTTCTTTTTTTTTTTCTCCCCCTCTCCTCTCTTCCAGGTATCAAGAGTCATTCCATGGAGTAAACTTGATAAGTTTACGGAATGCCGCAGTTGCAGAATATTTCCGACAACCAATTGTTGTAAGTATCTTCTATTAGTTGCTATATCATGGTTTTGAAAATTACAAATTGCGCCCTTCATTATTTGTAATCAACAGGTTGGCTCAGTTGGCTGGGGTTGCAGAATACACTGACTGCATCTCTGCAGAGGGGTAAGACCCCAACCCACACCTAACGAGTGTCCTGGATATGACATTTAAACAATCTGATGGTGAGGTTCTAGTAATACTGGGGCTTTGGGGAATGCAGAGTAATACTCCCCCAATGAGTGTCCTGGTTATGACATTTAAACAATCTGATGGTGAGGCTCCAGTAATGCTAAAGCTTCAGGGAATGCAGAGTACCCCTTCATTGCCATCACTCTCAGGTCCACTTTGGCCTGGAGTGGTCGCACCTGATAGGGTCCTATCTATGGGTCAAATAGAACTGTCAAACCTTTAAATTGATTGCAAACAAATCAATTATCCTAACTTGAATTGTTTGAAACAGAACTGTTTGATCATTAAACTGTATGCAAATAAATGATTAATAGTAAATAGAATTATTTGTATAAGAAATAAGTGAAACCATTTAACTAAAAAAAATGAGTTCAGCCATATTCAAAAATCTTATCTACAAAATGTGTTTAGAAATCATACTTAATATATGTATAAAAAGCATTTGGCATTAAATAACCCACAATGGTTGTTATGCCTTAAAACCAAACCTAATCAAGTTAATATCACATTAGAAGATAAGTGAAGTAAAATTGGCGCCCTTAGTCAAGGGTGACCTGAAGGCTCCCTTTTCAATAGCTATTACACCAAGGTGTAGGGGAGGATGCTATTCCTTTTCCTGGATTGCTCCACTTTACCCTTGATCCCCTACCTAATGCTGAGTGATAAGCAAGGAGGCATCTGGTATCATTTTTTTTTTTTTTTTTTTTTTTTTTTTTAGTCTTTGGCATGACTTGACATGGGATTGAACCCCGGTCTCCCCGGCCATTGGCCAAATTCCTTGCTTAATTTTGCTAGTGGTGAGGCTCCAGTTTTGGAAATCTAGCAAGTATAGACATTTATTTGTCATCACTCCCATGTCCACTTTGGCTTGAACTGGTAGTTTTGTTCTCCCACTGTCAGTGGGATTTTTAGCATTAACTGTCCCTATCTAGTCTACAGCTTCAAGCCAGCCTGCAAATCCAAATAAGTCTGACACTGACTGCTTTATTCAATCTACTGAGGGAGACTTTTCTTGGAGATATTCTCTAATCAGTTTGTTTTGGCCTGTTTACCAAAACTTATTCCCCAATGATACCTGCTTTGGAAAAATAAGGTCTAAAAATGTTTGATTTTGGATTATCCTTACTGTGTTTTTTAACCGGGGCAATAAGGGGGTTGATTGATAGCCCATCTACAAATGTGATTTTTTTTCTTTTTCTTTTTTTCCCCTCTCTCTCTTTCCTTCCCAGGACACATTTGACATCCGAATCTGCCTTGCCAAATCCAACAAACATGTTGTTGACTTCCAAAAGGCCCAGGAACAAGATCTTCACACCATTGAAATCCCACTGATATTCAGCATGATGCAATCTGGCCTTGTGCATGGACTTGCTTTCTGGTTTGATGTAGCCTTTTTTGGCACTAAGTAAGTCGATATTCCTTATTTTCTCTGTTTGATTTTAATAAGGACTTTTAAAATTTTTTTTTTTTAAGAAGTGGCTTATTCTTGATGTATACATCACAAGTGATGCATGTAGTGATAAAGTTAAAAATCTTATATGTTCAAGTGTTTTTCTGGCTTGAAAAAAAAAAATTCAGATTAAAATATTTTTTCTTTTTAAGCAAAAAAAAGAATTTACAATTTTTTCCAAAATTGTGTGATAAGTGAATTTTAAAAAAAAGATTAAAAATTTATTTCTGAATTTTTGAAATTTAAAAAATTTTTAAAAAATTTTTTATTTAAGGCAAGTACCACTTCTTTAACATTTTTACTTAAAAATTTTAAGTTTTTCCAAAAAAAATATTTGGTTTAAAAATTCTCATTTTAGAAAAATTTAAATTTGATATCTTTCATTCAATTTTTTAAAATTGAATTATTACTTTGCATATCAACTAAAACAAAATGATTGAATTGTTGTTCTTCCAAAAGTGACTAAGCTCATTCGTTTTGTTGCTACGTTTCAATTAACTCATTGGCTGGGGCTAGAGAATACACTAACTGCATCTATTCAGAGGGGTAAGACCCCAACCCACCCCAACGAGTGTCGTGAATATGACACTAAACAATTTGATGATGAGGTTCTAGTAATACTGGAGCTTTGGGAAATGCAGAGTACTCCATTATTACCATTGCTCCATGGTCCACTCTGACCTGGAGTGGTAGGACCTGATATCTATGGGTCAAATAGAACTAAACTGTTTACTAATACTAAATCGAATTATTTGAAATAGAACTGTATGTATGAAAATGGATTTGGCATTAAATAACCTACAATGGTTTATGTGTCATTAAATCAAGCCAAATTATTCTTTAGCCTTGATGTGTAACTTATAAAGAAGGCTTAATTTCTTTTCCTAGAAAATGAAGTCAGATTTCCAATATGTCCTATAAGTTATTTTATTAACTTATTTAACATAGGTAATTCTGTATGTCCTATAAGTTATTTTATTAACTTATTTAACATAGGTAATTCTGTATTTTCTTTTCTATGGAGGAATGCCCTCTTTTTTTTTTCTCTTGCTAAGCAACAAAATCTATAATGGCTTCAGAAAGGCTATTTGGAATGTATTCAGCCATCCAATATCAAAAGAAAATGGTGGAGGCTAGCTAGGGCAATGTCACATTTGTTTTCTTTAAAGTACTCTCATTTTAACTTCCTTTTTAAGTAGATTGTTCTTTTTCAATAAGAGTTATGTCCCTTTATTTACCATTAGCTGTATAGCAATGGTTCTCCTGGACCATTAATCAATTAAAGCTATTTTCACATAGCAGCTCTCTTGCAGTAATTCTAAAATTGGGTCTTTGTTCTAGCCCCCCTCCAACACACACATACACACACACACAGTGTCTGCTCCTTCACCTAAAAGACAAGTGCTGGTTTTATTGCCCATGCTTGATGAGTTTTGTGTTGTATACACCTTTTTCTTATCCTTATCTAGCTTGCCAGATTCTCTGGTCTTCTATCTTGGATTTCTTCAGGTGGTCTTGGGTTTATCTTGGTCTCTGTGTCCACTTTTGTTTTTATAAATGGACACAACAACTTTGTTTGATTTTCAATGTCTTTATTCACCCAAATTCCCATGTCAACCATATGGCTGGAGAAATAACCATTTTAGGCATTTGTTCATTACTCTTCCTGACCTGTTCTCATGACTGAACCAGCCAATTGGGGTAACTGCTAAAAAGTTCAGTCAGGGGTCAAGTCTTGTCTATGATTTCACTGGTTATTTTCCATGACTCTTCTAATGAATTACAAGTCAACTTTTGTATCCATATATTTTGAATTCTCTGCTTACTTTACAAAATTAATAGGCAACCTATCTGTTACGTTTGCTAAGCAACTTGTGGCCTATAAGTTGGCCATTTTTAAGCTGGAAAAAATCTCTACAAAACTAGTGGGTAAACTTATGTCAGGGCAGAAACCTTTACAACTGGTTGACAACTAGTAAAAATAGGGATTTTAGCCCTGACGTATGAATCAACCTCAGGTGTTTTAAGGTGATATTAAATAATCCAACAAGGAGACATGACAAACAAATATTTATGAATCTGCAGTAAGATCCACTGGAATTGGTTGCCAATTTGTATCAAAGCTCCACAAATAGGTCTCGGTTCTCTGACCGCATCTCTGTTGAGTGGTAAGACTCCCTCAATGTGTGTCATAGATGTGACACTAAACAGTAATGTACAGTACCCCTTAATTGTTATTGCTCTCAAGTCCATTCTGGCCCAGTGTTGACACACCTTGAAAGGGTCCTATCTATGGGTCAAATAGAACTGTTTGACATTTAAACTGAGTGCAAACAAATGACTTATACCAAACTGAGCTGTTAGAACATTTAATGATGTGAACAAATGACTTATATTTTAATTGAATTGTTAGTGATATATAGCAATACTCGGAACCATTTTAACTGAGAGCAAATGATAGTCATGTTGAATAGAATAATTAGGGTTAAATACCAAGACTTGAAACAATTTGTGTGCTAATGACAGATTAATAGTTTATAAAACTATTCATATTAGATAACTATACTGGAAACCATTTAACTGTGGAAGAAAAAAAAAAAACAAACTCTGGCTCATTTTAAAATATCAGCAAAATGTGTTTACAAATCATATATTTGAGATATATATAAAGAAGATTTGGCATTAAATAAACTATAATGGTTGCTATGCCATAAAACCAAACCAAATGGTTCTTGAGATATTTAAATTATCTAGATATATGCCAAACAAACTTTAAAAAAATTTTCTTGATGTGGTTTTGATTTGGATTATTTAAAGTATTTGGACTATTGACTTATCTTTATTTATTACACATTTCAGGTGTTTCTTTTTCAACTCCATAATCATGTCTAATAGTTTACCCCCATGGATTAAATAAAGAGTTCGACTCTAAGTTCTGTTTAAGTTTCTGAATTCGACATGAAGGCTCCTGAGTTTAACAAGTAATGTTTTGTATATAATAAAGATGAGAATCTGAACACTCTAAATAATAGACCTGATATAACTGCCCCTCCCGCCAACATCCTCATAACATTCCCTATTTATTACTTAGACCTCATTCCAAACAATGGCTGTCATACTGGACATTCCTACTAACGACTAGGCTTTCTTTCTGTTCCCTAAGTTATGCTACAGTTTGTTTCTGTAGCAAACGATGCCAGAAAACTTGCCACTTTTTCCAACACAAACCACGTGCTTCTGACTTGTAAAAACTGCATTTGCAAAACTTGCTTTTCTCTTTCCTCTCACCAACAAAATCAGATGGTATTTGTTTTTCTTCTCGTTCATAAAGTTTTGCTCTATATCTGCAAACTTTAGCCGAGTCTCTTATGTACATGATAAGCGATAATATTATGGATTCATGCATTCACACTAATCAAATTACAAATGGTCACTTACATACAAGGTGCTTAAAGCTTTTGCTTAAGGTAAACAAAAGTTGTGACTGTTTCTGCCTTTTCATTTTGCGGTGGGGGTGAAGAAGATTGTAGAATGAGTGAGCCTCAATGTTTATGCCAATTTGTCTGTTTTATTTTCAATATATCATTCTGAATTTCACTTGTTTATATTTTGTAACTTTTCAGCAATACAGTTTGGTTGTCTACAGCTCCTACGGAAGCTCTGACCCACTGGTACCAAGTTAGATGCCTGGTGCAGACACCAGTATTAGTAAAACAGGGCCAAACACTCACAGGAAAAGTGCTGCTTAGGTGTAATAAAAGGTGAGATAGATTCTTTTTTTTATTTATTTCTCTTGACTAAAATTTTCTAAAATTGTTTCTATTGGTTATACACTTTAAGCTTTGGTAACTAAGCCATATATATTAAAATAGATTAGAATATTATATTACATATATTAGAATATTATTATAATATAATATATTAACAATATGTTAGGTTATCATAGACAAATCAACAGATTTGATTGACTGCCAGTTTCTTACCTCTATAAGCATCTGACTAAGTCACTATGCAATTTTGACTGTTTGCATTATCCTTAGATGTATTTTTGCTATCTGAGATATTGAGCACTCTATTTTATATATATATATATATATATATATATTATATATATATAGGCCTCGTGAGTAGTGTTCACCAATGGCCTGATGCACTGGAGTTTAATCCCAGGTTGAGTCATACCAAAAATTTAAAATAAGGTACTTGATGCTGCCTTGCTTAACACTTGGCATTATAAAGTACAGATCAAGAGTAAAGTAGAGCAGTCTAGGGAAAAGGATTCGTGCCTTCCCCTACACCTTGGTGTAGTAGCTATTGAAAAAAGGAGCCTTTGGGTTACCCTCGACTATGGTCAGCAACTTTACTTTTACTCGCACATACATACATACAAATGTCAGAAATAGAATAATAAAAATGTTAAACTGAATCATTTTTTTATTGTGACAAATTTTAATGAAACTTCAATGATTGGAATTAATTATTTTACTTGATTATTGTTGTCAAAGTACCCTTGATTGTTGCCAAAAATCATAATTTTCTAAAAAGCAAACTTAAAGAAATACTAAAAAGATAGTAAAAAAATTTTTAGAATTTACTTGATTTGACATCCTGTAATTAGTCATTTGCTGATTTTTCATTACAACTAAGAAGTTGGACAAAACTTTTTTGTCTAATATATATATATATATAATATATATATATATATATATATATATATATACACACACACAACTTGAATACTATGCTTTTTCAGTTATCTTTCAGCATACTTATACAGGTTGGCACACTTAAGGTCTCCATTATTGTTAGTTTTCTCCTGTCATGTGATGGCTTGGTATGGCTACCAGTCTAGGAGAAGCAGAACTCTGTTATCTATACTAGACTATGTATGTGTGTGTGTGTATGTATATATATATATAATATATATATATATATATATTCTAGGGCAGACTGGGTTGGCCCTTTAACTTTGATAGAGCTACTGTTCTAGTTAAAAAAAACTGTAAATTTCAACCAGCGAGCGCCATGATAAACTGCTTTGATAGAAATCTAACTGTTATCCTTCCCTTTTGGCGGGGCTTAGTATTTTTTGACTGTATCTCTTGCAGAAGGATAAACTCCCATACACGTGTGTTGGTATGACGCTTCCCTACATTTGATATTGAGGGTCAGGTTCTGGGGAGTGTAAACAAATGATTCTTATTGAAGAAAATTAAAAATCTTTTAACTCAAAAATAAGGAAGAGTCCCCCCTAAAGTACTGAATCGCAACCTCCAAAGTAAGAGTTCAAATAGAGGAGGGTGCTACTCCTTCCCCTGGATTGCTCCACTTACCCTTGATGTGTACCTTATAATGCTGAGTGTTAAGCAAGGAAGCTTTGTGTCTAATTTTTTTATTCCCCCTCTAAGTCTTTGGTATGACTCGTCCTGGGATTGAACCCTGATCTTCTAAATCATTGGTGAACACTAACAATTATAGTACATTGATTGTAACTGTTCTTTTGTACTGGACTTTATTGGTGAGTTTAAATTCCAGTCACTCTGTTGCGTTCACTTTTGAACTAATACCCTTGTAAAGGCATGAACCCACTTATTCCTCAAGCTATAGGTTAAATAGTATCACTGCTGTTTTACTAGGATAGCTTTGGCATTAAATAACCTACGAAAGGTTGATATGCCATTAAACAAATCAAACCAATTCTTTTATTACTCCTCTTTTCCTATTAGGGTAATGCCAATGTCTTATATTATTTTTTTACTTTATTTTTTTATTTTTTTAAGGCAAAGTTATGATGTTGATATTGAACTAAATATCCCTGGCACCAACACAAAATCTACCAATTCCTTGGACCTAAAGAACCCCTATTTCCGTTATACTGGTCAAACACCACAACCCCCAGCTGGAGGAAGTAATCAATCACCATCAGATTCTTATTGGAACAGTGTGGCTACTGGTAACCTATCTGGTGGTAAGTACCCTACTAATTATTACTAATAATTTAGTGTGTTTTTATAATCAAAACAATTTTTTATCTTGGCACAAATAGATTTCAAATCGGAATTATTTTGCTCAATGAAATGTTAACTTATTGAACACTTGAGAGGAAATTTTGATGGAAAGAAGCAAAAGATTATTGGTTTCTAGGTTAATGACCACATCTAATCTGTCTGATAGAATGAAAGTAGGAATTCTTCCAAGTCAGTACTATTGTATAGTTGCACAACTTGGGTTTTAACCAAGAGAAAGCTAGTTAGAAATTACACAAGGTTGCTGTGTGCTGTTTTGCATGAATCCTGGAAGTGTCAATTTACAAAACAGCAGCTGTATGGCCACTTACTTCCCATCTTGAATATTATTCAAGTAAGACATGTTGGGTACTGCTGAAGAACTAAAGATGAACTCATAAACAAAGTTATCCTGTGGATTCATTTATGTTGATCCACCAGTGTTGTCCGACCAAAGACTTATATTACCCATCTTTGTGCAGATATTAGATACTGATTTGAGCAATGGTTAATAGATAGTAAGAGTCAAGGGTTGGATGAATCTATGCTATTGGTGGTAAACCTTGAAGATTATTTTAATAACTTCCATTTTCCTGTACAGGCGTTTCATATCCTGTTTGTAATACTAACATAGAGGAAAAATATTTTCATACATTTTTTATTTTTTTAATTTTTTTATTTTAAGAAGCAATGGGGAAATTTAACATTTTGGTTTTCACATATATATTCCCGCCTCTTGTGCAATTGAAATGATTGGAAAATTATTGTTGTAGAGTGGCTAAACACCCCTTCAGCACTCTACTAGATGGACTGGCTCATAGCTGTAAATAACCTATGATTAAAGACTTTGAGGTTTGATTAATAAGCTGGTTAATATTTGGACTGATCTTACTTCGTTTGGCTATACATCATTTTGATCCTCCTCAATATCTTGTGAATTTTCTTGTTAATTGTTTGTAACTTATTGTACTGTCTTTTTTTGTATGTATCCGTTAGCACTGGATACAGGTGCTGAATAAATGTTAAGTACTCGTTCTTCTCTGTGTATCATTAACCGCGACAACAATTATGACTTTTTTCATCAAAATTTGATTTATTTTGTCAGTTTGACTTGGCTGTGAAGGTAAGAGGAAGATAGTGTTGCTCCAGTCTTTGAAGAGGCAGATTACCTGCTTTGTAAAAGTGTATATAAAATCATGGCTTTTATCTGGGCTATTTACACTTGTTGGGACTTTATGACTACCTTAACCACCTGGTAAAAGTCAGTTTTAACCTAGAGAAAAAAAAAAGCTGCTTTACCATTGATACCATTAGATGGTTAGAAATAAGTCTTGTTGACTAAACTTTCCACTTTTTTTTTCTTTTTTTTTTCTTCTCTCTCTTCATCCTTGCAGGAAATCAGTCATCTTACATTAATGGCATTCTGAATGGTTTACCGGACAATGGTCAAGGAGTTGGTCAGCAGGGTGTGGTGCAAACTAACTTGATCCCTTTGTGTAAGTACAATGAAAAAAAATTAATTCTTAATTACCCCTCCTCTCCACCACCACTCATCACCATATTGACATGACTCTCTCTCTCTCTCTCTCTCTCTTTCTCTTTCTCTCTCTCTCTCTCTTTCTCTCTCTTTCTCTTTCTCTCTCTTTCTCTCTTTCTCTTTCTCTCTCTCTCTCTCTTTCTCTTTCTCTCTCTCTCTCTCTTTCTCTTTCTCTCTCTCTCTCTTCTCTCTCTCTCTCTCTCTCTCTCTCTCTCTCTCTCTCTCTCTCTTCTCGTTCTCTCTCTCTCTCTCTCTCTCTCTCTGTGTTGATCTTTGTCCTACTGATGTACCATTCGCTTTCCAATCATTCAACTTTCCTTCACCATCATTCAATTGATATACCTTTGCTCCCACCCCCTTTTAATTGACATGCTTTTGCACCTGTCTCTCTCTTTCAACTGACATGCATCTTCTCTCTCCCCCCCTATTTAATTCAACAGACATGCCTTTGCCTCCTTCTATTTAACCGACATGCCATCGCTCCCCAACCTGTACATTTAACCGACATGCCATTGCTCCCCAACCTGTACGTTTAATCGACATGCCATCGCTCCCCAACGTGTACGTTTAACCGACATGCCATTGCTCCCCAACGTGTACGTTTAACCGACATGCCATTGCTCCCCAACCTCTACATTTAACCGACATGCCATCGCTCCCCAACCTCTACATTTAACCGACATGCCATCGCTCCCCAACCTCTACATTTAACCGACATGCCATCGCTCCCCAGCCTCTACATTTAACCGACATGCCATCGCTCCCCAGCCTCTACATTTAACCGACATGCCATCGCTCCCCAGCCTCTACATTTAACCGACATGCCATCGCTCCCCAGCCTCTACATTTAACCGACATGCCATCGCTCCCCAGCCTCTACATTTAACCGACATGCCATCGCTCCCCAGCCTCTACATTTAACCGACATGCCATCGCTCCCCAGCCTCTACATTTAACCGACATGCCATCGCTCCCCAGCCTCTACATTTAACCGACATGCCATCGCTCCCCAGCCTCTACATTTAACCGACATGCCATCGCTCCCCAGCCTCTACATTTAACCGACATGCCATCGCTCCCCAGCCTCTACATTTAACCGACATGCCATCGCTCCCCAGCCTCTACATTTAACCGACATGCCATCGCTCCCCAGCCTCTACATTTAACCGACATGCCATCGCTCCCCAGCCTCTACATTTAACCGACATGCCATCGCTCCCCAGCCTCTACATTTAACCGACATGCCATCGCTCCCCAGCCTCTACATTTAACCGACATGCCATCGCTCCCCAGCCTCTACATTTAACCGACATGCCATCGCTCCCCAGCCTCTACATTTAACCGACATGCCATCGCTCCCCAGCCTCTACATTTAACTGACATGCTTGGTTACCCTCACTTGTCATCCAACTTATTTACCTTCTTTTATTATTTAACTAATAGCTCCCTTCTTCAGCTTATGATTACTCTCCCTTTCCCCTCTAAATAGTCAATTTCCCATCCCATATTTTAAAGTTTGAATTTATTCGATTCTGTGGCCATGAGATAAGAGTAATTGCCACAAATCCTTTGTATATTTATTTCTTCATTCTCTTTGATTCCTTCTGCTTTTAGTTTGTTCAGTTTTTTTGTTTTTTTTTTTGTTTCAGGTGTTGCTTTATTCTAAACTTTATACTCAACTCTTTTTTAAAAAAATTTTTTTAAGTGAGCTTTTTGGTTTTTTAACTTTTTTTTATCCTTTGAAATTTCTTGCTTTTTATATTTTGTTTTTGTTTTCTTGCTTTAGTATCTTTGTTGCCTTAATAATATTCGCATGCCCTCCTTCCATAGAACTTATTTTTTCCCCTTTGACAAAAGAAGTTCTGGATGTTAGTTCATTGTCATTTATCATTCTGAAACTTGATCCTCTCTCTCCTCTTTTTCATTTATATATATATACATATCCAAAAACTTTGATCTTATTGCTTTCATTCTTTTTCATTATAAGCTGCTTAAGTGATCTCTGCTCTTATCCCTCAAAAGGTCTGTGGCATTGTTTTGGGGCAATATTTTTTACTAAATTTTTACATTTCTTCTGGTATTTTATACAGAGGGAGGAAGAAATAACTAATCCGATACACATCACTTTCATATATGTATTATACACGCATTGTGATATCTAATCTGTTTATAGATATCCAATATTGATAATGGATCACCTTCATTACTTGATATTGCCCAGTCGGCTGGGGCTGTAGAATACACCGACTGCTTCTTGGCAGAGGGGTAAGACCCCACCCACCCCTGAGTGTCCTGAAATGACTCTAAACAATTTGATGGTGAGGTTCCAGTGATGCTGGAGTTTTGGGGGAATGCAGAGTACCCCTTCATTACCATTGCTCCCAGGTCCACTGTGGCCCAGGGGGGTAGCACTTGATAGTTCTATTTGACCCATAGATAGAACTATCTGCATACTTATGCTAAAACTGAATAGCTTGAAATAGAAATGTTTTTGACAATCATACTGTACTTATGCTAAACTGAATTGTTTGAAATGGAACTGTTTTTTGACATTGAAACTGTACTTATACTAAACTGAATTGTTTAATAGAAAACTGTTTTGACATTTAACTCTAAACAAAATCTATACTTATACTAAACTGAATTAGCTGATTTAGAACTGTTTGAATAAACTGAATAGCTTGAAATAGAAATGTTTTTGACAAATTGTACTTATGCTAAACTGAATTGTTTGAAATAGAACTGATTTTTTTGTATAAAAGTGGATTTGGCATTAAATAACCTACTAAGGTTGATATTGCATAAAACCCAACCAACCAAATCATTACTTTATATCCTTGATATGGTGGTGAGGCTCTAGTTCTAGAGCTTTAGGGGGGTATCTCCAATATCCACTTTAACCTGATGTGGTAGGGGGGGCACCTATGGATCAAGTAAATGTTTAAAAATTATTAGTATTAAATAGGAATACTTAAAACAATTTATCTGTACACATTGTTTTAAGTTATTTAAAGCTAAATTCTTTTTAAAAAGAAACTCTATCCTTTTTAAATGTCACTTACAAACAATCCACTTAAAAAGTAAAAACAAAATTACTGACAAACTAATCTCTCACATATCCTGTACATTTATTTGAATGTGTGCAAGCAAGTGACTGACGTTGAATTGCTGCTGGTGCATAGCAGTATTCAAGACTGTTTGACTGTGTGCAAACAGATCAGGTGAATAGAATGATTTGTATAGGATGAGATACTTGAAATCATTTGGCTATGAAGAAAAGTAAGCTTGAGCTTGTTGAAAATATTATTAGCAGAATGTTTACAAATCATATATCCACTTACAAGTCATGTGTATAACTATTTAACTATGTGCAGGCAGATCATTGATGTTGGGTTGAATTGTTGATGTTGTATAGCAGCAATACTTGGAGCCATTAGTTTTGTGTCCTAGCAGGTGGGCTCTGGCTCATTTGGAATATTATCTACTAAGTGTTCGTTTGTAAATCTTTGGTTTAATATGCGCATAAACAAAGTTTGGCATTGTGTGGCCTGCAGGGGTTTTTATGCCAAAAAATCAACCAAACTAAACTTGAGAACATTTTGAGGCTTCCAAAAAACCTCACCCTTTCACTGAAATCTGACAAAATCAACCAATATCTGGCCAAATAGAATCAAGAACTATCGAAAAAAAAAAAAAACCCCAAAAAACCCATGCCCTAAAACCCACGTAGAAGACAAAACCGACCTAACCTTTCTTGGCATTAAATGACCCACAGAGGTTGATATGCTGTTAAACAAAACTCAAATTCTTTTTAAAAAGTGTTAGTTAACTGATTTGAGCATAAATGACTTGACAAATATTGACAACCAACCAACCAACCAACCAACCATTCTTTTCAGTATTGGATAACATAATTTTCAAATTTTATTGCTTTAGTTTTTTGTTTTTGTTTTTTTTTAAGAAAATACACTGAATGACAGATAATTGTACCTCCAGTTGCTTACAAGTTAGATATGTTAAATAGGATTTCCCAGATTTTATTCCTTCATGCTCATGTTTGTGGTACTTTCCAAAATTTTTCTGATGTACTGTAGGTATAAACCCCCCCACACACACCAAAATTTTGAACCAAGGAATTCTGGAGTCAGAAGGAAAAAAATTTTCTTATGCTCTGACATTTTAAAACTTATCACAGCTAAATTTAACCTAAATTTAGTATTTCTACTGACTATAAATAAGTATATTAACATTTTGTATTAAAACAAAACTTACTCAGTATTTATAGCAAAGACATGGACATGTTTGTGCAAAAATGCAACAAGCTATTGGCAAAAATAATCTGATATTAGAAACAAAATTATAAACATCCATTCCATTATAACATTAGTTATGTCTGTAGATATCTTACCTTTTGGTCGTCTTATCCTGGATATGGATGTTAAATCGCAATACTTACTACACTTTGTGTGCTTATATGGAGTTATTAGTATTATATAGCAATTCTTGGAACCATCTGTGTGCCCCCTCCCCAGCTCAGGCTCATTCTAAAATCTTAAAACGTTTTTAAAAGATCATTTAATGTATATGTATAGAGGATTTGGCATTGAATGACCTACAATGATATGTCATAATACCAAACCAGCCACCCTGAATATGGTGAGGCTGGAAAAAAGTTTATTGTATATTTTTCATGTATGATATGCTTCCCCCGGCACCTGGGATGAAAAATAATTTCTCATACACAAAATAATCATGGTATGTGAAAAAGTTAAAAGAATGATGCTTTGTGAATGTTAATTAGCAATCTGGACTATAAAAGCAGTACGATTGATGACCTTGAGTTGAAATTTCTTCACCTGCCCTTCGTCTTCTTCATTTTATCTTTTTCGCCTCACCCATCTCTCTCTCTCTCTCTCTCTGCTTACTGTTTTTCTCTCTTCTTTAATTTGAGCTGCATCTGCATCTTCTCTTATTTTGTATTCCTCAATATTTCCGTGTCTTAATATCTATTTACAGGCCTGGCCATTTTTGGTTCCCTTTTGTAATTTAAAAAAAAAAAATTGTATCCTGAAATTTTGAAGGTTTAAATTGCTAACTTATGTTTTAAGTTCAAAAAGTAAATGATAATGATTCCTTGACACTATGTATAAAACGAGGTGATTGTTAAGTGGTCAGGAATGAAGGTAAGTGTTACTGACAGGATAGCACTATTATATGTATCATGTAGACATTTCCTAAGGTATTGTCAATGGTCAGGAATTAATACAAGCATTATTGGCAGGATAAGTTTATTTGTAGAATGTAAATTCATTAATCATGATTTTACTCTCGAAATACATTAGAAATGAGGGGAAAAAAGGGATTTTCAATGGTCAGGAATTAATGCAAGCATTATTGGCAGGATATGTTTATTTGTATGATATAAATGAAGTGAAGAAAGACTATTTCTTGAGATCCAGAAATACAGTCTTGTGACCCTGAGTGAAGTTAGATTTGCTGAAAATGGCAGCATCAGAATGGAGATGGGCCACACCCTCCACTGAAATCGGATAACTTCGATAGAAGTGAATCTAGTGTGGCTTTTACAATCAGGAATGGTCTTCTGCCGAGTAGGTTTGAGGATCCCAAACTAGTGAGTGGTATTTATTACACTGAGGTTTTGATTAGTCGACAATAGATATTGTACCCTGATTGCTGCTTATGCCCGGACTGTGACCACCAACCCAGGAAAAAAATAAGCAGTTTCTATGACCTGTTCAACCAGATACTTTGCATTATCCGCAATGGAAACACTTGAGTTGGCCAATCACATATCTGGCTAAAGGTTCTTGGTAAGTTTCTCATGGGGAACGTTATAACAATGGTGATCTGCTGCTATTCATCTCACAGAACGTGCACCAAGTAGACAAATTCAAATATCGAGGTGACACAGTTGCCAACAACTACATCAAATTAGATGTGGAACTAGATACATGAATTTCAAATACTTCCAAGACCTTTGATGGGCTGGGGAAGCGAGTCTGGTTTTACAAAAATCTCTCTGTAAAAATAGTGTAATGTACAACCCCATAGTTCTTTTAACCCTCCTGTACATTGCAGAAATTTCATCAGTATATAAAGTGGATACCCAAAGACTTTGTCTATATGATGTGTCACTTGTGCAAGTGGTGACAGCATATTCCAAATAAATTCACCTTGGAGAAATTCAAACTCTAGCATATACAATATTCTTGCTTGATGGGCTGGTCACTTAAACAGACTTGAGGATAGCAGACTTCCTGTATTCTCAACTTAAAGAAGGGTCACATAAAATGGGTAGACCAAAACTTAGGCCTAGGGACATCTAAAGAAACCTAGGTGTCATGAATATCTCTTTAGACAATTGACAATACCTGTCCCAAAAAAGAAAAAAGACTGGGGAGAAAAAAATCAGCAGGACGTAATCAGTGGATATGATGGACAGCTAGTAGTGTTGTAGTAGTATAATGTGAGTATATTACTAATAATTTTTACTTTGGAAATAAGGAAGAAAGGGATTATCAATGGTCAGGAATGAGTTCAAGCATTACTAGCAGGAACTGTTTATTTGTATAATGTCAATGATTTTATGAGAGAAATTGCTCGTGAGACAAGAATTGTCAGTGGTAAGGAATAGAATAGGCCAACTGTAGATATGATTTTTCATGAAAATGAATATTAATGACAGATAAAACATTATGCAAATTTGAGATTAAAGTTCTGGTAGTAATTATACATGGTGATTTGGAAAGTAACTTCCTATTTTAAAATATTCTTATTCATTTCTTAAAAAAATTAAGAGATGAATTATAAGAATTTTAAAATAAGTTATTTTTCAATCACCGTGTATATCTGACTATTGAATTATTGATTTCTCCTCATAAAATTGATGTACAAACTCATAATTGAATAAAAACCCTCGCATCTTATTTCATTGAATGTCAGTGGATATTGAGATGACTTATGTTGGGGAGTGGTTTCCTATGGTCCTTACTAACATTCAACTATAGTGACCAGCCACTGACAAGAGCCCAAATATTGGCTATCATTTTTCATTGGTTAATTTTTTTAAGCCCCTCCCTCTCCAAATCCAAGCAATTGTTTTCAAGTAACTAATAATCCTTAGTGAAAAAAAATTTAGCTTCGAATAACTATTTATAATACTAGTAACTGGTGCACTGTTAAATGTTTTTAAGTATTTTTAATAGTAAATTTTTTCATACTTTTAGTAGGGCTTGCCGAATGAGTAGTGTTCACTAATGGTCAGGGAGACCGGGGTTCAATCCCAGGTCAAATCATACCAAAGACTCAAAAAATCATGCTTGATGCTGCCTTGCTTAACACTCGGCATTATAAGGTGAGGATTAAGGTTAAAGTACAGCAATCCTGGGAATGGAGTAACACCCTCTCCTACACCTCAGTGTAGTAGCCATTAAAAGGGGAGACTTTGGGTCACCCTCGATTAGGAAAGTAAGACCTTTCCCAAAGGTGAGTCTATTGTATAATACTAAAACTGCATTTGGTGATGAGGCTCCAGTTCTCAAACTCGGGAGAGTATAGTTATTTTTTCATTACTATTACTCTCACCGGGCAATTGGCCTAATGAGTAGTGTTTGCCAATGGTCCTGGAGACTGGGGTTCAATCCCAGGTTGAGTCATATCAAAGACTAAAAAAAAATAAAGTGGTACTTGATGCCGCCTTGCTTAGCACTCAGCACTATAAGGTAAGGATCAAAGGTAAAGTGGAGCAATCCAGGGAATTGAGTAGCGCCCTCTCTTACACCTCGGTGTAGTAGCTATTGAAAAAGGAGCCTTTGAGTCAACCTCGACTAAGGTCGCCAACTTTACTGCATCTGTTGAAGTATGTATTCTGGAAAGTAGAGTACCCCTTCTGACATTACTTCCAGGTCCACTCTGACCCAGAGTGGTAGTGGTGTAGTAGCTATTGAAAAGGAAGCCTTTGGGTCACCCTTGATTAAGTTTGCCAACTTGACTTTCTATTACTCTCAGGTCTACTCTGACCTGTTAGTATCTGCTCAGGTCCTATTTATACGTTAAATGATCTGATTTTATCAGTATCAGATTGTCGTAACCTAACAAAGTTTTTGAATGAGAAATAACCGAAACGGAAGTTTAGAAATGAAATGGGGAATTTTTATAACAGTAACAAAATGCAGTATTTGCCAGCAGCATGAAGAAAGGTACCTCCTGCTTGTGGTAACTACTTAGTCAGTACAACCCCCATCCCCATCCCACAATAGTGTCCAATGAATTCATGACAGATGGGACATACCCAATAATGTTCACCGGTAGGGTATAACAGATTGAAATGAAACAATATCAATGTGCCTACAAATTACCATGAAATATAAATAGTTACTTGAAGCTGTACTTATTGGAATTGATTTTATATAGGAATACTTGATATATAACTATGTAAAAAAAACAAACAATTATAGACAAATGTAATGAAACACGGAAAATAGTCATGAATATGAATATTTACAAAATCCCCCAAATCTTTGGAAGTGTCATCTCACCACCAGGTGCAGTTTAGTGTTAAACCTTTTTTTTTTCTTTTTTTTTTATCTTTGTGTGGAGAGGTTCCCATGGTGTAGTGGTTAACATTCTGGACTCCAACATTGTAGTAAACAAGTTCTGAATACAATTGCACTATTATGCTTACTGTTGGGCTAATAAACATGGAAAAAGTTTAAACCTCCTTATTCTCTCTTAACCCAGTTGGGCTCGGTCTGTAGAATAAACCTGACTGGATCTCTGCAGACAGGTAGGACTCCCTCACTGAGCATCTTGGACATATGACATTAAACCATCTAATGGTGTGGCTCTAGTCTTGGAGATTTGGGGAATGCGGAGTACCCCTTCATTGACATTGTTCCCAGGTTCACTCTGACCTGGACTGGTAGCACCTGATAGGGTCCTATCTATGGGTCAAATAGAACACACTGTGTGCAAACAAATCTGATGTTGAAATGTGACTTTTATATAGCAATACTTGAAACCATTTAACTATGTTCAAAAAAGAGCTCAGACTCGTTTAAGAATCAATAAAAAATATTGAAAAATCATTATATATATATATATATATATATATATATATATATATATATATATATATATATATAACTATGGTGTAATGGTTATTGTCGTAGGAAATAGACATGGCAAACTCGAGTTCAAATCCTGGACGAGACTGATAGCATTTGACATAGCACTAATACCCTTAGGAAAGGTATGAATCCAATTATTCTCCCTCCAGCTATGGGTAAATAGTAGGGCAGACTAGGTTCTTCAGTCTTGGTGAGGCAACTAGTCTAGGAGAAGGCAAACTCTGAATTTAAACCTGTTAAACTCCGCTTAAAAATTGACCCTGTGTCATATCCTGCCTGAGAATGTATATTATTTGGTCCAGTTAAACCAGAGTTGGGAGTAATTCCATCAGGACAAGGAAACTATTCAAGAGTGAACATTTAAAATTTTCCTGGTAAAGAGCTCAATGTAACAGACATTACAGAGCAATAAATTCATTAAGAAAAAACAACAAACCAGTGACCTTAGGATTATAAATTTATTTCCATCCTGTTACGTGTTTTTGAAAAATTCAAAAACACAAAAAAAATTTAACGATCTGAAGAAGTCTTGTTAAATTTTTTTGTGTTTTTGAATTTTTCAAAAACGCGTAACAGGATGGAAATAAATTTATAATCCTAATGTCACCGGTTAGTTGTTTTTTCTTAATGAATAAAAAAAAAATATATATATATATATATATATATATATATATAAAAACAGGACTTGGCATTAAATAACCTGCAATAGTTTATATGCCATAAAACCAAACCATACAAATTCCCTCCATTTCTGGATTAGATAGTAGCACTAATGTTCCACAAGGATGCCTCTAACATGAAATATTGCCCAGTCAGCTGGGGCTGTAGAATACACTGACTGCACCTCTGCAAAGGGGTAAGACCCCCACTAACGAGTGTCCTGGATATGACACTAAACAATCTGATGGTGAGGTTCCACCAATGCTGGAGCTTTGGGGAGTGTGGAGTACCCCTTCATTGCCATCGCTCCCAGGTCCACTCTGGCCCGGAGTGGTAGCACCTGATAAGGGCCCTATCTATGGGTTAAATAGAACTAACAGCATATTTATGCTAAAATGAGTAAACTGAATAGCTTGAAATAAAAACATTTTTGACAATTAAACCGTACTTACACTTAAACTGCGTGCTTATGCTTAACTGAATTATTTCAAATAGAACTGTTTTTCGACATTAAAACTGTATTTACACTTAACTGAATTATTACATATAACTGCTTGAATAGTTTGAAATGGAAATGTTTTTGACAATTAAACTGTGTACTTATGCTAAACTAAACTGTTTTCAATAGAACAGATTATTTACATAAAAATGGATTTGGTGTTAAATAACCTACAAAGGTTGATATGCCATAAAACCAAATAAACATGAAATAATCCCTGAAGGTTGATATGCTAATAAAGAAAGCAAACCAAGCCCTTTCTGGAGGGTGGGTCCCACTCCTCTGAAGATGTAGTTCATATATTTTAAACTCTACTGGCCAGGCTAAATTTTGATTTGGCTTCAAATAAATGTTATAGCTAAGGTGTTTTAACATTAGTCTCTGTTGTTCTATTACTTTTAAAAGCAAATGATGTCAGATTGATATTGTATATGTCTGCCTGGAGTGATGGGATGGATTAACGAGCATATAACTCTTTTTTTTTTTTTTTTTTTAATAGTCCTATATCACTGTCACTTTGTTCTCTGATGCTGCCATCTTGTATGTTTACTGCACCTTTTTGTAATGTCTTGCTTGAAAAAAAAAAATAATGCTGTCACAAAAAGACAGGCTCCCAAATATAAGGGATGTGGGTCCAAATCTTGCCAAAGTTTTGCTTTTTATCTCCTGTCCAACTCTTACTTGGGGCTCTTCAAATTGTACAACTCACCTCTGCCTTCTTCAGGACATTTTATGACGATTTAGATTGTCTTTGCATTTCCCCCCCTTTTTTTATTTTTTTAAATTATTTAATTTTTTTTTTATTACCTTGTTGATGTTATAGGAGTCTTGAACAGTCACTGCAAATAATTTTGATATTTTCCAGGGCATTATAAAACTGTCAACAGTATGGACCAGTACTATTGAAAAAAACCTTGTCTGAACCGTCTGACACTTTTACTCACTTAAAGAGAAAACAAACAAAAAAAAAAAGAAATATGTAAAATTTCACCTTCAGCACATTTTGACGAAAAAGATTGAAAAAGGGAGACAGTATGCATTTAAATGATTTTTTTTTTTTTTTTTTTCCCCCCTTAAATTTTAAAATTTTGTGTTTGGCATTACTGTATACTCCAAGAACAGAGTTGAACAAGGAGGTTGCTGGTATAGTTTTTAATTTGATTTTTTTTTCTTTTTACATTGGGATTGAAAAATAACAATTTTAAAATCTTTATTTATCCTACCATAATTTTTACAAGAAATATATAAATATTTTAAGATAGTTTCTTTTTAATCACCTAGTAATGAAATTACATTTTAAAGATTTTAAATGGAAAACCATTGTTTGCCAAAATGAATTTAACATTTAAAATTTACAAATGGTGAATTAAGAAAAATTTTTTTTAGTCCAGCAGTTGAATCCAATTTATTTTTGGGGTACATTTGGTTTTAGTGGCCTCGGGAGATTAAGCTACAAGAAACCCTGGTAATGTATATACTCATAAGAAATGATTTTTTTTTTTTAATTTTTTTTTTATATTCCTAAGCTTACCTTGTTTCTAGACCTAAACTTGCAGTAGTGTACCCTGCCCTGTCTGAATACATCAACTGCACTTCTGCAGAGAGGTAAGCTCTCTAACTACACCCACTCCCCCCGGACGAGTATTCTGGGTATGACACTAGCCTATCTGATGGAGAGGCTCCAATTTTGGAGCTTTGGGAATGTGGGGTACTCTTGTCATTTCTCTCAGGTCCACTCTCTACCAGAGTGGTAGAACCTGTTAAGGTTCTATCTATTGATCAAATAGAAATATTTAATCATTTGCTGTACTGTATCAATAAATGAGTTCATTTAAGAATGTTACAAACTATTCACTTAGAAATAATGATTTGGCATTGAATAACCCTCAAGAGTTAATATGCCATAAAAACATAACCAAACCAACCAAAGTGTTCCTGCGTGGTCTATATGTAAATAAAAGCTATTATGATAGTTTTCTAAACATTGTTTAATATTTATTGCACCTATACCTATATGTATAAATATTTTGAATAAGATGAAGTTGCCGCAACTTAATTATCTTAATCAAAAGTAAACACGTTAAGCTACATCAAAGTCTAGACTGTTATTGACAATATTGCATTGATTATGTCTGTATTACAGTAATTTTAAAAATGTGTTTGGATGTTGTTTTTTTTTTTTGTTTTGTTTTTTTTTGTCATTAAATGTTGAAATATTTTGTAGGCTTACATAGGCAAAAGTAGGGGTTGTTCATTTCATGCCTTGTATGATCAACATTTTTTTTTTTTTTGGCTAAAAATTAGGGAGTCATTCAATACATGTCTATCAGTTTGTGCATTGTGTGTGTGTGTGTGTGTGAGAAAACTGTAAGTTGACTTACAGAGTTAAATGTAGGAAATCTGGATTCCTTTGGCTCTCACTTCCTCCATGCCTATCAATCATCGCTCTTGGTAAGTCCTTAAGACGGCATCCAGTGTCCGCACAGAGCTGATAAATGTCTTTGCTGTTCGGCCATTACTTGAGAGTCCATATGTAGGATTCCATTGGAGAATGTCACTTATAAGTTCATCCTTACTTCTACAGCAGTGTCCAGTTTGTCTTAGTTTGTTAGATGGACGTAAGGGGCCGTACTGCTGCTGTTTTGTTGAGTGCTGCTTCTAGGATTTGTTTAGAAGTGTAAGACATTCTTTTGTAGTTCCTATGTAGCCTTTTCTCCAGGCATTTCCTTAGTTCAAGTAGTGCAACTGTACAGTAGTAGTACTTGACATGGCTCCAACTTGGAAGAATTCTCGTTTTATTTTTATCAAAATGAGATTTCCATATGGTTGTTAATCTGTCAATAGAGCCGTGCATGTTGATATCACTTTCAGTAGATGAGAAATTGCTACCAAGGTATAAGACTTGGTCTACTAATCAAGTAGCATAATTTTAATGTGTTAGAATACTTTTTTCTTTTTTTTTCAAAAGTAGAAATTAGGTAAAATCTGATCATTTTTGATCTCCTAAACCAATGGGGTTTTTTTTCTAATCTTTTCTTTGTGATAAAATCATAATTTTCACATAGAACACAGAAGTTAACAATGAGTTGCTGGTTTGGATCTCATAATTAAATCTATCTTTTGTACCCCCCCCCCAAAAAAAAAACAAAGTGGTCTTGGCTCTTGCTTTGTTTTTGTTTTTTTTTGTTTTTTTTTTTGTTTTTTTTAAATGAGTTTGAAAACTTTGGGATCACTTTGAAAGCAAAATTTGAAAACTTCCAGTCTTGCTAGTATATAAATTAGTGTGTTTTTTTTTTTTTGTTGTAGCACAATTATATCTAAAACTTCTATTTGAAAAAACATTTGGAAACTCATTTAGTAAATAAAAGAACCTCCCTGTATACACGAATGAAGGGAGTATTCATTGTTCTATTAACAGCATTTCAAGTTTTTATCAAACGATAGTATAGCTAAGCTTGTGTGATTGATCTGAGCCCCCACTTTTTTTTACCATTATCAAGAGTGTTATGAATTGAATCAATTATTTATAACTGCCCAAGTCTTTATCATTTTTACATTATTCCTATTAATTATTAGGGAGAATAAAGATCGCATTGATACCAGAAGAGATGGGGACGTAGTTATAAATCTACCTTTTTGAAATAACGACCTTGTATTTAATTTTAGTCTTTACTGTGTATTCTATATGTTCCTTGTGTCAGTAGCCTCGCCAGTGATGATGCTTTGGTTTCTCTGACAAGTAGGGTGTAATTGCTAGACCCATGCTTCCCCCACTTCACCCCTGTTTTGAATTCAGTTTTTTCTTCCCCCTCCCTACAAGGCTAGAGAACCTAGTCTTGCTGCTATCTGCCTATAGCTGAGAGAAGAGATGGGTTTATACGTTTCCCCCAGGAGATTAGCATGAAGTGAAACATTAACAGCCCTATCCAGAATTTGAACTTGGTTCATTGAATCAGTTTTCTGCATCAATATTACACTATCTGGATCTTTAGTGTAAACAGCAGGCCCCTCTAAAACACACACACACTGTAAAAAAAAAACAAAAAAAACATAAGGCTCTTCAGGGGTCTGATTTTATTTATAGTTGATATACTATGAATAAAATCATTCTATGAAGACTTTTGTTTCTCTCCCACATTTGTTTACTTATATATAAAGTAATCCAAAGTGAAGAATTTATTATGAAAGTTGATGCTATAACCTTTCAGTTTTAATAAACCATCTGGACTTGAGAAAAGATGATATTGAGTGTTGTTAGATCAATGATGGATGCTTCATATTTAAATATCCATCATTTATCTAACAACACTCGATATCATCTTTTCTTGGATTACTTTTATCAATTTTTCTCCATTCTGTAGGATTTTTTTCCATTATTTACTTCCATTTTTATTTGTGTGTGTGTGTGTGTGTGTGTGTGTAATATATATTCTGCTCGAGAGACATGATCGGGATCTTCTTGAGCATCATTTTAAAACCAAGCACCTGTACCTTGTGGGATTGAACTTCTAAGAAATTGCTCTATAATAAGGTTATTTTATTGACAGTTTAAGTTTTACTTTACAAAATAGCTTAACTTTTTTCTTTTCAAGGTAACTTAATTTACAAAGTTTGACACAAGGCCATGTATAAGACACCTTGAGAGGATCAATCTCTTTATAGTAATTATTTAAAACGAACTTAACTCATCATTTTCCAAGGTAACTTTTATAAAATTTGACACAAAGCCATGTGTAGGACACCCGACAAGATCATTATCCATAGTAATAATGGTATTTAAAACAAGTTTGTTGGCTATTATCTTTTTGGTGCCAAGATGACTTTATTTACAAAGTTTGGTATACGGGTATCTGTAGGACACCCAGTAAGGATCAAACTCTATAGTAATAATGGTATTTAAAGCCAACTTGTTAACTATTATAATTTGTAACTATAATGGTTATATAAGCTAAAAAAACTGGAAAATATTAGTGACTAAAAAGCAACTCCCTATTTTAAATTTGTTTCTTATGAAAATTATAGTGAAGAAATAAAAAAATTTATGATATTTAACATTCAATCACCCTCTGTGTGTGATCAGTCTTGTATGATCAATCTTATCTCGGCATTAATGAGTAGTCATAAAAAGTTTAGGTTAGAATTACTTATATAATGTAACATTGTTTTAAAACCATATACTATAGAGTAATGGTTATCAACTGGTGTTGGTGTCCTTGTGGTGTAATGGTTAAAGCGATGGACTGTTGAATCGTAGTACGCGAGTTCGTACTCCAGTCGCGCTATTACATTCACTTTCGGGCAAATACCCTTGGGAAAGGTATGAACCCCCTTATCCTCCCAGCTATGGGTTAAATAGTACCGCTACTGTTCTTCTAGGAGAATGGCTTTGGCATTAAATAACCTAAAAAGAGTTGATATGTCATTAAACAAAGAAACCAAACCAAACCAATGAACTGGTGTTCATATAAGATCGGCAGAGGTCCACAATACTAAGTCGGGATCCACTAGTATTTTAGTGATCAATATTTAAAAAAAAAAAAAAAAAAAAATTTGCTTCAGATATAATTGTTTCTTCTAATAATGCTGCTATAAATTAAAAGACGAAAGAAAATACTATTAATAATTTTAAACATTAAATGTTTAATTGGGTCAATGATATGAAATCCATAATTTTTACAGTTTTAGATATGTACCCTACTCATGTACTAAAGTGGGGTGACTAATTTTATTTTAATTCAAACATCTTACTTGAGGTTAAAAGTATATGGATATGAAAATGTTATGTATTTAATTTTTTTTTTTTTCTTTTAACCTCTTACCTACAAATCAAGATTATATTTGCTTTCATGCAATGGTGAAAAAAAAGAATCTTTACTAAAGAGTCCTGCTTCACCTGTCTTCAGATAAATTTAAAAAAAAAAAAAAAAAAAAAAAAATTCATTGTATAATCCATAATTTGAAATATTTTCTTGTTTCTCATGTTCTGGCACACAATGGATGCAGAATGTTTTTTCAGCCTGCACACTTGGTTGTGGGTGTGCATTTGTGATAACCTTCACACCTAGTAGGTAAGGGGTTAAAATTTCTTTTTTGAATATATTATTCATTTGAAAGAGACATCAAAAACATCCCTGATTTATATGGGAAAATGAATTCTCAGAATTGTTTTTACTGCTGATTCTTACTGCTATATAACTTGTCAATATATGGCAAGACAGTGTGACGATCAGAAACACCTGAAGCAATAGCTTCAATATTAAAGAAATACTTTTACAAATTTATTTAAAAACAAAACGGGAAAAAAAACCCTCAAATATTAAGACTTGTGATTCTATTTTGTAGAAAAACTTTAATTTTATGACTGCACGAGTCATACCAAAGACTCAAAATATGGTACTTGATGCCACCTTGCTTAACAGCACTATAAGGTAACAGATCAAGAGTAAAGTGGAGCAATCCAGAGAATGGAGTAGTGCCCTCTCCTTACACCTTGGTGTAGTAGCTATTGAAAAGGGAGTCTTCGGGTCATCCTTAACTAAGGTTGTCAACTTTACGTACTCATAGTTGATTGGCCTAATGAGTGTTTGATCCTGGAGATTGGGGGGGCTTCAATCCCTAGTCGAGGTATACCAAAGACTCAAAAAATGGTACTTGATACCCTTTGGATTATAAGATACACATCAAGGGTGAAGTGGAGCAATTCAAGGAATGGAGTAGCACCCTCCCCTACACCTTGGTGGTGTAGCTATTGAAAAGGGAGATTTTGGGTCACCCTTGACGAAGGTTGCCAACAACTTTTTTTTAAATAGTTGATAATCTGCTTCCCTCATCAATTTCTGCCCCCTCCCACCACTACCAGAAAAAGATATTTACTCTAGGAATGGGTGTTCTAGGGGAAGTCCCAGTGGTGTAATGGTTAAACCCCTTTATCCCCCCTCCCTCCACTGGGATAAAATAGTACCTTTGCTGTTTTTCTACAAGAATGGCTGAGGCATTAAAAAACCCACAAAGGTTGTTATGCCATTAAAGAAACCAAATCAATGGGTACTATGGTTGTCTCAACCCCGGGTGGCAAGGTGTAACACGGTGGTTCAATGCTGGACCCTAGTCTACCCACAATAAATGAGAAAGGTGGGTAGAAGCCAAAATTGTCCAGATTTCTCCCTTATTAGGGCTACCTCAGTCATCGGGCAATAAACTAAATCCTTACTTCATATAGGTAATGGAAGGGAGCGTCTGGGTGTAAGGACAGATCATCTACTTCCGGTCTTCTCAAAGTGGTCCGTTTGGTGAATAAAAATTTTGGCAGGTGAATTTTAATAGCATTTATGAATTGTTTTATAACTGAAGAAAAATCATTAGGTCTCGTAGATAAGTTGCCAGACATTGTACATTTAGCAGAATACTTGATTCAAGATGAATACTAGTTGGTTGGGTTATTCACATATAACCTGTTTAAAACGCGTCTCATTTGAGTTATTGCCTAGTCGGCTGGGGCTGTAGAATACACCGACTGCACCTCTGCAGAGGGGTTAGACCCCCCCCCCCCAATGAGTGTCCTGGATATGACACTAAACAATCTGATGGTGAGGTTCCAGCAATGCTCGAGCTTTGGGGAATGCGGAGTACTCCTTATTTGCCATTGCTCCCAGGTCCACTCTGGCCCGGAGTGGTAGCACCTGATAAGGGCCCTATCTATGGGTTAAATAGAATTAACAGCATACTTATACTAAAATGAATTGTTTGAGTAAAACTGAATAGTTTGAAATAGAAATGACTTTTACAATTAAACCGTACTTACATTTAAACTGCGTGCTTATGCTTAACTGAATTATTTGAAATAGAACTGTTTTTCGACATAAAAACTGTATTTACACTTAACCGAATTGTTACATACAACTGCTTGAATAGTTAGAAATGGAAATGTTTTGACCATTAAACTGTGTACTTATGCTTAACTGAATTGTTTTAAATAGAACAGATTATTTACATAAAAATGGATTTGGCGTTAAATAACCTACAAAGGTTGATATGCCATAAAACCCACCAAACCATCATTTGAGTTAATGAATATTCCACAAAACCCCACCAAAATCATTGTTTTAGATTATTTAAATCTTGAGGCTCATCTATGCGATCCTACACTCAAGTTTTCTAGTTTTCTTTTGGCGTTTTGATGTTGACTGCAAAGAAATACTATTACAACTGCTGATGAAACTCAATTATCTCTGGTGTTCAGAAGATTCAAAGTCCAACGTATTTGTTACTTCTTTGAATTCTATAAAAAAACTTTATGCATCCACTTGACTGATTCTCTAACCTTATCACTGACATCCAACAAATAGTGAGCATGTTTGGCACAGCCTACTGCTGTGAACAGTTGTTCCCCAAAATTAAGCTATGTTTACAACTGTCAAATCATCACTTGTCGGATGTGCTCCTTTTGTGATCCCTTTCATTTACCCCTGGTATTACATCTTTTTGTGATTGCAAACACCAAACGTCTCATTATCTCCTTTTTACAATTGTAGCCTCAGGATCTTCCAAATTAAGCTTTGTGGCCTTCAGGCTGAAAAGACTTTGAGCCTGTTACACTAGTTTACCATGGTGGAAATCATGCTCAAATGGCAGAGGGTAAATTTTGGCTCATTAGGTTAAAGGACTTAATTTAGCTATTTCCAAACTATTGGCCCTTCTTAACTCAGTATGTTCAGCTAGACTTCTTCAAGGCAGAGAGGATGGGTTTGAATTTCACATATTGTAGCTTTGGGCTCTTCTGCTCTGAGCTTTGTTGCTCTTGGGGTTAAAAGGTTGAGTATTCTGATTTAAATTAACAGGAAATGGTTGGGGTGAGTACTTGACCCTTTGTACCTGAATGCCTAAAATCCTGCAGCGTCTCTAGGCTATGGGAAAGTACCAGAGTAGTGGTACCTTTTGAGTTCTAAGGGTTAAAAGTTGCCCCGATAAACTTTAAAATGTTTCTCTACAAAACTATCACAAGTGTCAATATCATAAAGTTTTTAAATAAATTTTTTGAAACTATTTCTTTTGAAGACACCTTTATGTTATTGATGAATTGTATAAAGCTGCCTAAGTAGTTTATATTTGAAGGGTTACCAAAAAAAATTCTTCAAAAAATGATTTTTGTCAAGGATGCTTGTTTTTGGGTTTGTTTTTTTTTCTAATTTATAAATGCAACCAAACCTCTTCAACTCTGTTTTATTTTTAATTTTTTTTTTTTTTTGTTTTAAAAAAAGATCTTAAATTTATTTCAAATTAGTTGCTATTACTCCATTCTATATTAATTATAATAAAGTGATTTTTCAAGTCTTTTATTTTCTTTCATTTTCTTTATTTTATTTTCTTTTTATTTATTTTTTGAAAAGTGGAGTTTCTTGACAATTTTATAACCCTGAGAAAATGTCTTTGTGGGTAATATTTCAAAACTGTTGTTCAAAGCCAAAGATTTTTCTAGTTGACTGCAACCAGTGAACTTGCATTCTCATTGTGACAATTGCTTGTGATGATATTGGAATTTCTATTTAGGAATGAGTGTAAGATTCTTATTAGCATTTCATAGATAACTCCATTGTATTGAAAATTAGAATTTATTTAAAAAAAAAAAAGAAATTCAGTGTTTTTTTTATTTATATATATATATATATATATATATATATATATATATATATATATATATATATATATATATCCTACAAAACTATAATGTAATTGGAATCAGGACTGAAAATTGCTTTATTCTCTAAATTTTTAAGTATTCCCCCCCCCCCCAAATCTGGTGTGCCATGTTTTACCGAGTTTCAACTGAGGCGGGCATTCCCTACTGTCTAAGCTTGTAATGGTTCATATGCAGGAATGTGACATAGTAAGTTTGAACTTTAAATTGTTCTATTATGTTCAGTTTTGGACTATACCCTTGGGAAAGGAAAGAACCCTCTTACGCTCCCACAGCTATGGGTTAAATAGCTGTTCTATTAGGATGGCTTTTTGTATTAAATAACCCACAAAAGTTAATATGCCATTTAACAGTATAAGGTAGGATATTTCCTCTACAAGAAAGTTGGATATACATTTTCTTAAGTAGAGAAATTATATTGTCTATTGAATTACCATGTGATTGTAGTAATTCAATTCACCAAATAATTTCTTTACTTACCAAAAGAAAATGTACATCTACATTCGTGTCTTTGCAGTAATAATAATTACGCGGATGTGCATTTCCAATCCTGGGAAGACGTGACCCTGGAGGTGACCATGTCCTGTGTAAAGAGTACGGATGTAACTTGCAAGATACATTCAGGTTAATTGGCTGCACAATTACCTTGACTAGTTGATTTGACATCACCTGTGTGTGATGTGGATTGATGGCTCAGTGGTAGAGTTTCGGCTCTGCATTCTGTGATCACTGGTTTGATCTCCAGTGGAGGAGATCACAGTATATGCTGCTGATGAGACCTAATAAGGTCGAAACAGCTGTCCAGCATTTTTGTCTGTCATGTGCAGTTGTTCGCTGGATTTTCTGGTTGTGGTAATTCAATTCACAAAGAAAGTTGGACTTGTTCAATGAAAGACGTTAAAGATACAGACGTAACAAGGTTAGTGGGAATAGCTAGTCATGCTTGATTAATTTGGTCCCGCCATTTTTGACAAGGAAATTCTGATTTTGATCACATCCAAAATAGTGTGACAACTTATTAATAAACAACATTGAATCTGGAAACGGTTGAACGGTTTATTACCTTTTTGGTACAAGGAAATATAATAAATAAAATCAAATGTGTGGTTCTTTTAGGAACGGTAATGAATATTCTGTAAACAAGGCTAGCTACTACTGCTAACCTTGTCTAGTTGTATCTTTTATGTCTTTCGTTGGACTCTTCCAACTTTCTTCTCTTACAACTTGGGGGAAGCAAACTTCAGTATTTATTTAAATATATTTAGTATTTTTAATACAGACACCAAACAAAAAATTTGGAAAATTAGATTGACATATTTTGCAAGCTTCTATTTTTAATTCCAGTGGCAAATTTTAACCAAAAGTTGGGTGCTTCATGTTCTGTTGTATCTTGTTTTGTTTTTGATACATCGTTGATGAGGTTGTGCTATTCTTAATGTTAATGCATGGGGAATATAATTTGCAATGTCCTTAATTTGACTTTTTTTTTTTTTTTTTTTCCATTTTGGAAATTATCTAGCTTCTGAATTTTAATGTTTTCTTGGTTTAATTTTAGTCTCATTATGCGTATGTATTTTATTTGTTTAATTATTTACTTTATCAAAACATGTCAATCTGATTTTCTAAGCTGTCTTTCCCATTCCATCAGATTTCAATCCAAACTTTCCTTTTGCATATACACAATGTAGTTTGTTCTATTTATAAATAAAGGGTGCTCAATATCGTTAATAAAGCAAATGTAGATCTAACTTAAGGTATTATAGCCACAGAACCATTTGTGCTTGGTGACTGTTTCATCCTTGTCTTCTCAGCCATATAACCATCAGACCAAGTCTGATGGTTATATGGCTGAGAAACTAACAGTCACCAAGTTCCATTGACTCTGTGTTTGTTACTTTTGTTTGTTTTATATATAAGATGATTTAAAAGGAACTTTATTTTAAAGAGTTGATTTTTTTCACTCACTAAAATAAATATTCAAGACAATATAAACATCTTTTGTCTACACTTTTTTTTCTTTTTATGTCCTTTCGAGTTGCCATATTGATTTTATGGCATCTGGTGGGAAATTAGTTAATGAAACTTCCATAACTCATTGGTACCCTAGTACTTTCTGCCCGATCTTGGGCCATCATCAGGAGTGTTTATATTGCAAAAGTGATGTGTTCTTTGCATGTACATTACTCCTTCGTGTTTATTATTTATACTGGTGGGTTTGTTGTAGCGTCTTATTTTTAAATTTATTTCTATAAGTAACAGCAGTAGCTAAAGACATTTAAGTACATTAATACTAGATTCGAAATTGATTCTATTGGGTTTAGGCTGTTTCATTCTGATATGGAGCGCCTTGAGAATCTGTAATTTTTATTAGTTATTTTGTTATTCTAATATTGTTGCTTTCAGTTAAGAATTTTCTAAAAACTCAGTTTTTGGGCTGCGATGTTTTTTTTTCTATAGATGTTGTGCTATTGAATTGATATCAGATAGATGCACAGTGAGTCATCTCAGTAGGGTAGTTTAGGTTAAGCCAATGTCTCTACTATTATTCTTAGATAAAATCTAAAGTACATTAAATTGATATATAAAGTTTTTTGCAAAACCCCAATTGAGGGGGGGGGAATATTGTTAATAACCAAGTTGGAGGGTTTAAATTTATTTATAGTCGCATTAACCGAAAAGGACATCGACACGAGGTTAACGAAGGCATGGACAGCTATCAATAGGCTATCGATCATATGAAAATCAGACCTAACTGATAAAATGAAACTCAGTTTCTTCCATGCAGCGGTTGCATCGATACTGCTATATGGATGCACTACATGGACTCTAACAAAACGGCTGGAGAAGAAGCTAGATGGCAATTACACAAGAATGCTGCGTGCAATCTTTAACAAGTCCTGGTGGCAACACCCCACAAGACACCAACTGTACGGCCACCTGCCTCCTATCACGAAAACTATTCAAGTTAGACGAACCAGACATGCAGGACACTGCTGGAGAAGCAGGGATGAACTCATAAGTGATGTACTCTTATGGATCCCCACACATGGCCAAGCAAAAGCAGGACGACCAGCACAAACATACATTCAGCAACTATGTGAGGATACAGGATGTAGTCTTGAAGACCTGCCAGAGGCGATGAATGATAGGGAAAAGTGGCGAGAGAGGGTCAGGGATATCCGTGCTACCAGCACGACATGATGATGATGGTGATATAAGTTTAATTTTTTTATTAGGATCAGTGAGGGGAGGGGAGTATATTTCTTCTAATCAAAGATTTTAAATATTTTCATCTAATTTATAATTGGAGTGCATTTGGTTACCTGCCAAATACCATAAAATTAATGTGGCAACTCGTAAGGACATTTACAAAAATGTGTGAACTAAAGTTATCTATATTGTTTGACGAAATATGTATTAATGAAGAAATGCTGCCTAAATACACACATCTATATAATCTTAAATAAAGTATGTATATGTATATAAAAGGGTAGTTGGAAAAATTAATCCCTGTCTGAAAAGAGCATAAAAGAAAATTTTTGTTGTAGTGACACTACAACAACAAAGATGTTTAGCTATGGTCTTCCTTCTAGGTGAAGCTTTAAACAATTTCAACAACCCCTGTAGAGTAGAAAATTAGTTTTCAAAATTAATGAAAGATTTTGGTACAGAACTTTATTGGTTTTTACAGATAATGAGCTATAGTTGTTTGTTTTTAAGTCCTCTAAGTGTTAAGGTTTGTAGATGTAATATTGATATACTTTCATTGAATTCTAGAATTGTTGTAAAATAAGAAATATAAGATTCAGCTTTAGTTCCATTATAACATTCTTCTTTGGGCATTCTACTCAAAACATATTAGATTATAACCCTCTTTTCACTAAAAGAAGTTTACATGGCAAGTTTCATCAATATTGGCCCATTACCATAGTCCTTTGGTAACTAGCAAAAACATGCCTTTAAAGCACTCCTTGAGGTCAAGGGAATTCTCATGCCAACTTTCATCATGATTAGCCCATTAGCTATAGCGTCTAGTTAGAATGGGTCGTATCTGAGTAATTTTCCTCAGTTTCCAGTAGAGGAACACTTCTTTTGGATACCAGTTTTATTTACTTTCTGGACAAATTAGTTCTTCTTGAACAATTTTTAGTGAAAATATAACAAGTACCTTTTAATAAATGCCATTAAAACACTCCTTGAGGAGAAGGGTGTTCACATGTCAAGTTATATAAAGATTGATCCATTAGCTTAAGAATCCATGAGTAACAAGCAAGCATCTAGTTAGTTTATATTTGAAGGATAAAATATTAACACAATTTTTGTCTATAGTCTCTCTTTCCTGCAATCAAACTTTTTTTTAACTCTGCTTTTTGCTAAATTAACCTGTGCCAGTTTTACTTGCTTTCTGCACAAGTTAGTCTTTCCTGATCAATTTTGAGCTAAAATCTCACGGGCACCTAACAAATACCATTAAAACTTTGTGTGGAAAGGGTTCATTTGCCAAATTTCTGAAAGATTGATCCGTTAGCCGAGGACCCTATAGGTAACAAGCAAGTGATTTATATTTGAAGGCTAATAAATTCTTATTTTTCAGAATTGTTTTGTCTCTGATCTCTTTGCTACAATCAAATCTCTTTAACACTTAGAATAAGTTTAGATCTTTACTTTGCCATATTAATAATGATAATAATGAAATGATTTTCAAGTCTTTATTTTATTCGTTTTGGAAGATTTTTGACACATTTCATGATCCTAAGAAAAGGTCTTCATTGATCTTATTCTGAATTCTATATTATCCAAAGCACAAAAGGTTTTCCTGTTTTTATTGCCATTCCATTTTCTGGAGTGGCATGACCACCACTGTTTTTCTTAACACATTTATTCATTACTGTAGTTCTTTGTGACACTTGTTTATTTGATATCATAATTGTGACTTACTTTATATATCAAAGTTATGAATATATCATATTAGACATAGTAGCTTTCTGTTAAAATAAAGAAAAAATCAACTCACATTTTGGACTTAGAATTATTGTTCTTTGAATAAACACAAATTATATTGAAATAAGATTAATATAGGTATCTTTTTTATATATAACTTAACATTATACCTGGATGTCCAAATAAAAATTGTTTGAATAAACTGAGTAGCTTGAAATAAAAATGTTTTTGACAATTAAACTGTGTACCAATACTAAACTGAATTGTTTGAAATAGAACTATTTGCGTAAAAATAGATTTGGTGTTAAATGACCTGCAATGGTTGATATGCCCTAAAACCCAACCAACTGGATGTCTACTTAAGATTTTATTTATTTTTATTTTTTTTTAACCCTTTCACCAGATCAATTTTGTGGATTGAGCTATCTTCATCTCCTTAGCTATTTTTTTGTTTTTTCATAATGAGCATCTCTTTCTTTCATCTATCTATCTATCTATATATATATATATATATATATATATATATATAAAAACCATGAAAAATTTTTTTTAGTGTGTACTATAGAAACCATAAACACATGTTTGTGTGTGTTTTTTTTTTTTTGTTTGTTTTTTTTTTTTGTTTCCACCTCTGTGTGTATTTGAAAAACACACCCTCCTAGATTGATGTCAGAAAAAAAGCAAACATCATTTGAAAAGTAAATCACAAGCCAAAAAATTGTGAGTACTCCTGGTATATATACGTTACTGATCTTAATACCAAAATGAAAAAGTTAAACGATGTTATGAATTGAGATGAATACATTACTTACAGAATTGAATCATCAAATGATATGAAATCAAAAAGCTCTGAGATTAAAGGTTTTTTTATTTTATTTAATTTTTATTTTTTATTATAATGAAGGCTTGCAGCTAGCAAGTACTTAATAAATTTGATTGTCTGAAGCCTTATGAACACCAAAATGGCTGGATATAGAAAGCTGCAATTTGGTATGCAAAACCACTTTCCAATCTATATTTTCTTATGAATTCATTTGTAAGCCAAAATTGGCCTTAAAAAATTAAAACTTGGTTAAATCTTTCCCCCCCACCACCATGATTACCTTTTTTTTTTCTCCCCCCCCACCTCTATGATTACCATTTCTTTTCTGAAGCCGTCTCACAACAACAAAGCATGAGTTATGTTTATTTTAATTATTCAATTCTTGAATGAAACTTATATAATCTCTATCTGTAGACGAGTCGGTGCTAATTTTCAGATATTATGTCTCGATAAGACTGAATTGTGGAAATACAATAATTTCTAATAATCCTTAATTTATAAATACTGTTTTTAACAGGTTGAAAAAGAAAAAAAAAATATTCAATGTATTAGCACAGTAGATGTAATGGTGAAAAGTAACGTCCCGAGATGTGAATGTTTTGATTCAGGATAAAGAATGGTAGGTAGTCGTTCCTCCTCAAAAAGATACATGTCTTACAGACCCGCAAATGTTACAACTGTATGTATCTACTTGTCAACTGTGTGCAGGATGTGTGACACAAGGTCAATTTCAAGTGTGGTAAAGCTGGTTTCAGTTCGGTCCTGCTTTTAGACTGGTTGCTGAATCGAGGCTAAAGAACCCAGTCTGCCCTACTATTTATCCATAACTGGGAAGAAAAGAGGTGGATTCATCCCACTTAAAGATAATGTTAAGCGAAACATAAACAGCCTTGTCCTGGTTTTGACCTCTTGCAGATTCCACTTCTGATAGTAAGTTTTACTGCATTCTTCCTTATTTATGCATAGCATTTGCCATCCCTGTGTGTGTGTGTGTGTGATATATAATACTGTAAATGTGAGATATATATATATAATACTGTAAATGTGAGATATATATATAATACTGTAAATGTGAGATATATATATATATATATATATATATATATATATATATATATATAATACTGTAAATGTGATATATATATATAATACTGTAAATGTGATATATATATATATATGATACTGTAAATGTGATATATATATATATATGATACTGTAAATGTGATATATATATATATATATATATGATACTGTAAATGTGATATATAATGGTTTATCAGTGGTCAGTAATAAAGGTAAGTATTATTGATAGAAAAAGGTTCTTATTCATTCAATGTCTATCATCAAAGTGCCTCTTCTTTTTTTCTTTTTTTTTTCTTTTTTTTGCCTAATTTCAATCAAATTCAGGAACTGTTGGTGACCCTCTTTAAAAAGTTTTAAAGTTTATTTAGCCAAGAAATATCTTTTGTAATAAGAATATTTGATGCTAGATTTTGAAATGCATGTTAAGCATAAATAAGAGTTTTTAACATAGTTACAGATGTTTCATGAAGTACTCTGTTGAAAACGCTATGTAATCTGGGTAAGAGAAGCTAGTATGTCTAATGTACAATAGCAGTGTTTAAAAGAAAAAAATTTCCAACTTTAATATCAGTGATCTCAAATACATTAAGGAAACAATTAAAACCATGAAGTGGATTATTTATTAAGTGTTAAGCAAATCCCTGAAATTGTTATATATCGTACTCTCGTCATTGTTCTTGATGATTTTAGGTGCCGCTCAAAACCTTTTTGCAGATACTGTATATATATGTATATATACTAACAGGGATACCCAGCATAGCCTGGGGAAAAATAACTTCAAATATGACAGCACAGGTAAAATATTTACTTTAATATATTTCTTCTAACACAGCACCTACTCGACAGTAATTTTGCTGGGTGTAAGGAATTCAGTGGTTATAAACCCTTTCTCTAAGAAAGCAAAATAATTTGTTTTAAAGAATGCGTAATTCATTATATAAATGTTATTTTAATTAGAGGGGAAAGAGCATGATGATTCTGAATGAATGACCTCTCAATCTCATATGAGCAATGTAACAAGTGGTAGTCTTGTGAGTCTTCCTACAAAATACTTATAGGTTTTTGTTATTTTAACGTGGATATGACACGGATGGCTTTTTTGTTAGTTTTTTTTTAAGTTGGAAATGGCAAGAATGAGTTATTTCTTTTAATATGGAAATGGCATGAATTGGCGGCTCATATATTTTATTTTATGCTGTCCAAGACTGATAAAAAACCATAAGTTTGTCAGCATCCCAAAAGGTAGGGGACTCAGTTTGATCATCTCTGAGGGGGTCGTTCTGGTGAGGGGAGTATGATGTTGCAAGACCCGAAACTCCCCAATGACCTAGATTAACATCACTGACGACACCTACTGGCACCGAATTAAGTGTGTGTGTTATATATATATATATATATATAAAATGCATGCTATTGTGGATAAATATCCTCATGAATAGTCTGTTGATGTTCATTTTCTCCTGCTTTCCTTTGATTTTTTTTTTTTTTTTTTTTTTTTTTTTTTTTTTATAAATATTCCCACAGTCAATATTTATCATCTTCTAAGAATTAATTTTTATTAATTGCGGACTTTTCCCCCCTCATCTAGGTAGTTTTTGTGCTGTTTCTTCTTTCACTACGTTTCGGCCAAATTTCACCTCTGGCCTTCTTCCGGTGATTTACCGTGACCTCGGATAGGAATGCTGAGTCTTGTAACCGTATCCCCAGTAATTACTGCCTTCCATAGTTGTTGTCTATCGCACCACGTTTTTGACCAAGTAAACCTCTGGCCGGCTTGGGTAGGATTTGAAACCGGTATCTTCTGACAATGCTCACCTGGAACTGTAGAGACTCAACACCTCTATCAGCTGCGCCATCTTCTGTTGTATCTCTTAGAAATCCAACAAATTTCAAACGTCATTCCAAGTGCCAATTACATAATTAATAGTTTCAAAATAAGAACACTGCATGTATTTTTTATGAGTCTTTCTTTATATACATTTTCTGTTCTGTTATTTCAACAAGCATTTATCACTGTATAAACATCTTTGATGACGAAGATTATTGAAACCAAAACATTTACCATTGACTTTTCAACAAAATAAATTCATCAGATTTGAATTATTTCGTTTTTTCTACTTAAAACATATGTTATTAAATTCCGGGTACAGGAAAATTTATACAAAATAATTAGCAAAGACACCATTGGCATTGACAGTAGGGGTGAACTCAGATAAAATAATTAAACAAAAGGCCTTCATTTGTTTTATTATTTTGAGTTCTCCTACTGTCAATGCCAATGGTGTCTTTACTAATTATTTTGTGTGTGTGTATGTGTGTGTGTATATATATATATATATATATATATATATATATATATATATATATATATATATAAAAAAATGGGTGTTGGTCGTCAGTAAATCACTGGTTATGTGTCGAACCAAGTGCAACATAATATGGAGAGTGCTCAATATTTATGATAGGCCTATTATAATAATGATAATAATTAAATATATATTTAATCCATGGAAAATATTGTTCTGCAACCTAAGGTTTCATGAAGTTTATAACATTCATCAGGCAGTTAAAAAGATTCCATCTTAACTGCCTGATGAATGTTGTTATAAACTTCATGAAACCTTAGGTTGCAGAACAATATTTTCCATGGATTTTATTATACATATCTTTCTCAAAACACCTGGATATTCTGAAAGATAACTTTTAAAAAAGGTTAAATACTTGATCTTAATTATAAAATCAAAAATACAACTCTAAAAACTTCTTTGGATGAGGACAGGTAATTCTCTAACTCTATATATATATATATATATATATATATATATATATATATATATAAGGATTCCACTCTTTCAAATAACTACAGTGTGACATCCTCTTGTACCATGTCAACACTTCTATGACCAATGCCAAATTTGTTTAAAAGACATGTCAGTTCACAAGGCCATTTTTAATATAGCTTTTGAGAAGGAAAATTACTCCCTCCCCCTCTCAAACCAAATTGTACCATTCTTGAAAAATGACTTGGGACAGTTGAAAAAGTGTGAAAAAGAATCCTGAATCATTCAGTCTCTAGCTTTGATATGGGCAACCGGACTAAAAAGAAAAATTTTGAATTGAAGCACCTCACTGGATCAGCAAGGTATTTTGTAGTGGTGAAGTGGCAAAACCTGGAGTCTTCAAAGTGCACACACATGAAAAACAAAGTAATCCAAAGTGAAGAATTTTTTGTGAAAGAAAGTTGGCGCTATAATGTTTTTGTTTTAATAAACCTTCATCAAGATATCGAGTGTTGTTTGATCGATGATGGATATCCTCTTTTCTAAAGTCCTGAGTTTATTAAAACCAAAAACATTTATTGAGTCAGTTTTCTTTCACAATAAATTCTTCATTTTGGATTACTTTGTTTTTGTTTTTTTTTCCATACTGTCATATTTTTTCATTATTGACTTCCACACACACACACACGTGTGTGTGTGTGTGTGTGTGTACACATTCATGCACATTTTTCATGTAGACATGTGTATATATATATATATATATATATATATATATATATATATATATATATATATATATATATAAAGAAATTTAGTAATGTATAGAAGCTTACATCTATACAGGTTTTTGTGATGTAATTTCCATTTAAATATACAGAAGTCTATTTGTGATTTACACCCAGTTTCATTAAGAGTATGCTCCTAATATGTTTGGTATTAAAATTTATAAGCATCAAAATTAAAATATTTGTTATTTCATCATCATCATCATCATGACGTGCGGCAAGCACAGATATCCCTGACCTTCTCTCTCCACGTCTCCCTATCATTCATCGCCTTCGGCAGGTCTTCAGGGTTACATCCCGTATCATCACATAGCTGCTGTATGAATGTTCGAGCTGGTCGTCCTGCTTTTGATTGGCCATATGCGGGGGTCCACAGAAGCACATCACTTACGATCTCATCTTTGCTTCTCCAGCAGTGTCCGGCATGTCTGGTTCGTCTAGCTTGTATAGTTTTCGTGGTAGGTGGCCGTACAGTTGGCGCTGTGTGGGGTGTTGCTGCCAGGACCTGTTCAATATTGCTTGCAACATTCTTGTATAATTGCCATCGAGCTTCTTCTCCAGCCGTTTAGTCAGCGTCCAAGTAGTGCATCCATACAGCAGTATCGACACGATCGCCGCCTGGAAGAAACTGCATCTCATTTTATCGGTCAGGTTTGATTTCACATTTGTTATTTAGCAATACTATATTCGGAGACAAATCTTTAGCAGTTAATGATTGACCTATGCTGGCCTTGTTTGAGCTTCTATTTCTCTGTTGGATCAACTCCATTATTTTTCCAAGAACAAAGGAATATCTAAATCTTAGAAACGTTTGAGGAATGAATTGATATTGTTATATTTATCCACGTTCCTCTTACCTACAAAATGATAATACGGTTGATAATAAATCTTGTGATTTGGTGTTCAGAATTGAAAGCTGCTGAGCTGGCTTTTTTTTTCTTTTTTTTTTTTTCCCCCCTCACCAAGTTGCCTGAGTTCTTGATTTATCTCAGACAGCTATCTGCACAGGGTTACATAGGTGAGAAACAGGTGGCTCTTAATTGTTAAGTCAGAACCTTAGTGATGGAAGAAGGATTCAAACATGTTGATGATTTATACTCACTTTATTCCTTGGTTAAAGAAATAAATTCCTTGAAATTTTCTTTTGACTTGTGAACCACAAGTCAAAGAAGAAAATTTCAGGGAATTTATTTCTTCTCACACATGTCCCAGTCAGTAGAAACTGTCTGCATTACTCCCATTGGGTTTGTTGGCTGGCTGATATTTATTAATCAACCGCTTAGAAGTTTATCATATGGATTTCCTATCCAGGTGTGTAACTTTTTTTTTTGCCTAATTAGGGTTATCCCTCAGGTCACATCTCTGCTGCTTGGTTTTCACCTGGTCTTTTTGCACTTAGTAATGGGAGACAGTACTATGCCACAGCAGATTGGGTTGTCTGCAACTATATTTTCAGTTATGGCAGATATGGCACTCAAATGATAGAAGGTAGGTATGTCTGTCTGCTGCATTCTCCAGAGTGTAAGAATGTTTACAACAAGATTTTAAAGATTTTTTTTTTTTTTACTGAAATGGGTGTAAAATGAAAGATGCCTAATTAGAAGTCCTGAAATTTATCAGAAAAATTTTTGTAAATAAAAGGCATATAATATCTATCATTGATACTATTATGGAGGTAGGTATATGTACAGCTAATCAAGGATGTCTTGGTCAATATCAAACGGTCAATATCAAACTACAAACTCTTAGTTTGGCTTAGAAGACGATATAAAGGGTTGCAAGGGCCAACAGCATTAATTTGCTGTTCCAGTCTGGTACTGGGCTCCCTGGCGAATATGCCAGGAGGCCAAACAATGACACTAGGCTCTTAGGTCTAGTAAATCTATGACCAGCAAGGTCACCTGGCTTTGTGCCAGGAGACATTGCAAACACTATCTTGGCCAACAGCACACAAATCTTGACCTGTGTACATCCCCCCCCTTCGCCTAAATCCCCGCTAAAAAAAAAAGACTTTGTGTCAAATCTTGCCTGGTAGGAGGTACAGATAAATATCAAGACGTTATCATTATAGAAACATGCTGACAGCACAGATTCCCTTGATTCTTTCGTGCCATCCATCCCTATTGGTAAGTTCTCTTAACAGCATCTAGTGTCTGCACAGAGCTAGTTAATGTAAGGTTTTGCTGGTGTGCCCACGTGTAGAAGTCCATAAAAGACTGTTGCATATGAATTCATCCTTGCTTTCTCTGCATGTCTTGCTCATCTTAGTTAGATGGTTTGTGAGATGGGAAGTGAGTAGCCATACAGCTGCTGTTGGGTGCTGCTTCCAGAATTATTTTTCAAAACATGTAGCATCCTTGTGAACTTATATACAATGTCAAAGACCTAGATGAGTTTTTAATAAACTTTTATCGAGTAGAACTAGATTTGATCATAGAATAATTTAAAAAAAAAAAAAAAAAATACAGAGGTTATTTTAGTGTATGTATGGTTGGTCAGCAGTTCTTGATTTAAGCATTTTTGATTAAATAATAGACACATTTTGTATATAATTTTATTAGGATCTTTTCAAGTTTTCTGACAAGGGTTTTGGGTTAGTTGGTTGGATTTACCGAAATTGTTCCGAGCGCTTTTGGACCTTTCATAGGTCATCATCAGTTGTTTGCGAGTATAGACTGTGTGTGTGTATTTTTTTTTTTTTTTTTTTTTTTACCCGTTAAATCACCCTGTATATTCACTGACATTATTTTCTCTCTTCCTCTCCACTGGATATTATTTGAAATATTCCTTTCCTTCCTCCAAAGAATATCTTAAATACTATCAAATACAGAAATTTTAATTTTTTTCTGATAATTTGGATCATTAGCTGCATCTGACTGATTAGTGTGAGTGACCTCATAAAACTGTACCCAAATCCCTAAGACTAATGACTTAGGGATTTGGGTATGGTTTCATGATGGTTACCAATACGGAAACTTTTCTCCCTTCATATGATACAGATTGATACCCACTAACTCTAGTTTCATCGTAGGAGTTGCCAGAATGAGGTTGGAAACAATATCAAACTACAAGGGAATCCTACTTCTGGTTTTGGATTTGGTTGTTTATGTTCTAGACTGGTTGAACACCAAAGCTAGAGAGCCCAGTTCATAGCTAAGGCAGAAGAGATAGAATGTTTCCTAAGAGTTTTTGTACGAGATGAATGCAAACAGCCTCGACCATAATTTGAAGTTGGATTATTGATTCTATTGTTGGTTGAGTTTTATGGCATGTCAACCCCTGTTGATTACTTGATGTTGAAGTTGATTTTTTAGGTGAGGGGGGTGTTATGCAAAGTTTCAAATTACTAATAATAATCTATAAATAGTTACAATTTCAAGTAACTATTCTTAATATTGATAATTTGCAGATGGTTATATGGTTTCAAGTATTTCTATCTATTCCTAATTGAAAAGTAGAAGTTATACTCTCCAGACTTCACATCGGCCACACAGACGTACGACCCACTCACACCTAAAAAGGGAAAACCTCGCCCTCTTCAATATACTCAACATGCAAAGTACCCCTCACAATCAAACGCATTCTCATTGACAGGTTTTGACAAGTTTTCCTAAAATACTACCAGACAAGCAACCTTAAGAACCTCTTCAAAAATACTAAACCAGAGAAATCCTGAGCTTTCTAAAAGGGATCTGACCAAATATTTATTTAAAAAAGAAAAAAAGGTTGGCGACTGCACTCAAGGGTAACTCAAAGGCTCCTTTTTCAATAGTTATTACACCAAGGTGTAGGGGAGAGCGCTACTCCTTTTCCTGGATTGCTCCACTTTACCCTTAATCCGTACCTTATAATGCTGAGTGTTAAACAAGGCGGCATCAAGTACCATTTTTCAAGTCTTTGGTATGACTCAATCTGGGATTGAACACCATACCATTGGCGAACACTCTACTTATAAGGCCAATGGCCGAGTAATACAACTCAATAAAAATCCATACCTAAACAAAAGACAAAACCAATCTCTTTTTGGCATTAAATAACCCTCAGAGGTTGATATACCATTAAACAAAGCTCAAACTATCTAATACTAATTTGTATATGGTTTCAAGTAAATAACAATACTTCATAAACAATTTTATCATCAAGTAACTATTAATACAAATAATTTGTATGCAGTTCATTGGCCTAGTGGGTAGAGTATTTGCCAATGGTCTGGGAGACCTGGTTTCAATCCCAGGTCACCTCATACCAAAGACTTTAAAAATGGTACTTGATACCTCCTTGCTTAACACTCAGCAATATAAGGTATGGATCAAGGGTAAGGTGGAGCAATCCAAGGAAAGGAGTAGCGCCCTCCTCTACACCTCGGTGTAGTAGCTATTGAAAAGGGAGCTTTCTGGTCACCCTCATTTCCAGTTGCCAGCTTTACTTTTTTTTTTTTTTTTTTTTTTTTTTTTTTTTTTTTTACTTACATGAAGGATTATCATATGTATCTACCCAACCTCTCCATAATGATCAGGATGCAACAGTCAATTTTTAAGGAGAGTACAGCAGGTTTGACTTCAGTTTTCCTTCTTTTAGACTGGTTACTGTACCAAGGCTAAAGATCCTAATGTACTTTTTTTCTTTTTCTTTATTTACCTATAGGAGTGAAGAAATAGATTCACATTTTAATTCAATGTAGAATGATCACTTATTTCTGTAATGCTGTTGAAAAAGACAAGTCATCAGATCAAATTATTTTAATTTAAAAAGATTTTTTTTCTTTATTGTAAGTAAAGTTGGTGATCTTAGTCGAAGGTGACCCAAAGGTTCCTTTTTCAATAGCTACTACACTGAGGTGTGGGGGAGGGTGCTACTCAATTCCCTGAATTGCTCCACTTTACCCTCAATCCTTACATTATAATGCTGAGTGCTAAGCAAGGCAGAATCAAGTACTATTTTTCGAGTCTTAAGTATGACTTGACCTGGGATTGAACCCTGGTCTCCCAGACCATTGGTGAACACTTTACTCATTAGACCAATGGCCTGGTAAAAGCGTTTTTTCTTTTTTTTTTTTTTTTTTTCTTTCTTTTTTTCACATCATTCTACATTGAATTAGAATGTGACAGTAAACCTCTCTCCCCTATAAAATGTGTAGTTAAAAAAACAAAAAAAAAACATTGAGTTTGTTTCAAAGTGGCACAAATAATATTCTAACTAGATCAATCCATTCTATTGTATTAGGTATATGATGTATTTGGGAGATTCCCAATTAACCACCAGATGACAGCTAAAGAATCGATTGGCTAAAATTTGTAAAGACCAAGAATATGAAAAACTGGCTTACTTTTCTGAAGAATTTCTGATTGATTTTTTTTTACCATGTCCTCATCAGCCGCCATCCAGGGGTGATAACAGTTTCGGTAGCTCAAGGCGGATATATATTAATGAATCTGACAAGATGATAAAAATAAGTGGATAAATCAAACATGAGTTTTATAATATTTCATTAAGAATGAAATATTCCTACTAAACCTATAGTGTTTGATTTATCCACTTTTCACTTATTTTTATCGTGTGTGTGTGTGTAATTTATATATTGTTATATAATTGCGGAGGGATTCTTTTTTTTTTTTTCGTTTTATATATCTTACCTTTCAGTTTAGTTAGGCTGAGAACCTTTCGGCTTAGTGCATGGGTTAGTTAGGTGCACACATTGAGTGCAGGTGTTCACACGCGTGGCGAATGTGACAATCACAGGTGTCACAATAAAAACCCCAGATAGGAAATGAGACCAGGGACGTGAATGACGTCATGCCTGGAAGCGATGGGCTGAGGATTTTGGAATTTGAAAAAACAGTTGAAATTCAACGCTAGAGGAAGGAAGTTGATTTTCAGAGCTCGCCGATGCCAGACCAGTAGTTTGCGGAGGGGTACCGCACGTGGTGTGGTCAGATGGAAAAATCAGTATAGTAAGAAATTCTCTCTCTCTCTCTCTCTCTCTCTCTCTCTCTCTCTCTCTCTCATATATGTCGAAAAACCTTAAACTCAAAAAGATAATAAAGTTTTGTACCTGAACCAACTAAGTCGTCAAGTGTTTCGAGTGTTTTCAGATTCCTATGTGCATGATGAATGTTTCCGTGTGTTCTACATATCTGTATCATGGCTATGTTACAATATGTATAACACCAGTAAATAAATAGTGGAAGTCCCTGGAGCATCATTGTTAAAATACTTGACTGCAGCCTTGAAGTAAGAGTTTGAGATCTAATCCTGCTATTATGTTTGCTTAGGAACTAATTCTCTTGGGAAAAGGTATGAACCATCTTAGTTCTCCTGACCCCCACCTCCTTATGGGTTAAATCATACTATTACTGGTCTTTTATAGGGATGACTTAGACATTGAATTGGCATACTATTAAACAAAGAAACCAATGTAAATAAGTTCTGCTCACTATTTGTGGTAACCTTTTTGACTTCTAAGTAAGTGACCCACACACACACACTTTCTTTTTCTTCCCCTCCAGTCTGTGAAGACTGTTTTGTTACAGTCAGAGAACCCAAAAGAAATCATTGAATTTTATCAAACTTTATTCTGGTTATTGAAGATGCTTATCATTCTAATATCAAGTGATGGGGTAAGGTTTGGTAGATAAGTCGTTCACTTTTTTCTTTTTTTTTTCTTTTTTTTTGCGTTGATTGGTTCAAGAGCAATGTTTAGTGTTGAACAGAACTGTTCTTTTCTCTTTTTTTTTCTCTCTCGTCAATCCTCTTTCTATAAATTTATTCGTCCACCCCAGCAGCAGTATATCAGTATATTATGGAGGTGTCCGTGGTGTAATGGTTATCGTTGTAGGAAATGGACACTGCAATGCGAGTTCAAATCCTGGACAAGATTGATTGCATTTCACATAGCACTAATACCCTTGGGAAAGGTATGAATTCAATTATTCTCCCTCCAACTATGGGTAAATAGTAGGGCAGACAAGGTTCTTCAGCCTTGGGTAGGCAACTAGTCTAGAAGGAAAATTCTGAATTCAAACCTTTTAAACTCCGTTTAAAAATTGTCCCTGTGTCATATCCTGCCCGAGCGGAGGGGTTGGGTAAATATGTATAACATCCCCACTCTTCCTCTTATGCCTCGATGATTCTTTGTGCTAATAATCCTATGTATATCTACAAAATATGTATTCTACCTCCTCTCATGCCACACAAATATATATTTACTCCCTCTTTCATACCTGGCTATTTCATTGCATCCTCATCACCTCAATTTAAAAAAAAAAATTTTTTTAATTTTTTTAAATTCTTTTTTATTTATTTATTTATTTTTTTTTGTTGACAGTTACTTTTATCTGTTGTATTGATACAAATGTTTTAACTATTATTTTTCTGAATTTTATGACTTCAAAGTGCAAGGACGATCATTCAGAATTTTTCAGAAACATTAGAAATAAATCTTTAGTGTATTTTGGATCATAAGGTAAATGGTTAAATGATTTTTAGGTATGACCTAATTCGCTCTAACCCTTAGTAATGAAGTCTGCTTGATGTAGTGGCTAACGTAGTGTACTGTGAAACTGTTGAGAGTTCAAACTCCAGTCAAGCTATTACGTTCACTTTTGGACTCGTACCCTTGGGAAAGATATGAATCACTTTATCCCCCCAAATTATGGGTTAAATAGTACCACTCATCATCATGTCGTGCTGCTAGCATGGACATCCCTGACCCTCTCTTGCCACTTCTCCCTATCATTCATCGCCTCTGGTAGGTCTTCAGGGCTACATCCTGTATCCTCACATAGCAGCTGTATGTATGTTTGAGCTGGTCATCCTGCTTTTGCTCGGCCATATGCAAGGGTCCATCGTAGTACCACTATGGACTATTTTGGCATTAAATGACCCATGTAAGCTAATATGCCATTAAACAAAGAAACCAAGCCTTCACCCTTAGAATCCAAATAACTGGTATTTGTGCCACTACCAAGAAGTACATATACTCGGACTGTTTGAATCTTGACTTTGGAATCCCTTTTTCTACATCGCTATTGCCTAACAATACAACCAATAAGTACATTAATAATTTCATAATCTAATTACGAAAACTAAACGCTTTACCCAGTATTTATTTAGGCCAGTTGTCTGGGGCTGTAGAATACACCAATTGCATCTCTGTAGAGGGGTAAGACCTACCCCTATCCCACCAATGAGTGTCCGAGATTTGACTCTTAACTATCTGATTGTGAGGTTCCAGTTTTATAGCTTTGGAGAATGTTGAGTGCTCATTCTTTGCCATTACTCCCAGGCCCACTCTGACTTTGAGTGATAGTGCCTGTTAGGGTTCCATGTTTGAGTCAAGTAAAAACTATTTTACTATCCTGGAAACAATTTAACTCTAGCAAATAGAACTATTAGTGTTAGTAATACTTGCAACTATTTGCCTGTGTGCAAACAAATAAGCCTTGGCTTGTGTAAAAATTATCTCTAAACTATTCATTTAAAATTGTGTGTGTGAGATATATACACACACTCAGAGGATTTGGCATTCTATAACCCACAAGTGTTGATATGCCATGAAACACAACCAACCAACCTTGATGTCCTTACCCTTATTACAACAGTCCAATCCCATTCTCTCTTTTAATATGAACTCAGTATCTCATGAAATATTTAAACTAACCTTACTAAGATATCCTAATACTATGTACATTTTCTATTTCCACTTTACTGTAACACGTACCCAGCAGATAGCACTGGGATGAGCTCTTCCTCGCCTCTCTAAATTCTACTCCTACCCTGTCTACTCATCAATGATTTTGTGTTGCTTTTAAAAACAAAACAAAAAAAAACTTACTATTCTAATACTAAAAGTTAAAGAAAAAAAATTCAGTACATAGGAATATAGTTATTTACTGAGCTTAGTTGTGACACAAGGTCAAAAGTATGGGGTACTTCTAAGTAAAGTTGGCGACTGTAGTCAAGGGCGACCCTGAAGGCTCCCTTTTCAATAGCTACTACACCAAGGTGTAGGGAAGGGCGCTACTCCTTTCCCTGGATTGCTCCACTTTACCCTCGATACGTACCTTATATTGCTGAGTGTTAAGCAAGGAGGTATCAAGTACAATTTTTAAGGTCTTTAGTATGACACGACCTGGAATTGAACCCAGGTCTTCCAGACCATTGTCGAACTAGTGAGTTGAAATAATAATGGTCTACTAATCTAGCTTGTTAACCATTACCTTATGTGAGGTTCCCATTACATTGTAATCTTAGCCCTGATGAAGATTTTGGAATTGCATGAAAAATTTTTTTTCTATTTTTTTTCTATTTTTATTTTTGTTCCCATAGTTAAAATAAATTTTAATAGAATATTTTTGTTTGCAAGCAAATTTTGAAGTCTAAATGCATTGGCAGAAATAAGATAAATCATCAACACCACCAAATATCTTTCATTAGTTTACCTTTATCCACATAACTTAAGACAATAACTTAGTTATGAAAGAATGTGCAAGTACACAATGTAAAAAGTTATATATATATATATATATATAGTGACGGCAAATTCTTTGAAATCCAAAAAAGGGGTTTTATTTTTGCACATGTGAAGACGTGGCAGGTTGGCACTTGATCCCTTGTAGAATAAGTCCTCGTTCAGAGTTTTTGCCTCAGGCGTATAAGAACTGGCATATTATGTGGGGGATTAATTTAGGGCTAGACTGACCGCCGCTGGCAAGGGGTTCCAAATTTCACACTATACACACACCCACGAGGTCGCTAGACTTCCTCCCCTCGTCAATGGAAGATATGGACCTCTAGGTTGAGACGTAATAATATTACTTATAGTAGTCGGCAATTCCAGTTTCCTGTGTGATATTTTAAAAGAATTAATAGGGCAATTTTAAGCAAGATAACATAAGGCTAATAGAAGCTGGAAAAGAAACATGAAGTAACAAATTCGTTGCAGACACCACAAATAGCAACCTAGACCATGTGGGAACATTAAAATATATCAATCTTTTACTACACAAAGATATACACCTTCAACGTGTCAAATATATCGTCAATGAATAGTCCATGAACATAACTGTCTTTCTTTTCTTTTTCGTTTTTCTTCGAATTGAGAGAGAGGGTATATAAATTGGTTATAAGGAGGAATGGTCTCAAAGTTTACTTATCTTTTTTCTTTGATGGAGTCCTGTGGAGAATCTTTCTTCTTTTATGGGCTAATAGACTTTATCTTATTTTTAACATTGGCTTGAAGAAAATGACTCCTTCGTGTCCGAGATATTTTTTCGTCTTCTTCTACCCGGAGTACTTGGATTTGGTTCTGCCCGCTACGAACCCTGTCCAACGACTAACTTTTTTTCTTTTCTATTTCCGCTGACGGGAGGGAGTCCCCACTTCCGTTTTAGGGTCCCAGCCAATCGTTTGGCTTCTCTCTTCTTCCCCCTGGTCAGGCAATTTTTTTTAGGGCTACTAGATGTCACCCAAGTCAGGTTACTGAGTACAGATAGCTTGCCCTAATTTACTATCATGCCTTAACGGTCATTCTCTGATGACTTGCCATGGTTAATTCAAACAGGAGGATAGTACTAATCATATTTCAATTGTCTCAGTGGGACATCACGTGACTATATATATATATATATATATATATATATTTCATATTTTATATATATATATATATATTTCATATTTTATATATATATATATATATATATATTTCATATTTTTTATATATATATATATATATATATATATATATATATTTCATATTTTTTATATATATTTCATATTTTTTATATATATATATATATATATATATATATATATTTCATGTTTTTTATATATATTTCATATTTTTTATTTATATATATATAAAATATATTTTATTTATGTATGTATATAAAAAATATATTTTATTTTTTATATATATATATATATATATATATATATATATATATATATATATATATATATATATATATATATATATATATATATAATATATTTTTATTTTTTAGATAAAACATTGTCAAATAATAATGTTAAATAGTACTTGAATTATTCAATAAATAAGGTGAATCTTATGCAGTTGTATTGTTTTCAAAGAAATCGAGGGGTCCTTTCATGACTTTCTTTACTGACTGATGTGCCTGGAATTACTTCATTACCTGAGAGGGTTTTCATTCTGTGGATTCTTTTTTAATTCGGGCTTGTATGGCAAATCTGGGCTTTGACAATTTGTGACCCCCCTCAACTTCCCTCCTTGCCTTTTCCTACATATCACACACAATTCTGTTAGTTTCACATGTTTGCTCTTTTGAACCACTAAAAATTTGATAGACCTCTGTTCGAGGCTAGAACACTTTTTGAATAGCTTCAAAACATTTTTGCACGATTAAAGTAATTTCTGCTATAAATCAAACAACACTATTTACATTTGGGGGTGGGAGATCCTGGGGGAGAAAAACACACACACACACCTGTAAAAACAGGATTTGGCATTAAATAACCAACAATGGTTGATATGCCACAAAATCAAACCTATCAGGCATTCTGCTTGGTGTATGATATCTAGCAACTAGTCCACATAATATAGCAATTTTTTTTTTAATGGCTGTTAAGGGATTTATAAATGCACTTTTGTAAATTCACTCCTTTGAACTCCAATGTGTTTATTCCTCCTAAAACTCTATTCTCTAAACTTCTTTAACTATATTATATCCTTTTTGTTGTTGCAAAACTTATCAGATGTCTTATTAATTAATCATAATTGTTACCTTATGAGTTTAGCTGGGGTTTTTTTTTTTTTTTTTGTCCTTTTAAGATCATGGCCACAAAATCTTCTAAATTAAGCTCTTTGTCTCTTGAGCTGAAAAGGTTTGGGACCCCAAGTTCAAAGAATTTGCTTCTGCTAATTCCAAACCAATGGTCCTTTGTAGCTCAATAGAGCCGCTAGTATGTTTAACCAAACTTCTCCAAAGCAGAGAGGACAGTTTGAATTTTACAGTTTTTATGTGAACAAGTTGCAATAAAAAAAAACAAAAAACATTGAATGATATTAATAATGAAAGAAAATACTTGTAAAATCAAAATTGATATTTGAATAAATACATTAGCATATACTTGCATCAACATAAAGTTATTCTATTTTGCTTTTAATTTTTTAAAAAAATTTTATATTAAAAATATTCTAGAATATTAGATTAATAATTCTATTACTTTCAGAATATTGGTTTAGAATAATCCTATTACTTTTAGAATATTATTCTAGAATAAGATATGACCAAGTAAACCTCTGGCCGGCTTGGGTAGGAATTGAAACTGCTATCTTCTGACAGTGCTCACCTTGAACCGTAGAGACTCACCGCCTCTATCTGCTGCGCCACGGGCCCCAAACGTGATGTGATAGACAACAACTATGGAAGGCAGTAATTACTGAGGATACGGTTACAAGACTCAGCATTCCTATCAAAGGTTGCAGTTAATCACCTGAAGAAGGCCAGAGGTGAAATTTGGCCAAAATGTAGTGAGAAGAAACAACAACTACCAAGATGAGGACAAAAAATCTGCAATCAATAAAAAATGAATTAATTCTCAGATTAAGAAGCCTCATCTCAAAAGGATTCCCAATAAAGACAATTGATGTATTTGAATTAAAATTTGGAATTTTCATGGCATCTCTTGCATCATATAAGATTAGTCTAAGGAAAACAAGTTAAAGAATCTTTTTAAAAAAATCCAAAATTGTATCTTGCATTTTTCAGACCAATTTTTGTAAATTGGTGTATGACATAGAGAATTTCATTTTGAGAAAAACTTTCTACAAAAGGAAGAATTTTTTATTGTTTTACAGAATTTAAAAAGTCTATCTTTTCTTTCTTTTTTTCTTGCCCGATATTAAGTTAGTTCTTTCATAATATTAAGGCAACTAGCATACGTTGGACATTGGGTGTTTAGACTACTGTTCATTTCCTCTCTCTTTCTCTCTCTTATATGTGCGTGCGCGCACACACACACACACACACACACACACACACTAATAAGCCAAAATATGATATGAATAAGTTACTGCCTCATAAGGTTAGCTGTGTATGTTATATAAGTAGGTAAGCTGACCTTGGTTGATTGATTTTGTTGGTTTGAATGCCACAATTATGGTCAAAAAGAAAAATTTAAGTCCGATCTTGATGGTTAGAAGACTGTTCTCTAAAATTGGAGAGTGCATGGCTTGTGAGGGTGCTCATGTTTAGTTGTGGTCAATATCTATCAGCAATTTCCTTAGAGGGTAAAAATTACCTCCTGCCAATGAGTCATTGTCTAACTGTACAAATTGTAAGAGAATGGATTCAGGAAGATTTCTCCGTTTTCTCCTAGCTACCAAAATCTTTGGAATCCAATCCCATTGAACACAGTGTTAATTGGACAAGTTAACTTGCTGAACCTCTAACTTGTTTTCTTGAGACTGTGTGTAAATTTTGTATATATATATATATATATATATATATATATAGTACTGGCTCATTGGCCTAGTGGGTAGAGTGTTCGCCAATGGTCTGGGAGACCTGGGTTCAATCCCAGGTTGAGTCATACCAAAGACTTTAAAAATGGTGTTTGATACCTCCTTGCTTAACACACAGCAATATAAGGTATGTATCGAGGGTAAAGTGGAGCAATCCAGGGAAAGGAGAAGCACCCTCCCTTACATTTCAGTATTTTAGCGATTGAAAAGGAAGCCTTTTGGCCACCCTCGACTATGGTCGCCAACTTTACTTACTTTACTATATATATATATATATATATATATATATATATATATATATATACATATACACACACACACACACCAGTGTGTGTATATATATATATATATATATATATATATATATATATATATATATATATATACACACACCCCAGCCACCCTCAAAAAATTTCATTTCTAATCTAAAAAGTGTTATTTTCAATGAAACAAGTTAAGCACCACAATATTATTCTACAAGTCTTCTTCAATAACTTTGAACTTAGTATAACCAGATATCTTTTGCAAAATTGACTTAAATGCATTGTTCTTTAGTAGTGAGCATAAATAAAATGTTTTCCAAAAGTTACGTTATACCACCACTTGATGAACTCACACTAGACTGTTGAATTACTGCTTACTAGATACTACCTGTTTTACTGATGCAGAGGACAATTTTATCAGTCACCAGGTTGTGTAACAGAAGGCTAATTGCTCCAAAGTCTCGAAAAAAAAATGTCGGCATCCACTGTGAGGAGAAGACTCTGTGAAGCTGACCTATATGGCAGAATTGCTGTCAAGAAACTGCTGTTGAGGAAGCAAAACAATGTGAAAAGGCTCCAGTGGGCTAAGGCATACAAAGACTGGACAATAGAACAGTGAAATAAAGTCGTTTGGACTGAGAAATTAGTTTGAAATCATCATGTCGAATAAGAGGGTCTATGTTCAGCAAACAGTAGGTGAAAGTGTTGCAACCCCCACCGACCATAAAGCATAGAGGAGGCTGTTTTATGGTGTGGGGACACTTTTGCCAATTGCAAAGTCAGGGATTTGCACCAACTGAAGGGCAAATTAAATCAGACCAGCAATCACAGCATACTGCAGTATCATTCAATCCCATCTGGCTTCTAAGTCGAGGATTTTCTACTGATGCAATGACTCAAAGCATACTAGTAAACTCTGCCTGAAGTATATTAAAAGCAAACAGAAACAGCACGTCCTTCAACTGATGTCATGGCTGGTGCAATCTGTGGACTTGAAACCCATTGAACTGGTGTGAGATGAAGTTGACTGAAAAGTCAGAGCTAAACAACCCACAAGTGCAACTCACCTCTGGCAACTCTTGTAGGAAAGCTGGGTAGAATTATCTCCTGTCTATTTCCAATCTTTTGAAAGAATGCTGAGAATCTTTTTAAAGCACTGATAGCAGCTAAAGTTGGTCATTTTGATGAATCAAAAGTAAGATTTTTTTTAAAAATTTGTATTTAATGTGACTCAGGAAGTCTTTTATTTAATATAATAAGACCATTGCAGTGCTTAATTTGTTTCATTAAAAATAATGCTTTTAGGATGAGAGATAAATTAAAAAAAAAAATTTAAGCATAGCCAAATACTTTGATTTGTGTGTGTGTTATATCTATATCTCAAATGTTAGCAATAAAAGTGCTCAAATGCCCAACAGCTGGGTAGTATAAAAATTAAGTTATTACTTCATCATGTGCTGCCAGCACGGATATCCTTGACCCTCTCTCGCCACTCCTCCCTATTGTTCATCGCTTCTGGCAGGTTATCAGGGTTACATCTCGTATCCTGACAGAGCTGCTGTATGTAGGTTTGAGCTAGTCCTACTTTTGCTCGCCCATATGAGGGGGTCCATAGGAGAACATCACTTATGAGATCGTCCCTGCTTCTCCAGCAGTGTCCTGCATGTCTAGTTCGTCTAACTTGGAGAGTTTTTGTGATGGGAGGTAGGTGGCCGTACAGCTGATGCTTTGTGGGGTGTTGCCTCCAGGACTTGTTCAAAATTGCTCACAGCATTCTTGTAGTTGTTGTCATACTTTTTCTCCATACGTTTAGTTAGCATCCATGTAGTGCATCCATATAGCAGTATCAACACGACCGCTGCTTGGAAGACACTGCATTTCATTTTATCGATCAGGTCTGACTTCCATATGACCGATAGCCTATCGATAGCTGTCCATGCCTTTTTTAGTCGCATGTCGATGTCTTTTTTGGTTGATGAGACACCTAGGTAGGTGAACTTGTCAACTAGTTTCAGAGAGCTACTGCCTAGTGTGGAAATGTCGCCTGTTTGATTAAAGCACATGCATTCCGTTTTGTGTGCATTGACATGGAGGCCAATGCCTGTGGCAGCTTGTTCCAAACTATGCAGTAGTGTTTCAGCTTGGGTGGGTGATTTTTGCCAGAATCGCTATGGCGTCAGTAATTGTTTTTGCAGGGTACCTTCTGCTTCTTTTTCTTATTTTTAAAAAAAAATCTTTTTTCTTCTCTCTCTTTCTCTCTCTCTTTCTTCCCCCCCCAGCTCAAAGCCATTTTCTTTGATTTTATCAATGTTCTGAACACGTAGTCTAGACAGATGATAAAGAGGTATGGGACTAGTGTGTCCCCTTGCAGTACTTCTGCTACAATGTCGAAGTAGTCTGTGTCTCCATCTGGAGAACATACTTTATTACCTACAAGACAAAATGTAATTTTAAGTCTTATGTCATCAAAAGAAGTATTGCCTCATGATAATATTGTAAATAATCACATTTTTTTTTTTTTTTTTTTTTATTTAATAATTTCCATTGAATTCAGAGGGTAAAATAATCAGTTTCAAGTGACAAAGGAAAATAGGGTCAATTGAAACTTAGATAATATAAAAAATCACTTTCTGTGTGTGTGACAATCACAGAGGTAAATATTTAGTCAGAAGGTAGTTACCCCCCCCCCAAAAAAAAGGCTAATATTTTAATTATAGAATATACAAAAACTGTTATAATATGGCTGTCCTTTATTGGTATTTTAAAATAAATATTAATAGAATCTTTTCCATCCTATCTCAGCAGCTATTCCATTCTTACAGCTTCTTCCATATAACAGCTGCAATGTGGATCGAACTCTCCACCATCAATGTTTTCTTTCCTATTCCAACTTAGAACTTTTCAAGTTGAGGGTTAATAAGTTTCTCACTTTGTCTTAGTTTATATTTCAGCTTAATTGTCCTTTTTGTGCTAATCTCTTTTGTTTGTCATTTGGTAAGTTTTTGGCCTCTAGTGGCAAACGGGGTTGGCTTAGGATGATTTTGATTTGAATTAAAATAAAAAAATTTTCTGATGACTATAAGTGGGTCACCAGCAAAAAGGTTGAGAACCATGACTCTAAAAGATAAATCTAATTATTTTAGCCATTTCTAGTTGGAGATAGTTTTTAATCTTATGCTGGCATTCATCTCCCCTTCATTGCTGCTCCTCCTCCCTATCTTATTTTCCTCTCTAGATTTGCATTTTTTTTTTTTTTTTTTTCCTCTCCATTTCTTTCTTCTATACTCTCCCTGTTCTTTCTTTCATATCTTTCCCCCCCCCCTCAATTATGTTCTCTCCACACTGCTCTCATATCTAATTTCCACTCCCTTAAGTGCTTTATTTTATTTTATTTTTTTTTTTTATACCTCCCCCAACTTCTGGATATTCTCTTAAAACATTACAAGACAAAGTGATATGAAAAGAAAAGGTGTCAGAAGTTGGGCTCTGCTTCTCTATTTATATCCAGATATCAAGGGCATGTAATTTGTCTTATTTGTGACAAGCAGTACAAATTTTAAAACTAGAATCATTCATACTACAGTGTAACCCAGATATAAGAGAAACCTGAATAATAAGATATTTTCTCTGGTCCCAAATTAGAGCTTGTGTTAATGTATATAAAATAGACCAAATCCGTATATAAGATAATCCCAGATATAAGAGACTTCTTCTCTGGTCCCAATAACTCTCTTATATCCGGGTTACACTATATATAACAATCAACTATAACAAAATCATCTTTGTATATTTGTATATCTATTTTTGGCTATGACTCCAAAATTTTAAGGAAAGTGACTTTATCAGCACGCCAATAACTAAAGTAAAAAATAATGTAATGTGTCACAAAGTAATGGTTAACAAGTTTATTTATCTTATTACTACTGTCAGCTTGATTCTTAATGAGTGTTGTACACTTGTCTCACAGTAAGCTTTCATAATTATTTTACATTGATCTGATGTAATTAAACAAAGCTTTGCACACACAAAAAAAACACGAATATTACCAAGGAATTAAACAAAATACAGTGGAACCTCCTTGGTTCTTGAACAACTTGAGTCAAACAATTCGGAGTTTGATGAAAAAAACTTGAGTAAAAAAAGAAAAGAAAAAAAAAAAATGCCTTTGATCAAAACAAATGTTTGGAATTTGAACATGAATTGAGCTGATCAAAACGAACACACGGGAACAGTTGTTGAGGCAAACCAAACATGACCAAATGACTGGGTGAGTCTACTCAAGCAGCATCGTTTCAGTTTTGGAACAAATCATGTTTATCACTGTACCAATAGTTAGTACACAACTGTATAATTATTTGACATGAGCCAACTGAGAAACTACATAACAATCTACTATAACTTTATTTGTTCTCCGTCCCACTACCGGACAAGTAAAGCACAAGGCCTTTTTAAAAGTGGGTCCGGATGCAGAGCCACAGCCCACACGCGTCTGGCAAAATCCAAAAATACCTTCAGGCCCCGTCGTCATTCCCCCAATGGGAGCGCCTCAGACGCCAGGAAATAAAACAGCAAACAATTGGTAAAACTACGTAACAATCTACTATAACAAAATTGGTACATTTGTTATGTTTATTTTTGGCTAATACTCCAAAGTTTTAAGGAAAATAATTGAAAAATAAGTGACTTCATAAGCACAAGTTTTTCTCTTATGACAGTGGTCTATAATTTTATTTATGTTTCCATTTAGAAAGGAGCAAAGAATTATAATTAGTATTTAATAATTGTCATATCATCAGTTAATTTGCTTTTTTAGCTATTAAGCGCTGCATACAATAAAAGAACAGTGAAAAGAAAAGTATGTTTACTTGCATGCATGTGTTTCACTATTATTTATCCATAATTATCCGAACATATACTTCAGATACAGGCTATCGTAAGAGATTAAATTAAAAATAACTAGTAGTACTTATCCATATTACGAATGGGTTATAAGATGGTCATTATTAAAGATAATTTAGAATCACTTTCAGGATAATTTGTATTTAAAGGGTGTTTTATCATTTATTTATTAAGTAACTGTTTAGTTTATACCTCTTTTGGAATATAGCTTCAAGTTTGTTCTGAGAACTCAGATAACCTTGAAAATTGCTTAAACTTAATAAAATCAAATCTTCAGAATATAAATTTTCAGACTTGGAAGGGTACTATTAACTTTTTCTTTTAATTTGGTTTTCCAAGCCCCCCCCCCAAAGTGGGGGGTGAATTATAATCACTAAAATTAAAATGAATTGGTCTTTACTAGGCATTACTCTAAGTGCGTAATGATTACCTAGTAAACAATAAGACTGACACCCTTGCATTACAGTAAGATGTAATGACAGATTCCACCTAAAATTCTGCAGGGATGTCTCCATGGTGTAATGGTTAAAGTGCTGGACTGCAGAATCTTAAAAAGTGAGTTCAAACTCCAGTTGCTCCATTACGTTCACTTTCGGACAAATACCCTTGGGAAAGGTATGAGCTGTTTTATCCTCCCAGCTATGGGTAACACTGCTGTTCTTCTAGGAGAATGACTTTGACATTAAATAATCTACAAAGGTTGATATGTCATTAAAGGAACCAAACCTAAAATCCTGCCCAGTTGGCTAAGGCTGTAGAATGTCGACTGCACTCTTGCAGAGGAGTAAAGCCAGCCAGCCACACTCGAGTATCCTGGATATGACACTAAACAATCTAATGCTGAGGCTCCAGTTATGCTGGAGCTTTGGGGAATGCAGAGTACCTCTTCATTGCCTTTGCTCTCAGCACAAGCTGGATGCAACAGCTATATATATATATATATATAAAATATAGCAACAGCTATATATATATATATATATATATATATATAATATAGCAACAGCTATATATAAAATATAGCAACAGCTATATATATATATATATATATAAAATATTATTGTGTGTGTGTGTATGTATATATATATATATATATATATATATATATATATATATATATATATATATATATATATAATGTCCAAAGGAGGTGGTCATGCTTGAAACCGAGAGGACAGGAGGGGGTGTCCTCGTGGTGTAATGGTTAAAGTGTTGGACTGCAGAATCGTAGTACGCGAGTTCGTACTTCAGTCGCACTATTACATTCAATTTCGGGCAAATACCCTTGGGAAAGGTATGAGCCCCGTTATCCTCCCAGCTATAGGTTAAATAGTATCACTAATGTTCTTCTAGGAGAATGGATTTGGCATTAAATAACCTAAAAAGAGTTGATATGCCATTAAACAAAGAAACCAAACCAAGAGGACAGCCATCATATATGTGCATGCTAGGTTTAAGATTTGAATTCAGTTTTCCTTCTCGACTGGTTGCCATATCAAGGCTATTTTATCCATAGCTGGAGGGAGAATAAATTCATACTTTTCTCAAGGGTATTAACATTATGTAAAAAGGAAACATGCTTATTCAAGATTTGAACTCTGTTTACCATATTCGTTCCCTACAACAAGATCAATTACACCACAAACACCTTAGTACAATGTGTATGTATTTGCTCAACTCCTCTGGGCTCGTTGTTTGTATGCAGTACTCTGACATAGTGCATCTAAAGCTTGAATTCACTATTATATTCCCTTTCAGACTAATACCCTTAGGCAACCCAATCTGTCTACTATGTGGCAGGATGCAACACAAGGTCAATTTTTTGAGTAGTAGTATTATTTTTTTTTTTTTTTTTTCTCTCTCTTAGACTGGTTGCCTAATGAAGGATTAAAAAAAAAAAATCCAGTCTGTCCTTTGAGTTATTCATAGCTGGTAGAGAACATGGATTCATGCCTTTTGCAAGACGTATTGGTACAATATGAAACGTAAGCGGTTCCATCTAGGATTTAAAACTCAGGTTACCAATTCCATTTCTTACGACAATTAGGTGTGCTTCATATTTTCGTGAACACATTGACAGATTTGATTCCAATTTCATGATCTCTCCCAAATGTTGAATGGCGATCTTTATATAAGGTAATTAAAGAGTTTTGACTGCCACTCTTTTTTTTTTTTTTTTTTTTTTTTTGAAAGGAGTAAAACATCATTGGAGTCTGAGAGGTCAGAGCAACCCTTAATGAATACAAACCCTTAAAATTAATTTCTCTTTGGTCAGAATTTTGGTGCCAAGTTCTACTGTACTCTTCGAAAATGTCTGAACTTTTGGCCTTAATCACTCAAACTGTTACGATAGGAATTAAGTGTTTCAACTTTGTAATGTTTTTGCTTTTTTTCCACACCAGCATGATTATCACACTGCCCTACTAGATTTGATGATCTAACAATTTGTACCTCAATCTTAAGGATCACCATTTTAATATCATGGTATTAGTGCAAATTATATGGTGCTTGCTGCATTTAAGTAATGGGATTTTTGGAAATTCTTTTTTTTTTTTTTTTTTTTTTTTCCCCCCTGAAATTTTTTTTAGTCTTCCACTCTTACCAAAAATGCTAAAAATCTTGTATGAGAAAAGGTGATTATTTTAAAGGCTATCATGATGACTAAATTGGAATTGAGTACAACTAAAACTTTTCACAGAAATCTTGGACCTTTTTCTTTGTTTACATACTTAGGACTGAACTCAACACCTCTAGCTTCTAAGTGTTTCCTTATTGCTCGGTTGGCTGGGGCTATAGAATGCACCGACTGCTTTTCTGCTCAGGGGTAAGACCCCCCACCACGAGTGTCCTGGATATTACACTAATCAATCTGATGGTGAGGTTCCAGCAATGCTGGAGCTTTGGGGAAAGCTGAGTACCCCTTTATTGCCATTGCTCCCAGGTCCACTCTGTCCTGGAGTGGTAGCACCTAATATGGGTCCTATCTATGGGTTAAAAAGAACTAACAGCATACTTATGCTGAACTGAATTGTTTGAATAAACTGAATAGCTTGAAATAGAAATGTTTTTGACAATTAAACCGTACTTACATTTAAACTGCGTTCTTATGCTTAACTGAATTATTTGAAATAGAACTGTTTTTCGACATTAAAACTGTATTTACACTTAACTGAATTGTTATATATAACTGCTTGAATAGTTTGAAATAGAAATGTTTTTGACAATTAAACTATGAACTTATGCTAAAATGAATTGTTTTAAAAAGAACAGATTATTTACATAAAAATGGATTTGGCGTTAAATAACCTACAAAGGTTGATATGCCATAAAACCCAATAAACCAAACCAAACCTATTGCTCGGTTTTCCTTAATTCAGCTCATCTTGATAAATAACTGCTTCATGTTGTTAGAAAATTTGAGAAAAATCATAAGGTTAATAATCAGATCTTGTATTCTCGATTTTTTTTTTTTTTTTTTTTTTTTTTTTTTTTCTTTTTTTTTTTTTCTTCTTCTCTCTTCTCCCTCCCTCTGTTGGAAGTGTTAAATCCAGTTCATTCTCTGGCCAGGCGAAAATTTTATCTAGTTGTCAAGTCAATAAAGAAACGTAAAATAGGATGTTAGCATCTAACTAGTAATTTACTAAGCTTTTTTACTTAGGTGTAGTACAAGGCCATATGAATAGGGCACCCAATGAATAAGGAAAAAAAAAAACTATTCTTGAGATTTTGAACTTTGAATTATCAGAAATGTTTTTGGGTCAATTTCAACATTTATGCTTTTTGCTTTATGCTTTTTCTCTCTTCCTTCTTGTCCCCTTTTGCCTTCCATTTTCTTTATTGTCCCCATTCTTTCCATTTTCTTGCTTGGTTCCACTCCTTCCATTTTCCTGCCTGGTCCCTCCTATACTCTCTATCCCACTTGAGTTTTTTGAATTCTCCATTTAATTTTTTTAAATTATTATTTATAGCCTTTCTTCATTGTTTCATTCTCAACAATTTCTCTTATCCATATCCATTTTTTTTTTCTAATCAATGATTCTTATTGCCTCTAGATTCTGCCCGTATTCTCTGCATGTATATTTTTCTGTCATGACTCTGCAATAATGACGTCAATAATATACTATCATGAAGTTCTCATATCGTTAGTTATTAGTTGTGTGTGTGTGTGTGTGTGTGTGTGTGTCACTTGTCTTTTGCTGAAAGAAAAATAAATTCTGTGTTTCCTGTCTTGCCAAGATGCCAATTGTGACGATCTTGAAGCCCGGTACCCCACACCCCGTGGTGCTGAGGCTGGCCTGTGGTGGTGTCAGTGACTGTACTCAACTTTCTACATTAGGGGGGGTAGGTCCATATCAAATTTTTGCCAGGTGTTTTCTCTTCTCTTTTTCTATTTTTTTTCTTTTTTCTTCGTTATTTCTTTTTGCTGGCTTTTTCTTTTTTTTCTTTTTTTTTTGTTTGCCTGTTTTTTGTTTTTTTTTGTTTTTTTTTTGTTTTTTATTTTATTAAAAAAATATAGTCTAATACTTTATTACCATATTGCTGGACATGGCTTTTTTAAAAATTGTGGCAGCATTGAATTTGTTTGAGTTTAGGTATGTTTCATTGCCATAAGAAAACATACTTTGATCATAAGCAACGTGTGGTAAATAGGCCCACAAACTCAGTGCCTTCAAAGGAGAGTGAAAAGTTTTGCAATATTTTGTTACAAGGTAGTTTGTGGCATATATCATGTGACCAGGAGGTGCCTGTGGTGTAATGGTTATCATCGTAGGAAATGGACACAGCAACATGTTCAAATCCTGGACGAGACTGATAGCGTTTCACATAGCACTAATACTCTTGGGAAAGGTATGAATCCAATTATTCTCCCTCCAGCTATGGGTAAATAGTAGGACAGGCTGGGTTCTTCAGCCTTGGTGAGGCAACTAGTCTAGGAGAAGGAAAACTCTGAATTCAAACCTGTTAAACTCCACTTAAAAATTGACCTTGTGTCATATCCTGCCTGAGTGGAGGGGTTGGTAAATAAGGATATATCATGTGACCAAAGCAGTCCAAACCATGGAAAGTACCTGCCATAGTTGGTAGTATTGAGATAGTTGGTGCGCTGACACATTGCACATGGCTTCATTCTGTGCATGATTTGATAGCTGCACAGATGAACGTGCAGTGTTGTCTATTTTAGAAATTTATGCTTTGAGTTCAAACTGGACTGCAGAAACAATTGATAAAATTTGTGCCAAAGGTGAAGGTGCTGTTGATTACAGTACAATAACCAGGTGGTTGAAGAAATTTCACTCCGATTTCATGAACCTAGACGGATCTTGTAAGCCTAAAACTGGATGGGAGGAGGGTATGCTCTCAAACCATTGAGGAAAATATGACAAGTTGCATTTGGAGAATATCAGGCGAGTTTGGTATCTCGCAGTCCTGTTTATGTTTGTCACCTTCATGACCTCTGCAAAAGCATTCACAGCTGCCAACTTGTGCCTCATGTTACCAAAATATTGCAAAACTTTTGACTCGCTCTAGTAGTTTGCCAAAATATAGAATAACATTGAAAATTTCAGGTGAAATTTGCATTTGGTGGCGAGTACAGATACTTAGGATATTAGGTCTTTATGGCCTTATAGGCAATTCACGTTTTCTTTCAAATAATCAAAGATTTTTTTTTTTTTTTAAATCACAACTAGTGTTTGCTTTTGTTAATCAACCCATTTTTTCCCTTCAATTTTTGTTTTTTTTTTAATTCAAAAACTTAAGACACTTTCAACTATTCTCTACAGTATGCCAAGGTGTTAAGAAACTTATATAACTTTGCCTACGACAGAGCAAGTATTACTTATATTTACCCAACCCTTCTGCCATGGGCAGGATGCAAGTCATTTTTTAAATAGAGTACAGCTGGTTTTGATTCAGTTTTCCTTTTAGATAAGTTGCTATAAAGTAAAGTTGTCTCCCTTTAGTCGAGGGTGACCTGAAGGCTCCCTTTTCTATAGCTACTATACCGAGGTATAGGGAAGGGTGCTACCCCGTTCCCAGGATTGCTCCACTTTACCCTTGATCCTTACCTTATAATGCTGAGTGTTAAGCTAGGTAGCATCAAGTACCTTTTTTTTTTTTTTTTTTTTTTTTTTTTTTTAAGTTTTAGGTATGACTCAACCTGAAATTGAACCCCAGTCTCCTAGACCATTGGTGAACACTCTACTCATTAGGCCAACGGCTCTGTATACTTGGGTTAATGGACCGGTCTACCCTACTATTTACTCATAGCAGGTGGTGGTGAGAGAAGAGATGGTTGTGTACCCTTGCCAAGGGAATAAGCATGAAATGGACTACAAATAGCCTCATCTTGGATTTGAGCCTAGGTTGCCAATTCCATTTTGTATGCCAATTACATTACCATGACAAATATTACTTGTAAGATAATTATTCTTTTAGCATTCTATGAATGTGTCCATGTAACTATCTTGATTTTGTCCTAAATACATCAGATTTATAATAATGTATGTCCTACCATGTTATCCATTAAAAATGATAGGATTATTTTCTACTACTGCTTAGTATATCTGTATGCTTTAACTAGGATCTGTGTAATATCTGTGCACTCAGTGAAGTGTTATACAGAAATACACACTCATTGATACATTATGCTTTATCAAAAGATGTCTTCAAACAAATTGACATTAAAAACTACAAATAATATTGTGTGTTGATAATTAAGTGCTCTCTGTTAATTATCTTGATGTTGAAAGCCATATAAGCCAGATTTATGCATTTAGTATATGCTACATTGAACTCTCTAACAGTGCTCCCAATTAATTATTTGGACATCTTACCAGAGAGAAGAATCAACCTGTCTCTCTCTTTAGAGAGAGAGAGACAGGCTAGGTTATATCAGATTTTTCTACCACCATTTCTGTCTTTGACTTTAGTATGCTCTTTAAGTCTGACCTTCAAAGGACAGCTTGTTGTTGACGTCTATACACGTGTGAATGTAAAGATGAAAATGGTGAGGCACCCAAAATAGTGGAAACAGTCAAAGAAAGCATAGAAGGATCTAAAAGTTGAAGGTTGTTTACAGAAGTATGAGTGGATTCCTGGAATCCACTTGATTATTCAAATGAGATAATCTCTAGGTGCAAGCATTAAAATTCACAGATGCTTGAGTACGTTGACTGTACCCTATAAGTAAAAGTAAAGTTGGTGACCGTAATCGAGGGTGACCAGAAGGCTTCCTTTTCAATAGCTACTACACCAAGATGTAGGGAAGGGCGCTACTCCTTTCCTTGGATTACTCCACTTTACCTTATATTGCTGAGTGTTAAGCAAGGAGGTATCACGTACCATTTTTAAAGTCTTTGGTATGACGTGACCTGGGATTGAACCCAGGTCTCCTGGATCATTGGCGAACACTGTACCCACTAGGCCAATGAACTGGTAACTACCGTTACATTACTGTACCCTACACTAAGGGGTAAGACATCCCATCTCCAAAGTGGTGTCCTGGGTATGACACTTAACTGCATTTGGTGGTGAGGCTTTGTTTCTGGATATTTGGGAAATGCGAAGTACTATTTCATTGGCATTACTATGGGGGTGGGGAGATAATTCACTAACTGCATCCCTGCAGAGGGATAAGACCTCTATGCCCCCTCCAAGTGTCCTGGATATGATCCTAGACAATCTGATGGTGAGGCTCTGTCTTTGGATATTTGGAGAATGTGGAGTACCCCTTTATTGCAATTGCTCCTTGGTCCACTCTGACCCGGAGTGGTAGCACCTGATAGTCCTATCTATGGGTCAAATAGAGCTATGTAACATTTAAAGTGAGTGCAAAGAAATGACTGATATTAAATTTTTACTATAGCAGTAATTGAAACCATTCAACTGTATGTAAAAAGAACTCTAGCTCATTATAAGAAAGTCAACAAAATGTTTACAAATCATATTTAATGTGTAAACAGAATGTGGCATTAAATAACCTGCAAGGGTTGATATGCCATAACACTAAACCAATCATTTACAATAAATGAATATACTCTTAAAAGAGTTTATGCTTAAGATTACATATTTTCAATGTTTAGAACTGGATGTCTATTTTGACATCTGGTGATTTCAAATGACTTCTGCTCCCTAAAGTCTTTTTCCCCCCTTCCTCTTCCGACCCTGTTTATCAGTATTACAAATGGGGAGGGATTGTCTTATAAATTTTTGTCTCAAATGATGTCCCTAGGCCTCGTTTTAGTGTGAAAGTAGTGTGGACAAAAACCCCTACGCAGCTTAATTTCAGCAAGAGGTATGGGGCACCCATTGAGAATCAAACTTGCTGGCAATGATCAATAACTAAACCAAAGCTTAGAAAATCAATGACTCGGCTGATTTGTTTATGATGGTGAAGGCTTGTGAATACTTTTGGGATGGTGCAAATATTTGCCACAGATTCTTTTGAACAGCATGGCTCAAGTTTTGAATTTCTGGTGCTTAAATGTTCTGTTCTGACTTTATCTTCCGAGAGGGACACTGTGGATCTGACCTCCAATCTTGGCACAGTCCTGGTCAAGTTTTTCTGGAAAACAAGCGGTTATCAATGCTTCAGGTCTGCCCACTTAACAATAGTATTGACCAAAGAGAAGAGCAAGTTATATATACACATACACACACACAACTTGGTGTAGCTGTTGGAGTTGCCCGAACAAAGTTGAACATAATGTTGAGATGCCTCAGCAACTTCATATCCTAGTTCTGGTCCTCCATATATATTTTAAGGACGTTTTATAACTCCATGGTCATTTATGTACCAATTAATGACCACAAGGCTTGAAACATTTCAGCTATGTTCTGATACACTTGATACAACATAAAAATGGGGGGGAGGCTTGTGGTGTAATGGTTAAAGCGATGGACTGCAGAATCGTAGTACGTGAGTTCGTACTCCAGTTGCGCTATTACGTTCACTTTCGGGCAAATACCCTTGGGAAAGGTATGAACCCCCTTATCCTCCCAGCTATGGGTTAAATAGTATCACTACTGTTCTTCTAGGAGAATGGCTTTGGCATTAAATAACCTAAAAAGAGTTGATATGCCATTAAACAAAGAAACCAAACCAAACCAAACCAAACAACATAAAAATAGTCTCAGAACTATAAGAATAACATATAGAAAATATAAAGACCGTCTTCAAAAGTTGAACATAATGTTGAGATGGCTTAATGACTTCATGTTCTAGTACTCCACTGAGACAAGTTTCTCTGCTCTGAGTGTCGGAATTTTAACTTTGTTTGCCATGACCTTTTTAACTCCTTCATTCACTGTGCAGCAAGATCCAAACTGTTAGAAATATATATCGTAGCAGTTGAGGGTGACCTGGAGGCTCCCTTTTTGATAGCTACAACACCAAGGTATAGGGGAGGGCACTACTTCTTTCCCCGGATTACTCCACTTTATCCTTGTTCCTTACCTTATAATGCTGAGTGTTAAACAAGGTAGCATCAAGTACCATTTTTTGAGTTTTAGGTATGATTCAACCTGGGATTGAACCCTGGTCTCCTGGTGAACACTCTATTAGACCAATGTCCGTATCCAAATTAAGTGCTCAATGTAAAGTTTGATATATGTAAACATATATAAATAAGCTTATGCCAAGCAAAATATTGAGAAACCAGATAATCAATAAGTATATTCCATTTTTATAAATTAATTTTGCCTGTCAATTGATAGGCTTTTCAGATGTATTTGAAAAAATTCTCTTTTTACTGTTAACTTTGGGGAATATTTTTATCTTGCGTAAAGATTCATGTTTCATAATTCGAATCTCTTTTTAAAAAAATCACTATATATTTCTGTTAAGATCCTCCAATGCGCAAAAAATACGAAATCTCTGATATGTAATAAATGATTTCATTGAATATTCTTATGTTATCGAGAAACAAGAATATATATATATATATATATATATATATATATATACTCAACAATTACTATGCTATTATGAATTTATTTTGATAATTGTGAATTGCCTCAACAGATGGCTGTATAATTGAATTGGAGATAAAATTTAATTATAAATTTTTTTCTTTCATGAAAAAGCCCCCCCCAAAAAAAAAAACTGTTTATGTATATCCATTTTTATTATACAGCCATCTGAAGAGGTAATTTGCAACTATCAAACTGTTGAAATAAATTTATAATGGCATAATATCTGTTGAGTTTACTTTGATATTACTGATATATATATATCTCAAATAACCTACAAAGGTTGTGATATGCCATTAAACAAAGAAACCAAACCAAACCAGATATATTTGTTCTGTATGAGTTTTTCTATGTTAGTAGCCATTACATCGAGCATTAGAATTATATGAAACTTCTATATTGTATATATAAATTATTCCATATAAGTCATTCTTGGACTTAAATTTATATGAATTATATATATATATATATATATACATACAAAGAAGATGAGTATAGAATAATTCAATTTGAGAATATATAAGAGGATTCTCATAAATCTCTAGGAGTGCTCAAGTATGATTATTAATAAATAAATTTACAGATATCATACATAGCAAATTCATAACGATTGGAAATTTAAAAACAAAAAAAACAAAATCCAGACCATTTGGATATAAATTTATTTCAGCTGGCCACTGATTAAGAGCCGTTAACCTCTTCAGATAACTGTCATGTCTATTTGAAGAGGTTGGCTGCTTTTATCATTAATCAAGCCAATGCTTAAAAAAAAAAAATTACATGGGTTGCAAAGGAGAATTTATTATTGTAAAGAAAAATGAAGTTTCATTCAGTATTTGAACTCTACTCGCCACCCACGCTTTCGTAATGGTTCATGCTGATTAGTAAAACCTAAAAAAAAACTGAATGCTGTCATGTGTTTTTTTTTTTTTTTTTTTTTTTTTTTTTTTTTTAAGGTATTTTGCAATATGGCGCCAGTCAAATAGTGCCCTTTTTTTTTCTTTTTTTTTTTTTAAGAGCAAATAATAGAGCATCTTTTGTAATGAACCTAAATTATTAGGTTTTTTTTTTTTTTTTTTTTTGTCTGAAGTGTTTAGCTGTTTTCAGGGTGCAGTTTATTTTGTAATTTGTCAACTAACATTCACTAATTCTTAACCTTGTCCTGAGTATAACACTAAATTGTATCCTGTGGTAAGTCACCACTTCATAGTCATTACTCCCAGGTCCACTCTGATCCGATTGAAAATATTTATTGGGATCCCGTCTATAGGAGAAATAGATCTGTTTGAAAATTAGCGAATCATTGTTAAATAGGAATACAGTAACACCCAGCTTTACATCATTTTGACCGAACACTAAATTGTCTTGTGGTAAAGGTTCAATCCTCAATTCCCTCTTCATTATCATTATTCCCAGGTCCACTCTGATCCAGATTGGTAATAGATCTGTAGGAGATAAGATTTAGAATCATATTGAGACTCATAATTATTCTCTCTGAAAACATTGATATTGCTATTACTTGAGTAGTATTGATGATACAAGGGTCATTCAGTAAATAAGGTGAATTTTGCCCAAAGAGTTGACAAATAGGAAGTTCTGTTTATACTTCATTTTTTTTTTTTTTTTTTTTTTTTTTTTCAAGGAAATTGATATTGACTGGTTCACAAAGACAGTCTGTATCACCCTCTTTACTGATTGCTGCATCTGGAAAGTCTTCCTTTTTGGACAGTCAGTGTTTATCCTCCTCTATGAACTCTTTTCAACTCAGGTTCATAGTGGCAAATCCGTGTTTAAGTCATTTGTTGAAAGTAAGACTTCTCGGTACAAATGGCACTTTGTTTTGTAAAATTCACTTGGATTACACTTATTAGCCACCAAAAATTTGACAGACCCCTGTTAAAACCTGAAGCACTCTGATTTGCTTCCTGGCACTGTCAGCTGGGACTATAGAATACACTGACTGCATCTCTGCAGAGGAATAAGACCCTCTCAATGAGTGTCCTGGATATGACACCAAATAATCTGAGGGTGAAGCTTCAGTAATGCTCGTGCTTTGGTGAATGCTGAGTATCCCTTCATTGTTATTACTCTCAGGTCCACTCTGACTCAGAATGGTAGCACCTGATAGGGTCTTATCTATGGGTCAAACAGAACTAAACTATAATTATACTAAACTGAATTATTTGAAATAGAACTGTTTTTGCATTTAACTGTATTTGTATTAAATATAGTGAAACCATTTAACTTTGAAAAAAATTAGCTCAGCCTTGTTTAAAAATATTAATCATATACCTAATATATATTTATAAAAAGGATTTAGCATTAAATAACCTACAATGGTTGATATGCCACAAAACAAAACCAAAACTGTGTGTAAGCAAATGACTTTGGTTTAAGTGAATTGTTAGTGATATAGAGCAATACTTGGAACCATTTAACTTTCTTGACATACTAAACTGAATTGTTTGAAATAGAACTGTTTGATCATTTAACCGTGTGTAAACAAATGACTGATATTCAATTGAATTGTTTGTGTTAAATAGCAGTTTTTGAAAACATTTTAACTGTGTGCAAATAAATAATTAATCATATAGAATTATTTGTAATAAGTGAAACCATTAAGCTGTGTGCAAAAAAAAAAAAAAAAAAGAGCTCAGGCTCGTTTAAAAATGTTATCTACAAAATGTGTTTACAAATCATGTATTTAGTATGTATGTATAAAAAGGGTTTGGCAGTAAGTAACTTACAATGTTTGATATGCCATAAAACCAAACTGAACTGCTGCCATTTTGAATAGTCTCAAAACAAATATTTTTGCTATAAACTAATTCCAAACTGTACGGAGTGTACATTAATGCAAAAAAAAAAGAAAAAAGTCCTCTTATATATTGAATAATCCTTGTATACAAATGTTAGCAAATTGCCATTAAGTATGAATGCCATCTGTGAGCAATATTAAATGAACCCTGGAGGCAACACCTACAAAGCGGCAACTGTACTGCCACCTACCACCCATCATGAAAACTATAAAAATTAGATGAACCAGACATGCTGGACACTGCTGGAGAAGTTGTGATGAGCTCATTGTGATGTACTTCTGTGGACCCCTTCACATGAATGAGCAAAGGCAAGATGACCAGCTCGAACCTATATACAGCAGCTCTGTGCCAATACGGTATGTAGCTCTGAAGACCTACAGGAAGCAATGGACGATAGGGAGAGGTGGCAAGAGGGGTTCAGGGATATCTGTGTTAATAGCACGACATGATGATGAAAGCCATAATACCTGCTTAACATTATTTAGCTTATGTTGAAGTCATCTTTACACAATTACCGGACTAAATTTCAATTTAGCAAATGTCATTATAACCAATATGAGGTCACCAACATCATAACAAAAGGATGTGAAATAGTTTCCTAAAAATATATATTTAAAATAAATAAAATGTTTAGAAATTGACGGGAAAAGACAAAAGAACCTGAGAATTTAAAATACAATAAAAACACTACAAAAAAAATGTCTATATAATAGAATATTCTTTTAATCTTCATAAGATTTATATTCTTTTTCATGTTTAGAATAATTTTAAGTTTTTTTTTGGGGGGGGGATCCAAGGCATTTTTGAGAACAAATTACTAGGGTAAATAACATGACTTACACTGTTTTATTATTCTTTAAAAAAAAAAAAAAAAATGTTCTTCAAGGATTATAGTCTTTGATTGTTTTGACACTAGTTCTCATTTAAAGAATTACATCCAGTTTATGTAAAAACTAGGGTTACGTTTTGGCTTTCGGAACTAGTTAATGACTGTCAACTTAACTGTTTATGGGGGGGGGAACAACGATTTCCCATCAAATAACCGGAGATGGGTTGACAGTGCATAAAACTCATCAAGAATTCTGAACTTTAGATCTACCAAAAAAAAAAAAAAGTTGGTATAGAGACGGTGTTAGCTAATTGGTTAGGTGGAGTCAAGTTGAATTTGTTGGTCTCAGAATAGATTAATCTCAAAAGAACGCATAATCAGATGTTACATTAGAGACTTAATTGAATTTCTTATCTAAATTAATAGATATCGTAATTTTCTATTTAAAAACTTTTTTTTTTTTAATCAACGAAACAAAAATTTTTGAAATGACAGATTTTAGCTATCTAATTTAAATTTAAGTAAATTATGAATTTTATGAAATTAAAATTATCTATTGAATTATACTGATTTAAAAATAAATTATATTATTTGACCTGAAAATAGTTTCTGTTACATACCTATGCGTAAATCCTTTTTGTTGAGATTTTGCTAAATTGTTTTATCTTGCTTCATAAATTTTTGTACTAAATAAAACTACGTATTTGTGTGTATTAAAACGAACTACATATTAATTTTTGTGTGTGCGCACTAACAAAGTTTTAGAAAATTCAGTCATTAATAATTTACTCCAAATGTGGTCATAAAAAAGGTATTTTTTTTACTGTAAAAGATTCATCTTTTTAATATCCTTAAATCCATAAATTTTTAGATATTGAAAATATTAAATTGAAATGTTCTTCTACAAATCATTATTTTTTTCCATGGAACAATGTTAATGATGCTGTACTCTGTCAAATGTCTTTTTTTTTTCTTTTTCTTTTTTTACAACACACACACACACACGAGAGATCATTATAAAAACTAGAAGTTCGGGTGACCTATGACTGCTTTTCAATATTCACTATGTTCTTTCCCATCATAGACTTAGTTTAACTAGTGTTTTGGGGTTTGTGTTTTGGGGGGGGGTTCTTAATGCCAGTGTTAATTTTCCAGGGCTTCCTTGAATTCCCTCCCACCTCCATGCAATTGTAAGATTTTTTGATTCCCTCTCCACTCCAAAGAATAAAAATATTTGAGAATTTTTTTCTTTAAAAAAAAATGTTATCAAAATTGTGATATTAAAATTGGTTAGAACTCGCTTTTCCTTTTCTATAGAACAAATGAGTTAGTGATTTTGTTTCCTAAAAATCTTTTGGGGTAATTATCAAAAATTTTTGCCTGGAATGCTTCCAGAAACTCAGCCTCATACACATATGCCATATTTGGTGAATTATATATATATAATTCTAACAGTGCTCAATGTATACCTATTGATATAAAAGTATATAGAAAAACTTACATACAGAGCATATATATATATATATATATATATATATATATATTACACACACACACACACACACACACTAAGTACTATGTAATTACATTTTCTGCTCTATGCCTCATTATTAATATTTAATGTTTTCCTGGGCTCCTTTTAATAGTACAATTGCATTAGAAAAAGAAAAAATTTATATAATCTCCTTATAAAGAAAAAAAAGAATTTCTTACACAATCTTTCTAAAGAATTGACATTAAAATTTATTCAAGTTAAGTTTTTTGGGTTTTTTTTTTTTTTTTAATCAGATGTCAAAGATCTTTTTAAAAAAGATAGGTTTTTAAGATTTTATTGTAACCTCTCCATATTTACAATCTCAAACCTTACCTAATCAATGTCAGCAACTTATTATTTTAACTTAAGATTCTCTAATTATATATCACCCCCTCCTGTTTGAATTTCTTGATGGGATATTATCATTTAAAGATGTCTTCTGATTAATCTCAACATTAAGGTACTCTAGCCATAAAACTTTTACCTGTTGTCCTTGGTAGGTAACCTTCCGGAGAAATTCAAACAAAATCCTTTATTCAATCCACAGAGTAAAAGTGGTTCTCATTCTGCTGTCCATGCCTAGAAGGATGTCTCTTACCATCTTAGAATATGCTGACTATATCTATCTATCTCTCTCTTCCCCGGGCAAAAGGAAGTAAGACTTCCCTAAAAAAAAAACTGCATTTAATGGTGAGGCTATAGTTCTGAAGATCTGGGGAATGTGGAGTACCTCTTGATTGCCATTACTCCCAGGTCCACTCTGACCTGGAGTGGGTCCCATCTATGAATCAAATAGGTTTGTGTGCAAATTATTTGTGATAGATTGGAATACTTGATATCAGATAGCTATATACAAAAACCTTAAACTACACAAAAATGAATGTACAATGTATGCAATTCTCTAACCTCTAGGTATAAAGTAACCCCGACAGGTTAAAATCAATAAATCATAAACTTAGTTCATCATTGAAAGTGTACACATGCCAAAGAGTATGTTCTGGAAATCTGAGGAGTGGAGTACGTTTTCATTGCCATTACTCCCAGGTTCACTTTGATCAATGGTTAGATACATAAGGCAATAACCATAAATGTACAATTCTCTAACCTCTAGGTATAAATTAACCCCCAACAGGTTGACAAAATCAGCTCTTTTGATCGTGATTTATTTATTTATTTTTTTTTATTAAGAATAATTAAATTACTGGTAAATGTTTTACTATGGAAATGTTTTGTTTTTTTTCTGTGCTCTAAAAATGTATAAATTGATATGTAGATGTTTATTGATGGTTTTAAAATCATTTGTGCTTCTAGAAGTTCTTGTAGTTAAAGATATTTGAAACTGCTTTGCCTCAATCTCTGCCATGCAGTTGTCTCTCACTGCTTGTCCTAGTCAGATATGCTTCTGCTTGCTACTCTCTCTCTCTCTCTCTCTCTCTATATATATATATATATATATATATATATATATATATATATATATATAATTTTAAAAAACTTTTATGAATAGCTGAAAAGCATGGAAGTGTTAAGCGCAAAAAAAAAAAAAAAAATCTGTACTGGTAACGATCTACTAAAATGTCTAATCTAAATATGGTAATCTTTTTCTCTTTCTATTTTCTTTTAATTTTTTTTTTTTTTTCTTTCTTTCTGCTAGTCTTTACTTTCTCCTGTTGTCTCACTCTTACCTTCTTAGACTCTTATAAAGGCTACTTCCTCAAAGCTGCCAACATTTCCACATAGTTCTGATTTAAAAGTGTGACACACAAACGATAAGTAGGTGCTTTGTTACAAACAAATGTATTAATTTATATCTATTTAAAGGAAAATTTAACCAACCCACCTGTAGATGATACAAAGAGCCATCGATTAACAACTTATTCTGAAATCTCACACAATGTTTTATATGACTGAAGTCACCCACTATATGCCATTTCATAATGAAAATCCAGGTGGATATAGACCCCCCACCCTATATTATCACCATTTGTCTAGAAAACTTCTGGTTGGGAGGAGAGGAAATATTAAAAGTTCATTGACTAAAATTTGCAATCTTAATTTAAAATCAACATTTCACACACAATTTCTCTTATTTTGTGATGAAAGTGACTTTGTTATTTTTTGTTCCTACTAGAAAATATATATTTATTTTTAATAACCCTTTTGTTGTTACACATTTGGCAAAGCATTTTATGGCTAGAATGCATTTCTGACTATAAAATAAGTTTGCAAAAGTGGGAGGAATTATTGGGAATTCACAATTACAGTACTGCAATATACCATTGGTGTCTCATAATTATTTATGAAACAATTTTTTTTATTCACTGATTCTCCGAAAAATGACACTTTTTACTAAAATTCTAGAAGTAATAAAGTTTTTTTGATTTTGAGGGACCAGAGCGTATCAAACAAGAAGCCTTTTTGAGGGTGGGAAACATGTTGTGCAAAATCCAAAACTTTTAAGTAATGTGAACTAAAGATGCATCTTACCTTCACTCGTTAAGTATATTTGGTTGACTCCAGTTGCTTCTCACACTAAAAAAAGGTTAATAAATGATATTCGATGATTTTAAAGTTTCAGTTAATGAATAACCTCCTTGATTGTCGTAAGTGATGAGTCACATTTCGAATGCTGCGTTGTGTGTGTGTGTGACTACAGTTAAATTTCTAGCATCAGGCTTTGTGGAAATATATTTGAATTGCCTATTACTATGACTATTCATCTATAATATACATTTTTCACCCTTAGACTTTAAAGCTTAAAAGGAAAGTAAAGTTTGCGACCGTAGTCGAGGGTGACCTGAAGGCCCCCTTTTCGATAGCTACTACACCAAGTTGTAGGGGAGGGCACTATTCGTTTCCCAGGATTGACCCACTTTACCTTTGATCCATACCTAATAATGCTGAATGTTAAGCAAGGAGGTATAATTTTTTAAACTTTGGCATGACTTGACCTAGGCTTGAACACGGGTCTCCCAGGCCATTGGCAAACATTCTAACCATTAGGCTAATGTCCAGTTCAGGAATCCATGTGTAAAAGTAAATTATATCTATCGTTCAAACTCACTAATGTGTAACAAACACTTATTTTATACCACTACATAACAATAGCTACTGGATTGCATGATCGTTTGTTTCTTCTATTGTAAACTTATTTTTACTGAAAGTTTGTCTTCGTATAAACATATCCTTGCGTTTGCCTTAAATATTGTTTAAATTTTATCTTTTAAAACTGGAGGAAATTACTTAATAAGTAATTGATAATCCCAAAAAGTAAGCGGACAGTCAAATGCTACTAATGCCATTGTCATTCAATAGTATAATTCCACACGATGGGATTTTTGATGTAAAGTTTTATACTTATTTCTTTACTTAGGGTCATCAAGAGAGAATGTGCACCATTTTGGGGGCTTCCTATAACGGTTAAACATAAATTATTTCTAATCGATAGAAACCTGATGAAAAGTTGACCAAATGTCAAATTTAGTATAAATTTAACTGCTATAAAATTTGAGAAAAAAAAAATTTTTTTTTTTTTTTTTTTTTTTTTTAATCATTGCGTATTATAGGCAGGAAATATTTTTTTACATGATTTTGTAGATGAAAATTAGATATATATTATACATCACTAATTATAGTATGTTCCATTTGTTGTTCCATTTTTTTCTGTTCACTGGATAATCTCTGAATATGATTTAGAAAGCATGATGCCATGTGCAACTATAGACAAATTCCTAGCTAAAGATACTATGATAGAAAAGGATAATATTTAGCCATTTGCTTTGAGATATACTTATGCTAAACTGAATTGTTTGAAATAGATCTGTTTTGACATTTAACTGTTTGTAAATAAAAAAAAATAATATACTAAACTGAATTGTTTAAAAATTGATTTGGTGTTAAATGACCGAAAAAGGGTTGATACAATGTAAAACAAAACAACCAACCTGTAAATGGGATTATTATGGCGTAATGGCTAAACTGTTGGACTTTGTCCTTAAGTAAACGAGTTCGATCACCAGTCATGCTATTATGTTCACTTTTCGACTAATACCCTTGGAGAGAGAGGTGTAAACCCCGTTATTCTCCTAGCTATGGGTTAAATAGTATCCGTACTGTTCTTTTTCAAGGATGGTTGTTAAATAACCCTCAGAGGTTGATATACCACTAAACAAAGAAACAAATGCTTTGAGGTGGAAATATTTATAAATGCTAAATATGAGGGAGGTGACGGGGGTGGGGTTAAAAAAAAAAAACATGGTAGGTAATCTATCAATAAGTGATTTAAAGGTCTCAAAGTAATGTGATGAATAGGAATTACATTATTTATAATATTTAACTGTCAGTCCAAAGTTATGTCCTGTTGGTGGTGCTTCAAATAGGCTGATAATATATCCCCTGCAGAGGGGCTATGACCCCCTCCCCTCCTCAAACCAAATCTGATGGTGAGGTTATAGTTTAGGAACTCTGGGAAGTGTCGAGTACCCCCCACCTTTGCCATTTCTTCCAGATACATTTTAATCCCAAGTAGTGATAGTACCTGTTACAGTCCAATCTATGGTCCTATCCAAAGACATTAAGAGAAAAAGAAATAAGCTTTATCAATTAACTGTGTGGATGTTTTATTTATATATAGTTCGTTTTTCAACTTGAAAATGTGGCACTAGTTGGGGGGGGGTCCTCGTGGTGTAATGGTTAAAGTGATGGACTGTGGGATTGCAGTAAGCAAGTTCGTACCCCAGTTGCACTATTACATTCACTTTCGGGCAAATACCCTTGGGAAAGGTATGAACCCCCTTATCCTCCCAGCTATGGGTTAAATAGTACCACTACTGTTCTTCAAGGAGAATAGCTTTGGCATTTATTAACCTACAAAGGTTGATATGCTATTAAACAAAGAAACCAAACCAAACTAGTGGGTGGGTGGTACCAAAGATTTGAAAAATGCAGCTGAGAAAACGTTAAGGAATTTATTTTTTATTTTTTAAAATCCTTTTCATTCAAATATCAGTTTTTATGTTATGGTATGTTTTGCCTATTATTGAATATAATAGTCCACTTGTGATTTACTGTTTAGAAGAGGGGAATCCTTGTAGCTAATGGGCTAAACTGTAACATAGTCATGCTATTGCATTTACTTTTGGATTAAGGTCCTGGGGAAAAGATCTGAACCCTCTTATCCTTCAAGCTGTGAATTCTTCGACAAGAAAGGCTTTGGCTTTAGATAACCTGAAGGTTGATAAGGCATTAAACCAGGTGGAATTAGCATTGATGTTATCATCAGGATATGAGAAAGACCAAATCCTGGATAAGTTAGCTTTCACTTTGTGCTAATGCCCTTGGGAAAAGGCATGAATCCATCTCTTCTCCACCCAATAGTGAAGCAGACTGTTCTTTAGCTATGGTTACACAACTTCTCTTAGAAGGAAAACTGAATTCAAACCAGCTGTACTCTGTTTAAAAATTGACCATGTGCCCCACTTAACTTGTGGGGAAGTTGGATAAATGGTCATAATTTGGTTGCCATTGTCAGACCCCAATATGTAAGTGGGAACTGGCAGAAATATATGAACAAATACTCAGTCCTGTTTGGGTTCTCATTTCCTTAGATTATGTGAGGCAAATATAAGTTTTTAAAGGGATGCATGCTTTTTTTTTTTTTTTTTTTTTTTTTTACACACTCTAGTATAATTTAGGGGGTTTGAGTAACTAATGATATAACTCCTGATTTTAGAATTAATCTGTAAACAGGTTGTCCAGTCGGTAGTGGGGCTGTAAAATACACTGACTGCACCTCTGCAGTGGAGTAAGACTCTCCCCTTCCTTACAAGTGTCCTAGATATGACACTAAAAAAATCTGATGCTGAGGTTCCAGTAATTCTGGATCTTTGCGGAATTTGGAGTACCCCTTTGTTACTATCACTCCTAGATCCACTCTGGCCCAGAGTGGTAGCATTTGATAGGATCCTATCTATGGGTTAAATAGAACTAAATTTTATACTTATGCTAAACTGAATTGTTTGAAATAGATCTGTTTTGACATTTAACTGTTTGTAAATAAAAAAAAAAAATATACTAAACTGAATTGTTTAAAAATTGATTTGGTGTTAAATGATCGAAAAAAGGTTGATACAATGTAAAACAAAACAACCAACCTGTAAACGGGATTATCTACTGTGATCCAGCTAGATTATCTGTAATCTAATCTTGAGTACGGGGTGTAATCGCAAAAATGCTGGACTCAAACCAGTTGGAAATCCAGTTGTGCTATTACATTCACTTTCAAACTAATACCCTTAGGATAGGCATGAACCCCGTTATCCCTCCCAGTTATGGGTTAAATTGTATCATTGCTGTTCTTCTACAAGGATGGCTTTGGCATTAAATAACCCACAAAGATTGATGTGCCATTAAACAAAGAAACCAAAACAATCATGCGTAAATTGAAACATTTATGGTTTTGTCAGTATATTTATTTTTCAACATGATCTTTTCTTTTTGAAGTTGAAGATGAAATTTTAAAATAAGGTGTAGTAGTTGTTTTTTTTTTATTTATTTATATATTTATTTTTTTAAGATAATTTTTCCAAAATTATCCTCTTACTTGTCAATGCACTTAATTCAGTAGTGAATATAAATGACGTGGACTGATCTGATCATTATGCTGTAAAAAGGTCCAATTGAAAAACAAAACTTATGAACAAGTGTCAGACTACAGATTTATTGTTCCTCTCTTGTATATGTTTTGTTTTATGATTTTTTTAAATTTATTTATTTTTTTTTAAAAACTATTTTCCAATCACTTTTTCTCTCTTCTTTCATATCTCTTTCTCTCCCCCCTTGACTGATAAAGTTCTTGTCAACCCTTTCTAAAAATAGAATTATCCTTGTCCATCTGAAATATAAAATTTCTAATACCAGATTAATGTCTACTTAAAACTACCTGCATTTATATTTGCTTATTCATAGGGACGTGGATGTTTCCATAACCTTTGAGACCAATGAAAGATTCTGTGACAAATAATGGCACCTCATGTTAATGGGAATTACTTAGCGGTGTCCATTTTCTCTCCTATAACTTCTTTGCTTATTTGGGTATCATATTAATGGCATCTCTCTTGGCAGTGTCCCATCTCCCCCTATTATTTTACCACACATTTTTTTTTTTTTTTTTTCAACATAATCTCCTTCCTTGTTAATGCTTTTAAGTCAGGGATGAAAATCAACCACGTCGATCAAAATTCTTTTTGACTTGCAGTTCTAACCCACTGGGCTGAGAGATGCTCCAGCCAGCCATGTTCACTGATAGACAGATCAGGTCAGGTGTGTTTTGGTTTGGTAGCAGTTGATTGAGGCTGCCTGACATGGGTGTTGGAGAGGCCCAGCATTCACATCTTGTGCCTGAGATTAGCATTCCTTTACCCCCCCCCTCGACTTTTCGCCTGCCGCCTAAGGTGCCCCTTTTTAGGGAGATGCTGATGAGGCTCAAGGGATTTTTGGAACCGCTCAGCATGTATGGGCTACAGTCCTGCACCTGGTTCTCCATGATAAAAGACTTGTGCTATACTCGTGCATATGTGAGGGGTGTTTGACAAATACCAGATTAAAATTTTTTTTCTGGAAGTGCCCGTAGTGTAGTTATTATCGTCGTAGGAAATGGACACGGCGACACGAGTTCAAATCCTGGACAAGACTGATTGCATTTGACATAGCACTAATACCCTTGGGGAGGTATGAATCCAATTATTCTCCCTCCAGCTATGGGTAAATAGTAGGACAGACTGGGTTCTTCAGCCTTGGTTAGGCAACTAGTCTGGGAGAAGGAAAAACTCTGACTTCAAACCTGTTAAACTCTGCTTAAAAATTGACCTTGTGTCATATCCTGCCCGAGTGGAGGGGTTGGTAAATAGTACCAGATTAAAATTTAAGTCATAGCCATTATGAATGTTCTATTGGTTAGAAAATTAAGCTAGCAGTGATTTTGAATGTCATTGAGTGCCCCCATTCTTCTGCTCGGAGGTGCTCGTAGTGTAGAAATAGAAAATGGACACTGTAATCTGAGTTCAAATCCTGGACTAGATTGTTTCCATTTCATGGTACTGATAGCCTTGGAAAAGGAGGCATGAATTCAATCATTCTACTTCCTTGGTATGGGTAAATAGTAGGGCAGATTGGGCTCTTTAAACTTTGGTGTGCCTACTGGTTTTGAAGGGAACCTCTTAATTCAAACCTGTTAAAATTTCACTTTAAAAAAGAAAATGACTTTGAAAACCTCAAGCTTATCAGATATATATATATATATATATATATATATATACACATGAAACAAGCCCACCTACAAAGCATATTCCTGTGAAGCAAAATTTACATATTAGTCTTTGTCTAATCTGATAATTTGCTTAAAGACAAATATTTACCTACAAATCATTCACACACACACACACACATATATATATATATATATATATATATATATATATATTTGGTCCAGTTAAACCAGAGTTGGGAGTAATTCCTTCAGGACAAGAAAATCATTCAAGAGCTGAACATTTAAATTTTCCTGGTAGGGAGCAACATTAAATGACCTATACAAGTTGATATGCCATTAAGCACCAATTAACTGTACTTCTGGCTTTGTAATAAGTTTAGTAAATGACAATTATCATAGGACAAAACTATTAATATGAATTGTAGCAATTGCTATGTGGCAGAAAGAAATGTTATCTTAACTGTCCAATAATAATTTCTGCGTTTGCCTATGAATTTCATACACAATGTCACAACTATTATGGGACAGAGTTCATAGTATATGGCTTTCTGTCTCCATAACAATTGTTAAATTTCTTGTATGAAATTTTCCAATTATTTTAGGCAAAGTGCAATTTCAAAAAAAAAATTCTGTCTGTCATGAATATCATGAAATTTAGATTATGAATATATTGCATTGTATTTCTGTGTTTGTTATAAGAAGGTGCTGAAAAGTTATCTGCTCGAGCAAGGATCAGTGAGTATATTGGTTTCAGGGTGGGATATTGAACTTAGAAAAGATGGAGAATGAAACAGAGTAACATCCCATATTCAAAGAAATAGGCATTGTTTTTGTTGTATATTTAAATGAGGCCATCATTTGCTGACACATGATCTAGAATCACTAAACCTGCATATTATTTCGGCAATTCAATATGTATAGCATATTGGTTAAGTTTTTTTAACACTTAATAAATTTTAAGAAACTTCAGTGTGTGTGTGTGTGTATATATGTACACACACACACATCTGTAATGCAGAGAAAGAAAACTCTGTGTACTGTTACCATGCCATTATAAATTTGAGTTTGTAGAGGCAGGTGAAAAACTAATTGAAATAAATTTATAATTTCTCGTATATGAATATTTCAAGCACAATCTCTGCAGATAACTGATATATAATTAATCTGGTTGCTTTGAGGACATTTTTGCATTCCCTTGTAAAGATTAAGTTTTACTCTAATAAGAAAGCTAGTTATCAAAAATTTAGTTGACCAAAAGTCGGTGTTCAAAATTGAAAGAATTTTGGAAGGAAAACCCTGCTGTAGACTCCAAAAGGCTTAGAGTATTTAAAAGCGGATAGAAAAGTTTGTAAAACTCTTAAGTTTCTCATTGTTATTATCAGGTGTGTGTGTGTAGGGCTGATTAGAAAGATTTATTCAAATTTGGTCCTGTGCAAGTTTTTTTCTTAAAACTAAAACTGATTAAAACAACAAAACAATATGGTAATACTATCTATAACTCTGATTCCCTGCCGATTTTGGGTCATGCCCCAATTCAGTATTTCTAAAATTCTTAGATATTCAAAATTTTTACAGCAATTCATGTGAAGGAAGCTTAAAAGGCCATTAACTTGGTCTCTAAAGAAGCTCCACCAAAATATTACCATGCCCCATTGGTTGGAATTACTGATCTATAGAAAATAACATTGCAAAAACCATTGATTTTGAAATGATTTTGTAGGGTCGAGGGCTTCACTCCCAATTGTCTAATTGGGCTCTTCATACTTCCTTCTAACAAGTGCCCTGGGTATAACACCAAACTGCATCTGATAGTGAGGTCTGGAACTTTGGGGAATGTCGAGTGCCATGACTCCCAGGTCCACTCTGACCTAGAGTGGTAGTAACAGTTATAGTCTCTTCTAGGGATCAAATAGAACTATTCAATCATATACTAAGGATTATTATTAATTTGAAACTATATAGCTATATGCAGATTGTTTGTATTTGATAGCAATTCGATTTCTGAAGTACTCGTGTTAAATAACAATGTTTGAAACTATTTAACTGTGTGCAAACAAAAGTGCTTAATATTAAATTGAATTATTAGTATTAGATAGATAGACTTGAAACCATTTACAGACCAGTCAGCTGTAGAATACACATATTACATTTCTGCAGAGGGATAAGACTTCTGCTTCAATGAGTGTCTTGGATATGACACCAAACAATCTGAGGGTGAGACTCCCAGGTCTAATCTGGTCCAAAATGGTAGTATCTGATAGGGTCCTATCTATGGGTCAAATAGAACGGTTTAACATCTTAAACTGAGTGTAAACCAATGACTTATGCTAGATTGAATTGTTTGAAATAGAACTGTTTGATCATTTAACAGTGTGTAAACAAATGAATTGTTAGTGATACATAGCGATACTTGGAACTATTTAACTTTGATGTTTATAAATCATATATATCTAATATATATTTATGAAGAAGATTTGGGATTAACCTATAATGGTTGAGATGCCATAAAACCAAACCAAACCAGACTTTAAACCATTTAGAATTATTTGTGTTAGGAATACTTGAAACCATTTTACTGTATGCAAACAAATGAGCTCTGACTCATTTTAAAATTAAACCTTTAAACAATTCTCTTACAAATGTTTAAACATAATTTGGCATTAAATAACCCATAAGGGTTGATTGATATTCCATAAAACAATCCAACCAAACTAGACCCACACTTCCTGTGAACGTGTGTGTATGAATGGAAAGGATTATGGGAATTTTAAATGCTTGTTAATTTTTTTTTTTTTTTCCTGTTCTCTTTTCTCATTGGCTTATTGTCTGCTATTGTCTATCTCTGTCCTTTCAGCCACCATTGCTCCCATCAACCCTGGCAGCATCCCCAGTGTTGTAAACCCTGTCTCAAATGCCAATGCTAACAGAACTTCAATTGGAGGAGGAATCAGCCCAGCCAGCTTTAGTTCACAGGTGCTGCAGCATTTCACATGACCTTTCAATAAGCATTTACTCACACAGGCATACATGCATACACGTAGTATAAAAACTTGTGTGCTTGTTATATATATATATATATATATACACACACACACTCACAGTATGATGGTCATATAGGTGAAAAACTAACAGTTACCAAGCACTATTGACTCTTTTTACACTCCTAATATAAGCTCTAACACCAATATTCAGCACTATTTATATAGAAAACTACATTGTTATATATATACACACACACACACTCACTAAACGTACATTGGTTGTGGTACAAGGCCAAGTATGGGGCATTTGGTGAAAACAAAACTTTGAGTTGCCCATATACATACACATACACACACTGATTCTCCCTCCAGCTATGGGTAAATAGTTGGGTGGACTGGGTGTATGGCTACCAGTCTAGGAGAAGGAAGGCTCTAAATTGAAATCAGCTGTACTCTGCTAAAAAAAAAAAAAAAATTGTGTTGCCTCCTGCCTGAGGCAGATAGTTTGGGTAAATCCGGACATATACAGGTAGATATATACACACACAGGCACATATAGGATGAGGCTGTTTGCATTTCACTTTGTGCTAATGCCCTTGGGAAAGGCTTGAAGTCATTCTCCTCCCAGCTATGGGTAAATAGTAGGGCAGACTGGATTCTTTTGCTCTGATTAGATTAACAGCCTAGAAGGAAAACTGACTTCAAACCAGCTTTACTCCACTTTAAAATTGACCTTGTGTCACACCCTGCCTGTGAGGGGAAAGGTTGTGTAAACACCTAATTTAAATACACATAATACACACACACACCCACACACATTAAAAAATATATATATATATATATATATATATATATATATATATATATACTGATATACATAATATATTTACACACAACATGATGTCTACAAAAAAAAAAGATGCAGTTTCAAAAATTTATTCAAAATCTATTTAAGATATTCACTGATGATAAAAAGTTTTGTAGAGGAACGCTTGAAGTTTATTGCTGCAACTTAGTCAAATCATCATTGAAAATTAGATGCTCTCTAAAAGTATTATCACAATGCTCCAGCATATCTGTCCTAAAATCATGAAGTATGATCTTGTCTCATTTTGCAATTAGAATTATTATTTGCGGTTCCTAAGAAGAAAATTTTTTCCAAACAGTCTTATATGGAATTTTTACCTCTTTCCCTATCTTCGTTGTGGTTAACTAGTATGAACATACTCAACTGTTTTTTTGGATACTAATGGTCCGCCATAACTTTTTACCTTTACCACAAACATCCTGTCATTTGGTATTTCTCATACCGGTTGAAGATGGATTATCTAGTCGGGGCAGTGATTTCCTGAAATATACTCTGAAATGCCGTTGTGTGACAGTAGCAGAATTCTTTCGGCACGAAAAATATCTTCTCAACAGCTTTAGTTTTTGGCACCCTGACTGTGACATTGGAACACCTGGTGCTGCTGAAATCCTTAATAATAAACTTCAAGTGTTTCTCTACAAAACTGTGTATGGTGAGTTTCAACATTTTTTTATTTTATCTTTTTTTTTTTTTTCGCCCCATTATATTCTTATTTAATTTTTTTGGAAAATTTTTTTTATCGATAATTGGTATATAACTGGAATAAGTTTATCTGTATATTAGGAGTATCATTGTATAATATGAATTTTGGTGTAGTCTTTGTGCGTGCCTGTGTATGTGTCAGATGAATGAATAAATCATAAAACCATTTTTCTTAAATCCAGAAAATACTCAAATACTGGCCATTAGGTTTCCCAATTCTCTGCAAAGAGGTAAAGCCCCGCCACCCACCCATCAACAAGTCTCCTGGATAAGACGCGAAACAGTCTGAGGGTGAGGTTCCAGCAATGCTGGAGCTTTGGTGAATGTGGAGTACCTCTTCATTGCTATTGCTCCCAGGTTTACTTTGGCTCAGAGTGGTAGCACCTGATAGTCCTATCTATGGGTCAAATAGAACTGTGTACTTATGCTAAACTGAATTGTTTGAAATAAAAACTGTATAAAAATGGATTTGGCATCAAATAACCTACAATGGTTCATATGCCATAAAACCCAAACAAACTGGCCATTAGAACAGATATAAAGCCTAAAATAAATTTTCATATCCTCATGCTGATTTTATAACTAAAAGATGAAAGAAATACCATCTTCAGATGAAATAGTTGCGTTTTTCATCTAAAGACTTTTTTTGGGGGGGGGGGGGTCTCCACTCTCTCTCTCTCACGTGATTTGTCTTCTGGGATACGAAAGGACCGCCTGCATAACCTTCTTTACTGACTTCAAAAGTTTTCTTTACTGGAGAGTTCATAAATTGTCTTTAACTGAGGCTTGTCACAAATTTATGTTTAGCCCATTCATAAAGATTGTTATATATATATATATATATATATATATATATATATATATAACCTGCTTCTATTTACATATCACTGATTGTTCTGTAAATTTCTTAGTGTGCCATTGTCAGCTACAAAATATTTGCTGATAGACCTCAGTTCCAGGCTGGAGCACCTTGTTTGATTTGCTGCCATTTTTGTATAGCTTCATAATTATTTTTGTGAGATTTTTAATAATTTTTGGTATAAACCAAAAACACATTTATAGAAAAAAAATTTAACTTTTTTTTTTTTTTTTCTTTTTTTTTTCACCCTTTTTAAATAACCCTTACACACACTCAATTTTTTTTTTTTTCGTGCACATGTATATTTTGTGTGAGATATTATCAAAAATCTTTAAAACTCACTGTACTTTTGCCATTACCTAGAGGTTGATATACATGAGTAACTGGTGAGGTACTATTTCTCCATTACTCTGGCCTAGCAATCATTTAACCAGTTAGGCTGTTGAATAATAGATTACATTCTACACTTTTGGTTCAGCCAGCAACCTAAAGTTAGGTTGGGTACATAAGTGTAGAAAACACAGGGTTCTAAAGATTAAGCAAGAATAAAAATGGTTGGAAAATATTTATTCTATAAAAACTTTTTTTTTCCTCCATCAAAAGGCTGAGGACTTTTCTCTTTTTTTTGTATGTGTGTATCATATTTTGACTTTAAATAACCCATGAAAGGTTATGCCATTAAACAAATAAACCAAACCATTATCTGAGAAGCTCTACATTAAGCTTGACTTTGTGTCAAACCTGCCCTTACAGGTAGGCGGGTAAATTTCTTGTCTTCATATGCATGTGTATCATATTGTGTCTTAAGGAGACTTAATTTACTAGTTCTCAAACCTTTTGAAGTAAGGATCCCTTTCTATTTCTGGATTTATCCCATGGACCTCCATATAGATAAAATGAAATCTTGTGGACCCCCATAAAAATGAAATTGATCAAAAATATTTTATGAAAATCTTCCCCAATATTTGCATTTCATAACGACATTTCTTGAAGGAGATATGCTTTCCTTGATTGACACAAATTGTCAATTCTTAGTGATATTTTTGACAAAGATACATGTAATTCACTTTGCACAAGTCTAGATCCGTGTTTGGTCATCATATTGGTAAGTGCTAATAATATTTTGCATTAATATTGTTGCAAAAGGTACCAGTATTTTCACCGCTTTTTTGAGACGGTCATGGATATTCAGTAGCCATGCTAAGCCAAAATTTTGGGAGGGCTTACTATTTAAACTAAATTTTCATAGGTGTGTACTAGTAACGAATTTGCAGTTCTGTCGCTATTTGCATTCCTCACCACTCACCCAAAACAGCGTATGCTGACCTCTGCTGTTGATGTTGCGAATCAACTTTGTTCCCCCAAGTACAGTTGGAAAACTGTTAGTATCACGGGTATTGTTTTAAAGAAAAAAAAATTTCAAACTTAGTTATGCAAGTTCAAATCCTGAATAAGACAGTTTGCATTTCATTTTGTACTAAGAGAAGGGTCTGGGTGGGGGTCTCTAGCTTTGATAGGGCAACTAGTCTTGGAGAAGGAAAATTTGTTTAACTGCTGTACTGTTTTGTGTTATCAACTCATCCATAGTGTGGCTGGCTCTAAGCAAAGTGTTGTATATTGAACTGTTGGACAAACAACAAAATACTCGTAGATATATAAAAATATAATTTTTATTTTTATTCTTCGATGGTGATGTTTGTGTGAAGTAGGAAATACAGTCAGAGAGTTTGCTCATCTTTCTTCTGTGGCGGGGACTTTTTTTTTGTGAAGTAGTGCAACAGCCGAAGAACACATACAGGGGAGCTGACAGGTTTGCTTGAGTGACCAGCAAATCTCTGCCTTCAGTCCAAAATTACAGACCTTATATTGTCTTTTTAAGTCCCATGCAGGAATATGAACATCCTCTTCGCCTAACATATTTTCTGTTTCTGGCTGGTTATCAGAACTTACATACTTCCGGATTGTTTTTCTCTCCCCGGTAATTTATCGATCTTGTCTGCGAACAGAAATATCTGTCATTTGTCATTCTATCCACAGGCAATAAATTACATTCTCACAATCATCCTTTATTGTTATCTTGCGACTGCATTGAATATGCTAAATTCGTCCCCGGCACTCCGTCGCCAGCCAAGCTAGTATATTACAAAAGCTTTACCACTACAAACAGGTGCCCGTGGTGTAGTCGTTATCGCCGTAGGAAATGAACATGGCGATACGAGTTCAAATCCTGGACGAGACTGATTGCATTTCACATAGCACTAATACCCTTGGGAAAGGTATGAATCCAATTATTCTCCCTCCAGCTATGGGTAAATAGTAGGACAGACTAGGTTCTTCAGCCTTGGTTAGGCAACTAGTCTAGGAGAAGGAAAACTCTAAATTCAAACCTGTTAAACTCTGCTTAAAAATTTGACCTTGTGTCATATCCTGCCCGAGTGGAGGGGTTGGTAAATAGTACCACTACAAACAGATCACCAGTATAGATGGTTTTCATCTTTTAACTGAACTGTTGGGTACTAATGTTATGCTCAACAGGAGTCACTTTTCTTGTTGATAGGATTTGCATGTCTCTGTAGAAATTTGAACTATTAGAGTTTTTGGTGTTCAATCTCCTATCTGTAATACCATGTTCATTGTATCCATCCCTACACTTATTTGCATTTTTCATTGGTCACCAGAATAGGGTTTCACTAATACTAATCATGTTCTGAATTGTGCCTGTGAGGTGTATACTGATTTTTTTAAAAAAAGTTTATAAAATCTTCCCCTATAGTAGAAGTTTGGAGTGGGGATTAAAATTTCTAATAATTTTTTTCAAGACGAACAAGCTCTCCCCATTAAGATTGCGACACACTCTCCCTCCTCCGATTTATTTTCTACTATTATAAGTAAAGTTGGCGACTGTAGTCGAGGGCAACCCAAAGGCTCTCTTTGCAATAGCTACTACAATGAGGTGTAGGGGAGGGAGCTACTCCTTTCCCAGGATTGCTCCACTTTACCCTTGATGTGTACCTTATATTGTTGAGTGTTAAGCAAGTAGCTATCAAGTACCATTCTTAAAGTCTTAGGTATGACACACCCTGGGATTGAAGCCAGGTGTCCCTGACCATTGGCGAACACTGTACCCACTTGGCCAATGAGCTGGTTCTCAAAACAGATGCAACCCATTAATGATTGTGATTTATCTATAAGAGAGGCACAATGGTGGCCATTTGGCACTTATCCTGTGTGTAAAATAAAAAATAATGCATCCTTTGAGCTAGACATAAAATCTTTTTTTTTCTCTCTCCCCCATTTCATTATATCAGCTTCCAGGACATGCAATGTTTTTTGAGTTCCTTGTCTCAATAATAAGTCATTATCATATTAATGGGTTGCATTTATTTTGAGACAGTTTTGAATGATTTTGTCTCCTAATAAGCAGTCATGTAAAATATTTTTTCCTCTCTTGTCCAAAGCATTTTAATTGCAGATTAATCATTGTTATAGTATCAGATTTTCAAATCTGAAACACAAAAAAAAACACAAGATTGTTATTAGTAGAGTTATTAGCAGTCACACAGGTCCTATGTTTATTGAAACACCTTTTGTGTGTATCATATAATCTCTATCTTGTTAGGATAGTAATCTGGTGATTGCATTGGTGAAAAACTGTCACCATACACACACAAGGTTTTGATTGTGTGAGATATATATAGGGTGTTTTCTCATCTGTTGTCCTTCAGCTATATATAAGTAATGCATGCTACGTTCTTTCATTGGGATGGCATTCAGTCTAGAAGTAAAACTGAATTCAAACCAATTTTGCCACACTTAAAATTGAGCTTGCCTCATCCTGTTCTTGGTGGATTTGTGCGTGTGTCTGCATATATATATATATATATATATATATATATATATGGGTGTACTTTATTTTGAACTGTTACATATTCAAATTTTTGCCACTAGGAAGTCATAAATATTAACCTCATTGATGTTTATTAACTTCTTAGTACTCAAGAAAACTTAATTCAGTGTTATCTTTGTTTATGGCAACAATAAATAGAAACAAAAAATTTATGGCCAACTAAAATTGTTGGTACTGTGGATTTTTAGTTAGTAATAAGTATGTGGCTGTATGTGCCTCTAACATACAACACTGTTTTGCTGGGGCTGCAGAATATACTGGCTGCATCTCTACCGAGGGGTAAGATTCTCCCAACAAGCATCTTAGATATGATATTAAACAATCTAATGGTGAGGTTTTAGTAATGTGGGAGTTTTGGTGAATGTTGAGTGTCCCTTTATTGCCATCGCTCCCAGGTCCACTCTGGCCTGAAGTGATAGCACCTGATAGGGTCCTATCCGTGGGTCAAATAGAACTAAACTGTTTTGACATTTAACTGTGTGTAAACAAAAACTATAATTATTCTAAACTCAAATGTTTGAAATAATGTTTTTTATATATATATATATATATATATATATATAGTTAGTGACCATAGTTGAGGGCGACCAGAAGGCTCCCTTTTCAATAGCTACTACACCAAAGTGTGTGTGTGGGGGGCTACTCCTATCCCTAGATTGCTCCACTTTACCCTTGATACATACCTTGTAATTGAACACTACCAACTACGCCAATGAGCCGTTTATATATATAATATAATATATATGGATGGAGAGATTTGGCATTAGATAACCTACAATAGTTCATGTACCATAAAACCAAACCAAACCTACAACAGCATTGAAAAAGTTCTAAGGTTTACACTGATTTTAGATTTGGCAAACACTTTTACTTGTACAGATATCTGAACTGGTTTTTCTAGTTTTATAAGAAGTGATGGTGAGTTGTCACAAGAAATGTTCAATTCTGATTCTTTCTGGGCATGTCTTAGAACTTTTTAAATGATCCTTGTATGCATACTTGTTTTTATATATATATATATATATATATATATATATATACACACACACACACACACACAAGAACTGCCGCAAAAAAAGTAGTTTTGCTTCCAGTAAAGTCTTCTTTAGATGATGACTCTGGGTTCAGGCATGGTTTTGGGGCCGAAGCATCATCACCACTAACCCAGGGTGCCCCAGCCGTATCTCACAATACTACCAGACTTTATTGGATGGTGTTTGATCTGTATGAATGCCATATCTGTTCAGATGCAGTTACAGCCTTGTTTTGGGTCTTTTTTATATATTCCCTCTTCTTTGCTGGTGAAAGTCAGTTTGATTAATAATGTAGAGGTTGCGTTCGAAATAAAACCTCGACATCCAATTTCAAAAGGAAATATGTCTGTTGACCTGTCATTCTTAGTACACTGTTCACGTAGGTCTTCGTACTTTTCCAATTTCCGCTGATGCGCCCAGTCGATGTTGGTCTCAAAAGGGATCGTTAATTCAGCAATGATAACTTTTTTGAATTAAGTGACCAAATGACGAGATCTGGATGCTGGTGAGTTGATGTTATTTCCGTTGGAAAAGCAAGTTGTCAGTCTACACCAGCAATAACGCACCAGTATATCTGTCTGACATAGTTTTTTTGTCTCTCTTTACCATGTCTATAATAGATATATATTTCTTTTATTATGTGTGTGTTTGTATTGTTTTACTTATATATATATATGGTAAATGTTTATCATGTGTAAAAATATGCAGGTAAACAAGGTGTGTGTCCTACTGAGGTTGGAGCTCTGACCCTAATGTCAAAAAAAATCAGCTACAGAGTTCGAACCAAAACTACTTATGCAAAAGCACTGTTCACATTGCGACATTTAACGTTAGCACTTTAGAGCAAACCAGTTTCCGTAACTGACAGCATCTGCAGCAGAGTATAACACAGATAACATATGCATGCAAGAACATAGATACTACCACAGTGAACTAGAAATAAAATACCATGATACTAGCAGTGGATGGATATAAATCATATCTACATGGATAAACTCTGTCAACGCTATCTTAGGAGGTGTAGGAATGTTTCCCGGTCTTCATGCCTTAAAAATCACTTAATAGCATAGAGAAAATCCAATTGAGAATGATTTGCTTCATTTAATGGCAACCTCTGAACAACAATCATCTATTGCTACAGTCCCATCAATGCCAGTGATGAAATGGACTGCATCACCCTCGATATTAACGTATCTTCCCTTGTCCAACACATTCTCAAATGTTGTGGAAACATGAATGCTCAAATAAGCAAAGACGAAAATAACATTCTGCTTACAAAACTTGTGAAACAGAAATGGGGAATATTTAACCGATTTTTCACTCAAAAACAGGCTAGCATGCTTTAATACTATATTCCAAAAAAAGGGAGAGAAAACTATACAACTACACCAGTCCAAATAATGCTAAATCACAACTGGATTATGTACTGATAAACAAATGGATAAATAGCACTCTGAACAGTGAGGTATACTCCTCTTTTGGAGGAGTATCTTCTGATCATGACAACAAATGGATAAATAGCACTCTGAATAATGAGGTACACTCCTCTTTTGAAGGAGTATCCCCTGATCTCAGTATCATGACAACAAAGCTACACTTGAGTCAACACAGAAATAAGATAAAAATCATCAAAACCACACGTTACAACTGATCCTCGCTTATCAATAGGCATATTAGCAATAAATATACAGTAACTGAAAAAAAAAATTGATTCTATTCAGGAAATATCTGAGACATACTCTGAATGATGAATATGAAAACGTCACTGCCCACATGGAAGCAGCTGCTGAATGCATACCAACCAAATCAAGAGGCAAATGTCAAGTTCCATGGGAGTCACTATTAGTAAGGAAAATAAGATAACAAAAAAATAGCATCTTTACTTAATAAAAGAAACCCAACGAATACCAATATGCAGGAACTTGAGAAAGGCAGATGGGAACTCTCTCACACACCAAAAAAAACCCCTAAAGGCCAGTTCTATGAAATAAACTTGGTGGCAGATAGATAATCATGAATAGCATGGCAGACAGTAAATGAAATCGCCAAAAGGAAGAGCATCTCAAGAGCAAAAATAAAGGCTGTCAGCCAAGAAGAACTAATATAGATGTGGAAAGAATATTTCAAGAATCTGCTTGAAAATTCCTCTAAAGTCACAGATAATCCCTCACAAAAATTATTAGTAGCCAACTACGCATCACTCGAACAGTTTATAAAGGAAGAACTTAACATAGTACTGACAAAAATTAAAAGCAGGAAAACTGTAGGCCTCTATGAAATATCTCCTGAAGTATGGAAGACAAGGAAATTTGATTGAATGACTTCAATTTTTGCAATGCTCTATATAAACAAAATATGGATGACAAAACAAGACAGATGGATACAAGGCTGCATTCTCTCCTTCCCGAAGAAAAGTCCTCATGGCTTCGTCAATTACAGGGGCATAACTCTTACTTCTTTAGTGGCTAAGGTTTATTATGCTCTGCTTCCAACTGTATGAAACCTGAAATTGAGAAAATTCTTTGGAAGAATTGGAATAGTCTTTGAAGAAATCTATCCACAACATCAGATTCTTACAATCCATCAAATCATTGAAGGAATTCATGCAAAAAATCTCAAGGCATTGTTATTGTTAATAGATTTTTTTTTTTTTTTTAGACATTTGATTCCATATACAGAGAAAAGATGGAGCAAGTACTTCTAGTCAGTGGTCTCCCCAAAGGAATTAGAAATGTGAAAGTAAAGGTTCTCACCTGATGGAGACAACAGACTTTTTTTGACATTATTGCTGGAGTTTTGCAAGGAGGTACATTAGCACCATATTAGATCATCTGTCTAGCCGACATATTTCCAACCTTGATAGATCTAATAAAAGAAAATGATTTTATGCTTAAGTGGGGGGGGGGAGCAAATGATCTAGCACTTCTTGCAAATCTCTACTGCATAGCTTGGAGCAAGCAGCGAGAGACATTGGCCTCTAAGCAAATATAAATAAAACAGTACTCTTTTTTCTTCTTTTTTAGGAGGAGGAGGATGTGCTATCTCCATGTTCTAAAATTGATAAGTTTACATATCTTGACATCAAAATCTCTTCTACTGGAAGTGATGTTAATATATGCCTAGTGAAGGTGTGGGCTGCTATCAATAGGTTAATGATCAAATAGAAGTCTTATCTATCCGATTAAATAAAATGGTATTTCTTCCACATCAACGCTTACAAAACACATAGAAAATAGCTAGATGGGAACTACACAAGAATGCTACGAGCTATTTTGAACAAATCCTGGAAGCAACACCCCCATGAGACAACAGCTGTATGGACACTTGCCTCCTTCTCAAAAACCATCCAAATGAAATAAAGACGTGCTGGGAAACTACTGGAGAAGGAAGAGCGGTCACATAAGTGAAGTTCTCTTATGAACCCTTACACATGGATGTGCCAGTGTTGATCAACCAGCAAGAACTTAATTACTATAGTTTTGTGCCGACATAGAATGTAGTTTAAAAGACCTGTTGAGAGTGATGGATGATAGACGGATGGCAAGAGTCGGGAAAATCTGTGCTGTCAAAATGACTTGGTGTCCATTGTAGACATGTTTCTGTGTGATAATTATATGTATGTGTGTTAGACACATTTATTCTCTAAGTCCATAAAAGGGCACCTCTGGTGGTGTAATGGTTAGCAAGCTTGACTAGCAAACCTACACAAGTGAGTTTGAGTCTCATTGGGTGCCCCTTTCATATGCACTTTTGCAATATCTAAGCAAATTATAAGTTCACAAATGATTGCAAATTTGGTATTTAGTTTGTGGGATAATTATAGAATAAATGTTTCTAATATACACACACACTGGATTGCAAATTTGGTATTTAGGTTTTTATTTCATCCCTTTTTGCATGACAGTGTTTCAGACTGTGATTTCAGATTGTCTTTAGGATTTAATCTTAATTCCATGATTTGTATCTGAATGTCCTATGGGAGTTAATTGTTTGTGAAAACCTGGTCTACATAAATGTTCTTTGTGTGTGTAAGTAAGTGTGTGTGTGTATATATGTGTATATATATATATATATATATATATATATATATATATATATATATATAACTTGAAAGTATGTTCACGTGTGTATATCATACGTGTGTGTGAGTGTATGTATGTGTATATATATATATATATATATATATATATATATATATATATATATATATGCACACAGTTCTTTATATATATATATATATATATATATATATAAAAACTTGAAAGTATGTTCATGTGAATATATCATACGTATATATATACATGCACACAGTTCTTTTATTTTTTTCTTTGTGTGTGTATATATATATATAATATACACACACACACTAGTATGTATTCTTTGTGTATATATATATATATATATATAAACTTGAAAGTATGTTCATGTGAATATATCATACGTATATATATATATATATATATATATATACATGCACACAGTTCTTTTATTTTTTTCTTTGTGTGTGTATATATATATAATATACACACACACACTAGTATGTATTCTTTGTGTATATATATATATATATATATATATATATATATATATATATATATATATATATATAAAAACTTGAAATTATGTTCATGTGTGTATATCATACGTGTATATATATATATGCACACAGTTCTTTTATTGTGTATACGTGCATGCTCTTTTTTTCTTTTTTTTTTTCTTCTTTCTTTCCTCCCTCCCTTGCGAATGAGACTCCTTTATTAATGTTGCAGGATACCCCCTCTCTGGTTGTGGGTTAAGCATAATTCTTCTTGGTATTTATTAGGGGTTTTTGTTGGTGACTATGGAACATATTTTATGTGCGAGGAAGTAAGGGATGGATTTTATCCAGTTTTTAGGGTGATTACAGCTAATTGGCCTCGAGGGTAGAATGTTCACCGGGAGACCGGAGTTTAATCCCAGGTCACGTCATACCAAAGACTTTAAAAATGGTACTTGATACCTCCTTGCTTAACACTCAGCAATATAAGTTATGTATCAAGGGTAAAGTGGAGCAATCCATGGAAAGGAGTGGCGCCCTCTCCTGCACCTCTGTGTAGTAGCTATTGAAAAGGAAGCCTTCTGGTCGCCCTCGACTACAGTCGCCAACTTACTTACTCTTGAAATGGATTTGTTGGGTGTCGGTGGTTTTGTGGTAAACATCTGTTACAATTTAACATTTTAATTTTTGATGATATCTAAAAATGGTACTTCTTTAAACCTGCATTCCATAGTGAATTTTATTTTAGGGTGTCGGCTTTGAAGTAAGATATGAAAATTGTTAATGATACCCTATGAGCATTTCTAAAATATGAAACAGTCATCCTGGTATCTTTTTCATGATTTTAATAAATTGTTTGGAGGTGCCTGTGACGTAATGGTTATCATCGTAGGAAATGGACACGGTGACATGAGCTCAAATCCTGGACGAGACTGATTGCATTTCACATAGCACTAATACCCTTGGGAAAGGTATGAATCCAATTATTCTCCCTCCAGCTATGGGTAAATAGTAGGGCAGACTAGGTTCTTCAGCTTTGGTGAGGCAACTAGTCTATGAGAAGAAAAACTGAATTCAAACCTTTTAAACTCCGCTTAAAAATTGACCTTGTGTCATATCCTGCCCGAGCGGAGTGGTTGGTAAATATAAATAAATTGTTTCTATGTTTCGTTTTTTTTGTTTTTTTTTTTCCCCCCCTTATGATTTCAGTTAGATTTTTTGCCCTGTTGGCTAGGGCTGTACAATAAATAACTGCATCACTAAACAACCTAATGGTGAGACTCCAGAGATGTTGGAGCTTTGGTGAATGTAGAGTACCCCTTTATTGCTCCCACGTCCACTCTGGCCGTGGGGTGGTAGCATCTGATAGGGTACTATCTATGGGTAAAGTTGAACTGAGTACAAACAAATGACTCGGGCTAAATTGTTCGATTGTTTAACTGTGGGTAAACAAATGACTGATGTTTAATTGAATTGATAGTGTTAAATATCAATACTTAAAAAAACATTTAACTGTGTGCAAACAAATGATTAATAGTAAATATAATTATTCGTATGGGATAGAAATAAGTGAATCCATTAATTAGACTGTATGCAAAAAAAAAATGTGCTCATCTAAAAAAAAAAAAATTTATCTTCAAGTTGTTTTAGAAATCATATTTAATGTGTACGTATAAAAAGGATTTTGGGTTTTATGGCATATTAACCCTAGTATGGGTTAATATGCCATAAAACCCAAGCCAACCAAACCAATCATAGATTTTCTTCTAAATATGCTATGGTTAAGGTGGTGCCGTTTTAGTTCCTATTGCTGTTCCTAGGGTTTGGATGTAATTTATCTTCTCAAATCGGAAAGTTATTGTTTAAGATTAGTTGTATCTATCAGTGATGTATGTAATGTTTCGGGGTACTTTTCTATGCAAAATGAGATGGCCTGTTTTCTTAATTTATAGAGGATATTACTGTATAGGTTAGTGACATACAATGTAAGTAAAGTTGGCGACCATAGTTGAGGGTGAACTGAAGGCTCCCTTTTTGATAGTTTACTACACCAAGGTGTAGGGGAGGGTGCTACTCCTTTCCCGGGATTGCTCCACTTTAGCCTTGATCTGTACCTTATAATGCTGAGTGTTAAGCAAGGAGGCATCAAGTACCCTTTTTTTTTTTTTTTTTTTTTTTTTTTTGGGTCTTTGGTATGACTTGACCTCGGATTGAACCTAGGTCTCCCGGGCCATTGGCGAACACTCTAACCGCTAGGCCAACGTCCAGTTCATACAAGGTATCATGAGTATATTGCAATCATTTTTTTTTTTTTTTTTTTTTTTTTTTTCTCCTTTCTGATATGGACTAAAAAAGTGGATGTCATCTCTAATGTTGATTTTTATCTTATACAGGAATGTCTGTAGTTGAATATCTATTTGTTTGTCTGTTGATGGGACATGCACCTGTGTTTTTAAAGAATACTAAGTGATCTCTCTAAATTACAACAATCTAATCTATGGTGGGGTTTTTTCTTTTCTTTTTTCTTTTTTTTTTTCCAGAATGTCATCACTGGAGGCACAAGCCATTATCCTGTCAGCAACCAGTTCATGATTGGAGATTATGTCATGCCAGGGAATGTGGTCACTCCTGCCAACAACTATCGAAAATCTGAAGCCGTTTAGGGGTAATCCGTATATGGCCCCATCCTCGGGCAACCCCACTCCATCCCCCACACTTACTCACTCTTTTCCACCTATTCCATTCCAATTATTCTTCCTACTTCCTCCTCCTCCTATGCCCATTCATTCAGCATTTATGTAAAGTTGTGGAGAACCTCGTCTTCTCCCTCATCTTGGACACACCTTTTTATATCTACTACCCTCCCTTAACCACTAACCATATCTCTCTCTCTCTCTCTCTCTCTCTCTCGACTGCATTAAGTGGCTTTTGATCTTTCCTTGCTTTTTCTCTTAAATGAGAACAGGAGAGAAAAAAGTAATGGTTTTAGTCCATTGTGATGTCTAACATGCCACACGCACGCACACACACACATTAGAGAGACACACTAATTATGTATGCATTATGTGCCCAGACATCTCTTCATTGTGTGTGTACACATTATAACCCCCTCCCCTGTGTGTGTGTGTGTGTATACCTAGACCCCCCCTTCATTGTGTGTGTGTGTGTGTGCATGCTTGGAGACGTACACACTCTCATTCTGTGTGTATTAGACACCTGCACCCTTTTATTGTGTGCATGTGGGCATTATTCTCTCCCTTCCCCATTGTGTGTGTGTGTTACATACCCTGCACACCCATTGATTTAGATATGCACCCTGAATAGACATGCCTTCATCTTTTGTTGGGCATTTGATAGACAAACAAACATAGACACACCCTTCATTATGTATTGAATTAGAGATATTATTATGGATGCTCATACTTAGATATTGCATACCAGGTTTATCTTGCAAATCATTGCGAGTTACTCAATGAGTACTAAATATCAACATTATAGATATGGTTGAAATGTGTGTGTGTGTTATATATATATATATATATATATATATATATATATATATATATATAATGATTTATGGATGTAAATATTCATGCAGGTCGTGCTGAGATGCAAATCTCAAATACATAGTCTGCAAAGAATCTGCCCACACTTATGTCCATACTTACAGTTTGGTGTATATGAGGGACCCACCCCACCCCCACCTTTTCTGTGGTGCAAACCAATCCTCCCCCCTCTTTGTCTTGTCTCATCTCATTTGGTCTTGTACTGTAGTAATTTTAAATATGTCAAGAGTAGAAAAAGGAATGGTGGTCTAGCCAGTTTTGCCGAGCTGTTTTCTCATGCAATGAGTTTGTTCCTCATCGAGTGCCCTACTTTTGTGGCTTTATATTAATCTCGGCTATGCTTAGTAAAGGACAACTGTATGGATATGTATCTATAAATTCTTGGTATGGTGAATTCATCGCAAGATAAATAATTCATGGCTAATTTCAGAATTTAATCCTTGCTTTTAAAAAATGGTTACGGTTAGGTAAAATCCTAAAGCAACTAATATGACATGAGGGATTTACTAACGATAAATTTACGAACCGAGGAATTTACATAGAATTGTATTGATAGGATGAAATCAAAGCTGCACATTTTCAGCCAAATATTTTAACTTGTTGGCTGGTCTGCTCAATCTGAGTATAAAACGGAGTCAATCTATTGGCACCCTCAGTCAATTTTTTTAACTGACCAATTGTGGCCGTTTTGGCAGTGAGTTCTTGCTACTTGAAATGTTACCTTAAGGTCTTTGGAGAAAAGGAAAGAACACACTTAAGATTTTTAGTTTTCTGTTATCTCCCTTGATATATTGCGTGTGTGTGTGTGTGTGTGTGTGTGTGGCTTGTTTAATATCTATTTTATGTCCTTTTAAGAATAAAAGATTAGTTTAGTTGAGGGGGAAAACAATTGATTTTTTAAAAAAAAGTTTTTTTTTCTTCCTCAAAGACAAAAAGATTTGATCTAAATGTATTTAGTGTTTTTGGTTTTTTTGTTCGTGCTTTTTTTTTTTTTTTTTTTTTTTTTTTTTCTTTATAATATATAACTTCATATTCAGTTTTACATACTAGAAAATTTTTCAGACACTTAAACTTCCTCTTAGCATATTTGATAGATGCAAAAGGTTTAAGTCCTTGAAAAAAATTTTATGTGAATAACTCTTATAATCTTTTAGTTTTAGTGGGTTTTTTTGTTGGTTTTTTTTTTTGTGTGTGTGTGTAATTATATATATATATATATATATATATATATATATATATATATATATATAATGCCTTGTTCAAAAAATAACTTTTTATTTTTATTTAAATGTAATAAAAATCAACTATAAACTTTCTGAACAACCTTTTTTTTTTTTTTTTTTTTTTCTGCATAATTTTTGTTAAGTTTATAACTCTTTATAATCATTTTCCCCTCCTCCTCTATATTATATAAATTATTGATCAATTAGATATTTTTCTGATTTTTCAAGACAAAAATTTTAAATCGCTACATCATGACTCGTTCAGAAAATAATGGCTGATTTTGTTCATTTGAATGTAATAAAATCAAGTATTAATTTTTTTTTTTTATCCATAGGATTGTCTCCCTTCCTGGATGTTTACATTGAATTTTGTTTTAAAAAATGTCAGATTTTTTTAGCTTATCTCACACACACACACACTCTTAACATTATTCATCATTTTCTTTCATTTGTATCTTGATATTTCATTTTTTCTTGAATGAAATTAAAAGAAAAACAAAAAACTGACATTGTTGCTTTCTGGCAAGATATATGAAGGTCAATGTTTCAACTTTTTTTTTTTTTTTTTTCTCTACCCTCTTCTTTCTTACTCTCTCCTCTCAGAATCACGTTTTCTTGATTCTTTGGGAAGAAACAAGTCGGGATGACTTTTTTTTTTTAATTTTTTTTTTTTTTTTAATTTTTTTTTTTTTTTTTTTTAAGGAACCAAAAAAAAGTATTGGTTGCAATTTGTACATCCTTTTAAGAGTATCTTTTATTGAAGACTTTTTTTTTTTTTTTTTTTTTCCCCTCATACAATTTAAGTCTTCATGCCAACAAACTGCATGTCTTTTTTTTTTTTTCTTTTTTTTTTCCTGGGTCATCCATTTTTAAGAAGGAAACTTAGTTTGTATATTACAAATGTTCCTTCTTACTTTTTTTTTTTTTTTTTTTTTTTTTTTTTCTCTAACGCTAGATCTTGTGACTTGTGTGTATTTGTAACCCTAGTATTTACTGCTCTGTACAGTGGTAATTTGTCAATTCTGATAAGTCTTTTAAGACTCACTTCTGTAGATAGATTTCTCTTTTTTTTTCTTTTTTCTTTCTTTTTTTTTTTTTTTAAATAGAATATTGGCACTGGCTTTTTCCAATGATAAACACAAAAAAAAAAAAAACTTTCCCCTATTATGCTTTTGGAAACATTTTCATTTTAAAAAACATTAACTGATTTTTTTTTTTTTTCCCCTCTCCTTCTCAGTCCCCCCTCCTCCTCCTTTTTGAGCAAAAAAAATCCCAAGAATCCTGGTGTATCTGAAAAGATATTTGAAAGAAGAAAAAATAAAAGCAAATATGACAAAAGAAGAAAAAAAACAAAAACAACCTGTAAATGGTTCTATGAAACTCCAGTCTCCTAACTTAATTACTACAATGAATTTGACTTTTAACGCCTAGACAAGATTATTAAAATCATGAGTAGGCTTCTTCCCCCCCCCCAAACTCTTACTTTGAACTGAAAAGAAAAAAAATTAATAAAATTTAAAAAAAAAAATGCCTATGTCATAATACAGATACAAAATCTCCTGTCTGACTTATTATTATACATGTTGTGATTTTGTTTTTGATTTATTCATCAGTATCTATTACTGCTGTGTTTTCAGGGGTTAATTCTGGTAACCAGGTTTGTATTTACTCAACCTCTCTTCTACAGAAAAGATGTGACAATTTATTTATTTATTTATTTTATTTTATTTTTTTTTTTTTTTGCATGTATGTAGAAAAGATGATTTACCTCGTGTGGCAAAGTAAACATGTTTATCCCCGGCGTGCAAAATGGCTGATACCCTCAAGAGAGGAAAAAGAAATATGACTGCCCTAATACCTCAATTTAAAATAAAATGCAGCCTTGAGCAAGGAGAATTTGTAAGAGTGGCTTATGCAAATTTTTTGAAGTGAATGTAGCAGCCAAGCATAAAAACATCACGTGTATGGGGAAGGAGAAAATCAATCAAGTGAAGATGTTATTCTCATTGGAGGAGAACACGACCGAGTGAAGACACTATTTTTGTTTTGATCCATCTTGCTCTATTCAAGAACATGTAAAGCTGGTTTGAAATCAGAGGTATTCCTTCTCCTAGACTGGTTGCCTAACCAAGGCTAAAGAACCCAATCTGCCCTAGTATTTACCCATAGCTGAAGAGTGAAGAGATGGAGTCATACCTTTCCCAAGGGTATTTAAAACCAAACTGCTTTGTGCAGGATTTGTACTCGGGTTACCTATTGTTTCCTTGGATGATTACATTTAGGCTAAGCCTATCTCGAAAGTGGTAGTTATATTTTTTGTTATAGTTATTGGTATATGAAATGAAATTAGTGACAATAGAGGCTGAAAAGGGTCGGCTTGTTCACACAAAAGTGGACTGTGACATTAAATAAGTTTTGAAACAAGTGTGTGT
>OY757944.1:39145253-39308976 GCA_963585895.1 Sepioteuthis lessoniana | reverse complement strand
CCACCAGGCCGAGGTCATTCTAATGTGGGGGCCATGCATGAATCAAGATATGCATGGGTGTCACAAAAATGCTTGATGCTCACAGTATTTCACCTTAGGGCTGCCTCAAAACAGGTACTGACTGATGGAGAAGGCTGCTAGGAACTAGGAAATCAACTCAATCGCACCCATCTGATATTAAACCAGATGGGCCTACCTGGGTGACATCATCATCATCAAGTCATGCTGCTAGCACTGATTCCCTTCTCTCTCACCATTCGTCCCTTTCATCCATCCCTTCTGGAAGATCTTCTAGACGACATCCTGTGTCCGTACAGAGCTGTTATATGTAAGTTCTTGTTGGTTGGCCAACACTGGCACGTCCGTGTGCAGGGGTCCAATGCAGAATGAGTTCATCCTTTCTTCTCCAACAGTGTCCTGCATACTTTGTCCATCTTATTTGGATGGTTTTAGAGATAGGAGATTGGTGGCCATACAGCTGTTTTCAACATCCACCGTATTCACAGCACCTGTGGGCATGGTGACATTTCGGCAATCACCTTGTTGATATTATCCTTGAGCGGATGCAGCTGTCTCAACATCCTCTGATACACAGCACCTGTGGGCATGATGACATTTTGGTGATCACACCGGTCTTATCAATCTATCTGTCAACGACATCCACTGTATTCACATCCACAGGTCACGTTAATATATTACACTGGACTCTTTAGCCTTGGTGGTCTGCCAGTCTACAAAAAGGACAACTTTGATGTTGTCTTCATCCTCATTGTGGCAACTCCTACAATGACTGGTACCAGGCTGTATTGACTTTGCCAATGTTGATATTGAGGAGATAAATAACTTGCTTCATAGGTAACTTGCTCAGAAGAGTACCGACATTTAGGCACAGATCCATGATCATTTGAAACTAAGGGAGATGCCATACAAGAAAATTTGTTTTTTGTTTTAATTTATTCATTCATTTATTTGTAGTCTTTTGTTTAATAGATAGATAGATAGATAGATATCAATAAACTGAGATAGATAGGTCGATATATATACATATGTATATATATATATAGAGAGAGAGAGAGAGAGAAATATGAACCAACTGTGATTGAGTGAGAAGACCTAAGATAGATAGATAGATAGATTGATAAAAGGATGGATAGATAGAAAAGAATAAACTGATATATATATATATATATATATCTCAGTTTATAGGCTTAAATTTGTGCTAGCTAATTACTGAAGGAATTTAGCTAAATTTATAAAATATATATAGACTAAAAGAGTTAGATAGATAAATAAAATAAAGTTGGCGACCATAGTCGAGGGCGATTTGAAGGCTCACTCCACCGATGTGTAGGGGTGGGCGCCATTCCATTCCCTGGATTGCTTCACTTTACACTTGATCCGTACCTTATAATGCTGAGTGTTAAGCAAGGTGGCATTAAGTACTATTTTTTGAGTCTTTGGTATGACTCAACCTGGGATTGAACCTCTGTCTCCTGGGCCATTGGCAAAAACACAATTTGAAAAGATATAGATAGATAGATAGATAGATATGAATTGACTGAGGTAGATATGATTGAATTATATAGATAATATCAGAATGAGATAGATAGATAGATAGATAGATATGTATAGGTTGAGATAGATTGGGGCAATTTGAAATAGATAGATAGATAGATAGATAGATATGTATAGGTTGAGATAGATTGGGACAATTTGAAATAGATAGATAGATAGATAGATAGATAGATATGTATAGGTTGAGATAGATTGGGACAATTTGAGATAGATAGATAGATAGATAGTAAACAGTCCTAAATAGAGAGAGTCGATATCTGAAAACAAGACAGAGGCTGTCACTGAATGAGCATCTTCACCCAAATGCCCGTTCATAGGCTGAATGCAGGCTCAAACCCATCCGCTAATTATGACATAATAACTTGATGAATCAACATATTTACTGAATGAGAAACAAAATCTTCACTCTTGCATCATGCTTGCAAAGATTAAACGAACAAACAAACAAACAAACAAACTCCTCATACTAACCATGTTTATATATTGATGAGTCACTCACCGCTGATAAGCTGGTCCCCCAGCAGAGCTTCTAGATACCCTCTTATAGGCTTAAATCTGTACCAGCTAATTACGGAAGGAATTTAGCTTCATTTATAAAGTATCTTACGGTTTTATCTAAGGTGACTATAAGCTACAAATGTAAACGTGATGAAAATTACAGTAAACAAAGATATACGTTGAGTTTAGGGGTTGTTGAGTAGTATATTAACCATATATATATATATATATATATATATATATATATATATATATATATATATATATATATATATATATTAACCCTATATATGTATATATATATATATATATATATATATATATTAATCCTATATATATATATTAACCCTATATATATATATATATATATATATATATATATATATATATTAATCCTATATATATATATATATATTAACCTATATATATATATATATATATATATTAATCCTATATATATATATATATTAACCCTATATATATATATATATATATATATTAATCCTATATATATATATATATTAACCCTATATATATATATATATATATATTAACCCTATATATATATATATATATATTATATATATATATTAATCCTATATATATATATATTAACTCTCTCTCTCACTATTTATATATATATATATACATATGTATATATATTAACCCTATATATATATATATATATATATATATATATATATATATTAACCCTATATATATATATATATATATATATGGATATATATGTTTGTATATATTAACCCTATATATATATAAATATATATATATATATATATATATATATTAACCCTATATATATATATATATATATATATATATATATATATATATATATATATATTAACCCTATATATATATATATATATATATATATATATATTAACCCTATATATATATATGGATATATATGTACATATATATTAACCCTATATATATATATGTATGGATATATATATGTATATATTAACCCTATATATATATATATATATATATATATGATATATATATATATATATTAGCCCTATATATATATATATATATATATATATATATATATATATATATATTAACCCTATATATATATATATATAATAACCCTATATATATATATATATATATATATATATGGATATATATTTATGTATATATTAACCCTATATATATATATATATATATATTAACCCTATATATATATATATATATATATAAACCCTATGTATATATATATTAACCCTATATATTTATGTAAATATTAACCCTATATATATATATATATGTATATATTAACCCTATATATATGTATATTAACCCTATATATATATATATAAACCCTTTATAGATATGCATATATTAACCCTATATATATATGTATATATTAACCCTACGTATAAATATATGTGTGTATATATTAACCCTATATATATAAGTATATTTAATAACCCTATATATATATATATATATATATATATATATTAACCCTATATATACGAGGATCATTAAATATGCTTCGAGATTTTATTCGTATGGGCACTTTTATTGATAGTACACACAGTCCCCTTCGAAGTAATCTCCTCTGGCTGTAATGCACTTGTTGCACCATTCCAACAACTTCTGAAAGCCTTCATGGAAGTCCTCTTTTGTGAGCATGTCAATGACCTTCATCACAGCCTCTTTCATCTCCTCAGTTGTCTCATAACGACAGCCTCTGAGCTTAGGGAATAACCAAAACTCACAGGCTGCAAGGTCTGGACTATAGGGAGGTTGAGGAACTGTCCTGATTCCCATCTTGTTCAAATAGTCTGTGATAACGATGGAGTTGTGGACTGGTGCATTGTCCTGCTGGAAATGCCACTGACCCAATTTGAAGAGTGCTGGCCTCTTCCCATGGAATCTCTTCCTGAACTTCCTTAAAACCTCAACATAGTAACCCTAAGCCTAACCCTTTGGCCAATCAACTCTGGTGTATTGACTTCCTTACTCCTCCTACACCTCTCATCATCCCTCATAGACTCCCTGCCTTCCTTGAATCTTTTATGCCACTCAAAAACCGATGCTCGATTCATGCAAGATGATCCAAAAGCAGTGTGAAGCATTCCATATGTTTCTGTGGTATTCTTTCCAAATTTTAAACGGAATTTTGTTGCAGATCATTCTTCTAAATTCAAATTGGGTCAGTGGTATTTCCAGCAGGACAATGCACCAGTCCACAGCTCCATCGTTGTCACAGACAATTTGAGCAGGATGGGCATCAAGACAGTTCCTCAGCCTACCTATAGTCCAGACCTTGCTCCCTGTGACATTTGTTTATTCCCTAAACTCAGAGACTGTTGTTATGAGACAATTGAGGAGACGAAACAGGCTGTGATAAAGGTCATTGACATGCTCACACAAGAGGACTTCCATGGAGCCTTCCAGAAGTTGCTGGAACGGTACAACAAGTGCATTGCAGCCGGAGGAGATTACTTCGAAGGGGACTAGAGTTTCATGTGTGTACTATTAATAAAAGTGCCCATATGAAAAAAGTCTGGAAACTTATTTAACGATCCTCGTCTTTATCAATAATTGTTTGTTTGCACACAGTTATATAGTTTCAAGTGTTCTTATTTAACACATATAATTTTCTACTAGATTTATTTCCCATATGGATGGAACTCAAACAGGTACTAGTATTTAATGTCAGAGTGAACCTGGGAGTAATGGCAATGAAGTGGTACTCCTACACTCCCCAGAGCACCAGACCTGGAGCCTCAACACCAGATGCTGTTTAGCGTCATGCCTAGAACACTTTCTTTTGAGAGGTCTTACCTTTCGACAGAGGATAGAATTAGCATATTCTAAGCCTCAATGAAATCTTGGACAAGACTGGTTGCATTTCATATGGGAAAGGCATGAATCCAACTATTCTCCCTTCAGTTGTGGGTAAATAGAATGGCAAACTGGGTTTTTTAACTTGGAGGAAAACACTGAATTCAAACCAACTGTATCCCATATAATAATTGACCTTGTGTCACACCTGCTCATAGTGGAGATGTTCAGTAAATTCATTCTGGTTTCATGGTGCAGGATAAAAAGTTACTTAGGTAAGTTGGCTTACCATAGTTGAGGGTGACCTGAAGACTCCCTTATTATTGCTCTAATGAATAGAATGTTTGCCAATGATTTGGGAGACTGGGGTTCAATCCCAAATCGAGTCATAACAAAGACTCAAAAAATGGTACTTGATGCCGCCTTGCTTAATACTCAGCATTATATGATAAGGATAAAAGGTAAAGTGGAGCAATCCAGGGAATGGAGTAGTGCCCTCCCCTACTTCTTGGTGTAGTAGCTATCGAAAAGGGAGCTGTCGGGTTGCCCTTGACTAAGGTCGCCAACTTTACTTTACTTTGCACTGAGGTATAGGGGAGGGCATTACTCCTTTCCCTGGATTGCTCCACTTACCCTTGATCTGTACCTTACTGTGTTAAGCAAAGAAATATCAAATATCAGGGTTTTTTTGAGTCTTTGGTATGACTCGACCTGGGATTTGACCCCAATCTTCCGAACCATTGATAAACACTCTATCCAATATGCCAATGGGCTAGTATGAGAGTAAATATCATAGGATAGACGTCGATAAATATTGGTTTGGTTTCTTTGGTGTAATGGCATATCAACGTTCATGGGTTATTTAATACGAAAGCGATCCCTGCAGAACAGTAGTATCATTTTACCTTGTTGTATCGTGGTAAGGAATAGATACACAGTGAAATAAAGAGTAAATTATTTATTAACTGAAGTGGTACAGTCCAACAAATATTATAAGTCTCGTGCTGTGGGTGTTATGTCTGAAGTTGGTCTTACTACTGACCAAGATCATTCAGAACCCTCAGGCTTAAGAAACAATGTCTTTTATACCTCCGCGATACTGGAAGTCACGTGGTACGAGCCACTGTCATATTTATCAACCCCTCTGCTTGGGCAGGATATGACACAAGGTCAATTTTTAAGCGGAGTTTAACAGGTTTGAATTCAGAGTTTTCCTTCTCCTTGACTAGTTGCCTCACCAAGGCTGAAGAACCCAGTCTGCCCTACTATTTACCCATAGCTGGAGGGAGAATAATTGGATTCATACCTTTCCCAAGGGTATTAGTGCGATATGAAATGCAATCAATCTCGTCCAGGATTTGAACTCATGTCGCTGTGTCCATTTCCTATGACGATAATCATTACACTACGGGCACCTCCTAGTACGAGCCACTATAAAACATGACCCCCTCCCCCAAAAAGGTGTCCTGAGTGTGATACTAGACTATATCTGGCAGTTAGACTCCAGTTCTGGAGCTCTGGGGAGTGTGGAGTACCCTTGATTGCTAGTACTCCTAGGTACAATCTGACCTGGAGTGGTAATACCTGTTAGGGCCCTATCTATGGATCAAATAAATCTGTTTGAAAATGAATAATATTAGATATGTCTTTTATACCTCCATGATATACCTCCATAGTACAAGCCACTGTACAACACACTTATAGCTGGGTGGCAGGGTATAATATTAGGGATTTATAACTTTCTCCTGAGCATTTGTTTGAAAGTGGATTTAATAGTGTTACTGGAGTTTGAACTCCATCCCTACAATATCACAGACCAGCACTTTAGCCACCACGCCATGGGGACTGCTCCCCTGTTAACAATTCACAGAACCCGCACCCAAGAAGAAATCAAGTCCTCTAACAACCTGTCTCTGACATGTGAAAATTTTTTATTAGTGTCGGCCTGTCCAGTGTTCTGAAGAAGCCAGTGTTGATAACAGGTATTAAGTTTTTAAAGAATTTTTCTTGTGAATCATATCAGAGATTATAGATAAATATAAAATAATCTTACGTCACAAGAAAGGTGATTACGAAGTTTGTCTTTTCATCCCCATTTGTTATTTGTAAACATTAGAAAATAAACACTTCCTTTATTTATCATGTGATAAAATGGTTGGTTGGTTGGTTGGTTGGTGTTTTATGGCATGTCAACCTTTGTGTGTTATTTAATGTCAAATCCAGTATTTATATATATATATATATGATTTTTAAGAGAAAAGTTTGAAAATAACTTTACAGTCCAGTCGGCTGGGGCTATAGAATACCCTGACTGAATCTCTACTGAGGTGTAAGACCCCCACCAACAAGTATCCTGGATTTGAAATTAAACAATTTAATAGCAAGGCTTAAGCATTGGGGATTTGGGGAATATGGAGTACCCCTTCGTTGCCATTGCTCCAATGTCCACCCTAACTTGGAGTGGTAGCACCTCATAGGGTCTTATCTATGGGTCAAATAGAATAAACTGTGTGCAAACAAGTGACTGATGTTAAATTGTGACTGTTATATAGAAATACTTGAAACCATTTCATGGCACAAAAAAGAGCTCAGGTTTGTTTCAGAGTGTTATTTCCAAAATGTGTTTACAAATCATATATACATTTAATATATATATGTATAAAAATGATTTGGCATTAAATAACCTACAATGGTTGATATGCCATAAAAGCCAACCAAACCAAATCATATATATTCAATATATATATATAAAGAGGATTTGGTATTAAATAACCTAGAATGGTTGATATACCATAAAACCCAACCCAACCAAATCATATATATTTAATATATATGTAAAAAGAGGATTTAGCTTTGAATAACCTGCAAGTTTTCATATGCCATAAAACCTGACCATCTAATTCACTGTGTGTAAACAAACAATTAATACTAAATATTATTATTCCTGTTACGTTGAAATACTTGGAACAATTTAACTGTGTGCAAACAAATGTTACCTAGAAACTATTCATTGAAAAATCATATATTTAATATAACTGTATAAAAAGAATTTGGCATTAAATAACCTATGGGAGTTGATATGCCATGAAACCCAATCAAGTATTGCTATTTAACATTAATAATTCTATTTATGAAGTATTCCAATGTAATTTGCGCACTGTTGGATAGTTTCAAGGAACTAATAATAATAATCCTTATCAAATGATCGAACAGTTCTATTTGACCTATAGATGGGATTCTAACAGGTACATTCACTCTGGGTTAGAGTGGACCAGGGAGTAATAGTAATGAAAGGAGTACTCCACATTCCTCAAACGGCAGGACTAGTGCCTCATCATCGAATGCAATTAAGTGTCATAGGTAGGACACCTGCCACTTCATGCCGAACATTATTTCAGAATACACTGTTAGCCTAAATTTTCTGGTTGGTTTATATACTCGGAGCTATAAGTCCAATATTTTGAACTGAGCACTACCTTGCTATATATCTTGTCTTTTTTTTTCTCTTGTTTTTGTTTTTCATGTTAACAAAATATTGCAAGACTTTTGACTCATTTAAGTACAATGTTTTATATATATATATATATATATATATATATATATATATATATATATACATGTATATATATGTTAAGCAAGGAGGTATATATATATATATATATATATATATATATATATATATATATACCTCCTTGCTTAACATTCATCAGTTCTATTTCAAGCAATTCAGTTCAGCATAAATACACAATTTAATTGTAAAAAACATTTCTATTTCAAGCTATTCAGTTTAGTCAAACAGTTCTAATTCAAACAACTCAGTCTAGTATGAGTATAGTTTTTGTTTATGCATAGTTAAATGTCAAAACATTTCTATTTCAACCAATTCAGCTCAGCACAAGCTTGCAGTTTAAATGTCAAAACAGTTCTATTCTAAACAATTCATTTTAGCACAACTATGCAGTTTAAATGAAGTATGCAGTTTAAATGTCAAAACAGTCCCATTTCAAACTATTCGGTTTAACATAAGTGCACAGTTTCGTTCTATTTGACTCATAGATAGGATTCAATCAGGTGCTACTACTCCAGGCCGAATGGATCAGGGAGTGATGGCAATGAAGAGGTACTCCATATTCCCCAAAGCTCCAGCATTACTGGAACCTCACCATCAGATTGTTTAGTGTCATAAACAGGATACTCGTTGGGAGGAGTCTTACCCTTCTACCGAGAAGTAGTCTGTGTTTTTTACAGCCTGAGTCGACGGGGCAATATTTGTATTTGATAGGAATGCTTGATGGTATATAACTCAGGGTAACTTATTCATATGAAGAATGGTTACTTGAAACTACTTAATAGTTTCTGTAGTCACACATTTTCTCTTCTTTTTTAATTCAATCCAACAACACTAATCTTATAAATGTAAGTATATATATATATATATATATATATATATATATATATATACTACATGGATGCTAAGTAAACGACTGGAGAAAAAGCTTGACGGCATCTACACAAGAATGCTGCGAGCAATACTGAACAAGTCCTGGAGGCAACACCCCACAAAGCAGCAGCTATCCGGCCACCTACCACCCATCACGAAAACTATTCAAGTTAGATGAACCAGACATTCAGGACACTGCTGGATGGACGCCTTCACATGGCTGTGCAAAAGCAGGGCGGCCAGCTCGAACCTACATACAGCAGCTCTGTGAGGATACAGGGTGTAGCCCTGGGGACCTACCGGAAGCGATGAATGATAGGGAGGGGTGGCAAGAGAGAGTCAGGGATATCCATGCTGATGGCACGACAAGATGATGATGATGTATATACTTACATTCACCAGATTAGTGTTATATATATATATATTCTTTTTTTTTTAAATGAATTGGTTCACAAAGAATAAAAGAAAATGAAAGACAGTTAAAACTCAACAACAAAAAAAACTAAACTGTACATATAGAGAGAAGACCTTCCCATACACACTTGCCCAGTCGGCTGGGGCTGTAGAATACACCGACTGCACCTCTGCAGAGGGGTAAAACCTCCCTCTCAATCAGTGTCCTGATATGACAGTAAACAATCTGATGGTGAGCTTCCAGTGATGCTGGAGCTTTGGGGAATTGTGGAGCACCCCTTCATTACTATTGCTCCCACATCCACTCTGGCCTGGAATGGTAACACCTGATAGGGCCCTATCTATGGGTTAAATAGAACTAAACTGCATATTTATGCTAAACTGAATTGTTTGAATTAGAACTGTTTGACTAAACTGAATAGCTTGAAAGAGAAATGTTTTTGACAATCAAACTGTACTTACATTTAAACTATGTGCTTATGCTAAGCTGGATTGTTTGAAATGGAACTGTTTTTGACATTGAAACTGTACTTACACTAAACTGAATTGTTTAATATAGAACTGTTTTTGACATTTAACTATCTGTTAACAAAATCTGTACTTATACTAAACTGAATTAGCTGAATTAGAACTGTTTGAATAAACTGAATAACTTGAAATAGAAATGTTTTTGACATATAAACTGTGTACTCATACTAAACTGAATTGTTTTTAGTAGAACTATTTACATAAAAATGGATTTGGCGTTAAATAACCTACAAAGGTTGATATGCCATAAAACACAACCAACCAACCAACCAACCAACTGACCCATACACATAGACAGTGACCCAGAGTTAAACAGCCAATAAACTTTATGGCATATCAAAGACTAATTAAGGGAAAATACACCCACCAAAAACCAAAAAATACAGAACACACTTTTGGAAAAGGAAAAAGAAACAGGAAAAGAAAAAAAGAATAAAAGAGAAGCAATATTTGCAGAAAATCTATCCCAGAAAACCCAATCAGGACATTCCCCACTATATAAACCAAAAACCAGCCAAAATTATCAAATATTCTCTGAAGATACTATTTACCAAAGAAGATAGCCAATAAAGTAGAAACATGTGGAAGAAAGAACAAATCAAATAATTCAAAAAATATAAATCTCTTTGTGGACCTATTCATTTAAAAATATTTCAACAAAATTTTATATATATATATATATATATATATATATATCCAAACAATAAGGCTATAGAAATTATAATATTCTTATCTTTTAAAACCAAAGGTGATTTTTTTGGAGGGATTAAGCAAGTATTTACTTAAATAAGAAAATGACTAAGACTTGGCTATATACATATGTGTGTGTGTGTGTGTGTGTGTGTGTGTGTGCAGTCCTTAATTTTAGTATATTTGATTAAATAATAAAGACATTTTGTCTATATAATTTTATTAGGATCTTTTAAAGATTCCTGACAATTGTTTTGGTCTTAGGTTGGAGTTAGTAGATGAATTTACTGAAATTGTCCTGAGCGCTTTCGGACCTTTCATAGACCATCATCAGGGGTTGTTTGCAAGTATAAAAATAGTTTTTTTTTTTTTCTTAAAGTTTTTTTTTTATAACATTGCAAAAGTTACGTAAATGTATATTTGGATTAAACTGAGATGCTGATGACTTTGGAGTAATTCAAAATAGAACGCTATCAACGAAAATAGAATATTTTCAAGAGAAATAGAATATTTTAAAATTTTCTATCTTTTTCACTAATTTCATTAATAACTCATAACCCAACTCCAAACTGAAGACATTTCAAAACATCGCTATTTTCAAAGTTAATTCTATTAATTTTATTTTATTTTTTTGTTTTTATATGTATGGCTTCGAGGATTTGTAGTCGTGGCTTATTAATTTCGTGAGTTATCATGATAGTGTTTCCAACTAGAATTTTTCGAAATTTGGATGGAAGCGCTTGTGGTGTAAAGGTTATCGTCGTACAAAATAGATACGGCGACACGAGTTCTAATCCGGGACGAATTAGTTGGTTTCATATAACGATGATACTCGGGGAAAAGTTTATGCATCATATATTCTTTCTCTAGCTATGGATAAATAGTAGGGCGGAATGAACTCTTTAACCTTGGCATGACAACCGGTCTAGAAGAAGGAAGATTCTAAAAACTTGTAAAAAATATCTTATGTTGCATCTTTTCTTTGCGGAAGGGTTGGGTATATACATATATTTCTACTTTAAATCAAAATAAACGAAAATGTTCATGGTTGACCTATTCTTTACAAGTACCTTAATTTTTCTTCGTCTATGGTAAAGTTTTTCTTAAAATGATGCTTCTCGCAAAAAAAAAAAAAAAAAAAAAGAAAGAAAAAAATGTATAATCGCAATATGAAACCCGTAAATAAAAGTCATCTCCCTAAATATTTTTAATTTTATGATGTAATCGTCCGCATTTCAAATATCTTAACAGTGGTTTGTCGTTGTTGTTATTGTAAAGTCTTAGTCATTTTCTTATTTAAATGAATACCAGCTAAATCCCTCCAAAAAGATCACCTTTGGTTTTAAGAGATAAGTATATGATAATTTCTATGGCCTTATTATTTGACTATTTCGTAGTTTCTAAAAATATCCCAAGACAAATATATTCGGAATAGAAGACGGCTGAAGAGGCAGTTGATCATGGCGGTCTTCAGCTTAAAAATTACCAACCACGTGGTTTCGTGTATGTGAGTCGAGGCCTCGCGATTCTTTTCTTTTCTTTTCCTTTTTTTTTTTTTTTTTTTTGACCTCTGTATCTGTCAGGTTATTTCGACTATTGATCAGTATTAAAATACTATGTTATTAAGCTTTCTTTTTTGGTTGGTCGACCCCAGCCAAGATATCAGTTTTTAACTAATGGACAGAGGGGCAAAAAGGAGAATATAAAAAGTTAATAAGTTGCATAGAGACACACGCGCATGCGTACGAGGAAAAAAAAAACTTTATTTTTATTCTGGTAATAATTGCATAGGGAAAAATATCAGCTTAATTTTAACACTGAAATGTATTTATTTATTTTTTCCTTGTATTCCTTTTTTTTTTTAGTTTATTTTAGAATAATAATTAAAATTACTATAACTCACAATCTTTCAGAATGTTATAATCAAATTGTGATCAGTTTTTATTTTTATTATGAGCTTGGAAAGAGGGTCAGCCTTAGCATTCCGTCAGTGGCTAAAATAGATCACCTGTACACATTTATAAAAATTAAACACGCACTCACATTGAAGATTTACCACAGATTAGTGATTTGATTAGCAATCATTTCCGAAAGTATTTTCATTATGAAAATCATTTCCATTGCATTTTTATAGTAAAAATCATTTTCAATATGTTTTTATTGTAAAATGCATTTTCAATGCGTTTTTAATGTAAAAATCATAGGCCAATGCATTTTTACAATAAAAATCATTGTCCAATACATGTTTATAGTAAAATCATTTCCAATGCATTTTTACAATAAAAATCATTGTCCAATACATTTTTATAGTAAAATCATTTCCAATGCATTTTTATAATAAAAATCAATGGTCAATGCATTTTTATAGTAAGTATCATTGGCTGCTGCATTTTCATTGTAATATAATTTCCAATGCATTTTCATTGTAAAATATCATTTCTGATGCATTTTTATAAAAAAAGAAAGAAAATTAACCATTTTCATAGTAAAAACTATTTTCATAGCAAAAATCTTTTTCATGCATTTTTATAGTAGAAATAATTTCCAATGCATTCATCGTAAAAAGATAATTTTCTCTACATTTTTATCATAGAAATCATTTGCAATGCATTTTTATAATAAAAAAATCATTTCCAATGCATTGTTATAGAAAAAAATCATTTCCAATACATTTTTATAGTAAAAAATCATTTCTAATGCATTTTTATAATAAAAATCATAGGCCATTGCATTTTTATAGTAAAAATCATTTTCAATGTCTTTTTATAGTAAAAATCATTTTCAATGCATTGTTATTGTAAAAATCATTTTCAGTGCATTTTTATAGTAAAAATCATTTCCAATGCATTTTTATAGTTAAACATATCTTTAATGCATTTTTATTGTAAAAATCATTTCCAATATGTTTTTATAGTAAAAAATCATTTTTAATGCATTTTTATTGTAAAAAACCATTTTCAATACATTTCTATAGTAAAATCAATTGTAATGCATTTCTATCATGAAATATTTTCTCATGAATTTCTATAATGGGTTTCATAAACTAGAAGTGAGTCTTTAGTATTTTTCTTATGTTAGCTCAACTTCATAAGCCAGATTTTACATATTTGCATGACCTGAAACAGTTTTTATCTTCTTTCTTTAAAGGTTAAATTATTTAACCTAATTTTTTTTACCTTTTACAAACAAGGGTCCCAACTGAATAAACAGGTTTTCTATGGGAGTTCTGGAAGAGGGCCATGATCATACAGACCTTCTGCTTCACCTTTGAAAATACATATCTAAAGGTTATAACATGATTTTATCCCTAATTTTAAATAACTCCCTTTGATTTGACCTTCATCAGCCTCTAGACCCTTCAAAAATGGGTTAAAAAATACCCCCAGGTCTAATATTCAAAGTTAAGTTACAGTCAACACCAAAATTATTGATACACCTATCAATTTTGAATATTTTTATCCATCTCTCAGAATCTAATACCTGTATGATGTTTAATTTTTTAATTTTTCCTACTGTATGAATAATTTTGTCATTTCCTATTTTGCATAATTTGCCTGTCAAATTTGTTGTATTGAACCTATTGTTCTTAAAATGAAGTTTTATATTCCTTTTTTTTGTGCTTATTAATTTATAAAAACCTGACATCATATGGACATTTGGTTCAGAGAAATGGATAAAAATATTTAAAATTGATGGGTGTACAAATAATTATGTCTTTGATTGTATATTGTAAACATTATTTTCTAAATATTCTTAATCAAAATAGTGAAGTTCTGGATCTTGTATATAACATTAGTGTAGAAGAGGAGGTTCTGTAGAACTTCAGGTGTTAGGAAAAAATATTAGGGTCAGTAAGGTGAAGTGTCTTTTAGTAAAAATTTAATAATTTTTATAAAAAAATATTCTTTGTTAAATTTTTTAATTTATTTTTTAAAAAGTAGTCATGATTTATTTATAATTTATAGTAGATAGTTAAAATAGTTTAATTTATAATTTATAATTTATAATTAAAAAGTAGTAATAATTAGAATAATTTTATTTATAATTTAAAAGAAGTAATGATTTATAATTTAACAGTAGTTATAATTTAAAATTTAAAAGTAGTAATAATTAAAATAATTTTATTTCTAATTTAAAAGAAGTAATGATTTATAATTTAACAGTAGTTATAATTTAAAATTTAAAAGTAGTAATAGTTAAAATAATTTTATCTATAATTTAAAAGAAGTAATGATTTATAATTTAAAAGTAGTAATAATTAAAATAATTTTATTTATAATTTAAAAGAAGTAATGATTTATAATTTAACAGTAGTTATAATTTAGAATTTAAAAGTAGTAATGATTAAAATAATTTTATTTATAATTTAAAAGAAGTAATGATTTATAATTTAACAGTAGTTATAATTTATAATTTAAAAGTAGTAATAATTAAAATAATTTAAAAGTAGAAATAGTTAAATAATTTAAAAGTAGAAATAGTTAAAATAATTTAAAAGTAGAAATAGTTAAAATAATTTAAAAGTAGTAATGATTTATAATTTGAATGTAGTAATAGTTAAAATAATTTAAAAGTAGTAATAGTTAAAATATTTTAAAAGTAGTAATAGTTAAAATAATTTTATTTATAATTTAAAAGTAGGAATAATTTATTTTCAAAACTAATTGATTGATGGACTAATTTTAATGGCATGACAACCCATTTAGAGTTATTTAATGATCAGAGGTTAGGGAATTGTTTTCATTGTACATCTATATTGATATTTTTTTTGTATAGTTGTTTCTCAGATTTTCTTGCACAGATATATGATATCAAGTATTCTTATCCAATATAAATAATTTTCACACAGATGTATAGTTACAAATATTCCTAACTAAAATAATAATTATGTGGTTTCAAGTAATTTTAAAAAATTAATAGTAGTCATTTGTTTTCACACAGTTATATGGTTTCAAGTAACTAATAATAATACTGGCCCAGGTGGCTGGAGCTGTAGAATACACTGACTTCATCTCTGCAGAGTGGTATGACTTCCCCAATGAGTGTCCTGCTTATGACATTAAACAATATGATGGTGAGGCTCCAGTAATGCTGGAGCTTTGGGGAATGCGGAGTACTCCATTATTGCCATCGCTCCCTGGCCCACTCTGCCCCAGAGTGGTAGCACCTGATAGGGTCCCATCTGTGGGTCAAATAGAAATAAACTGTGTACTTATGCTAAACTGAATGGCTTGAAATAGAACTGTTTTGACATTTAACTGTGTGTAAATAAGGAACTGGTGTTTAATTAAATAGTTAGTGATACATAGCAATACTTGGAACAATATAACTTTGTTGACTAAACTGAATAGTTTGAAATTGAACTGTTTTTTTACATTTAAACTGTATACTTATGTTAAACTGAATTGTTTTAAATAGAATTGTTTTTACATTTAGCTGTGTGTAAACAAAAAACTTTACTTATGCTGAACTGAATTATTTGAAATAGAACTGTTTATATGTATAACGAGTGTCCTAGATATGACGCTAAACAATCTGATGGAGAGGCTCCAGTAATTTGGGAGCTTTGGGAATACAGGATACTTTGTGTAAACAGATATCCAATTGAATTGTTTCTTATACAAAGTGATATTTGGAACCATTTAACTGTGTGCAACGAAATAATTAATTGTAAATACAATTATTCCTGTTTGATAGAAATAGTTGAAATCATTTAACTGTGTGCAAAAAAAAAAATTGAGCTCAGACTCATTTAAGAAATATTATCAACAAAATGTGTTTACAAATTAAATATATTTAATATATATGTATAAAAAGGATTTGGCATTAAATAACCTACAATGGTTGATATGCCATAAAACCCAACCAAACCAAATCCTATATATTTAATATATATGTATAAAAAGGATTTGGCATTAAATAACCTACAATGGTTGATATGCCATAAAACCCAACCAAACCAAATCCAATATATTTAATATATATGTATAAAAAGGATTTGGCATTAAATAACCTACAATGGTTGATATGCCATAAAACCCAACCAAACCAAATCCTATATATTTAATATATATGTATAAAAAGGATTTGGCATTAAATAACCTACAATGGTTGATATGCCATAAAACCCAACCAAACCAAATCCTATATATTTAATATATATGTATAAAAAGGATTTGGCATTAAATAACCTACAATGGTTGATATGCCATAAAACCCAACCAAACCAAATCCTATATATTTAATATATATGTATAAAAAGGATTTGGCATTAAATAACCTACAATGGTTGATATGCCATAAAACCCAACCAAACCAAATCCTATATATTTAATATATATGTATAAAAAGGATTTGGCATTAAATAACCTACAATGGTTGATATGCCATAAAACCCAACCAAACCAAATCCTATATATTTAATATATATGTATAAAAAGGATTTGGCATTAAATAACCTACAATGGTTGATATGCCATAAAACCCAACCAAACCAAATCCTATATATTTAATATATATGTATAAAAAGGATTTGGCATTAAATAACCTATAATGGTTGATATGCCATAAAACCCAACCAAACCAAATCCTATATATTTAATATATATGTATAAAAAGGATTTGGCATTAAATAACCTACAAAGGTTGATATGCCATAAAACCCAACCAAACCAAATCATATATATTTAATATATATGTATAAAAAGGATTTGGCATTAAATAACCTACAATGGTTGATATGCCATAAAACCCAACCAAACCAAATCATATATATCTATTATATATGTATAAAGAGGATTTAGCATTAAATAACCTACAATGGTTGATCTGTCATAAAAGCCAACCAAACCAAATCCTATATATTTAATATATAAGTATAAAGAGAATTTGGCATTAAATAACCTACAATGGTTGATATACCATAAAACCCAACCAAACCATAACACATGTATTTAATATATATGTATAAAGAGGATTTAGCATTAAATAACCAACAAGAGTTGATATGCCATAAAATGCAACCAAATCAAATCCTATATATTTAATATATATGTATAAAGAGAATTTGTCATTAAATAACCTACAATGGTTGATATACCATAAAACCCAACCAAACCATAACACATGTATTTAATATATATGTATAAATAGGGTTTGGCATTAAATAACCTACAAGAGTTGATATGCCATAAAATGCAACCAAACCAAATACTATATATTTAATATATATGTAGAAAGAGAATTTGTCATTAAATAACCTACAATGGTTGATATGCCATAAAACCCAACCAAACCAAATCATATATATTTAATATATATGTATAAAGAGGATTTGGCATTAAATAACCTACAAGGGTTGATATGCCATAAAATGCAACCAAAAAAAATCATATGTATTTAATATATATGTATAAAGAGGATTTGGCATTAAATAACTTACAAGGGTTGATATGCCATAAAATGCAACCAAACCATAACACATCTATCTAATATATATGCATAAAGAGGATTCAGCATTAAATAACCTACAAGGGTTGATATGCCATAAAATGCAACCAAACCAAAACACATGTATTTGATATATATGTATAAAGAGGATTTGGCATTAAATAACCTACAAGGGTTGATATGCCATAAAATGCAACCAAACCAACAATAAATTTGGCATTTCTGAGGATAATCGTTAAGTTAAACTTCCCACAAAATTTTGCTTGCACTGTTCTGAATGATTTTGTCTCCAAATGAGAAGTGACACAAAATATTTTTTCCTCTTTTCTCCAAGGCACTGTGATCAAGGAGTAATAGTTGATATATAATACTATTTTCAAATCTGAACAAAAAAGAACGCAACATTATTATTAGTGGAGTTATTAGCAGTCATATGGGTCCCATGTATATTGAGACACCCTATGTAATCATGTACATTGAGATATCTTATATATATATACATATACTGAGTGAGCAGAAATAATAAGGCTGTCACATGGCTCCCATGTATACTGAGACACCCTATATATATATATATATATATATATAAATACCAAGAGAGAAGAAATAATAAGACAATAATATGGGTCCCATGTATATCGAGACACACTATGTAACCATGTATATTGAGACACCCTATATATATACATCTACTGAGTGAGGAGAAATAACAAGACAGTCACATGGCTCCCATGTATATTAAGACATCCTATATATATATATATATATATACACCGAGTGAGAAGAAATAATTGGACAATCACATGGGTCCCATGTATATTGAGACAACCTATATACATATATATATATATATATATATATATATATACCAAGTGATAAGAAATAATAGGACAGTCACATGGGTCCCATGTATATTGAGACAACCTATATATATATATATATGTACCAAGTGAGAAGAAATAATTGGACAGTCACATGGGTCCCATGTGTATTGAGACACCCTGTAGTACAACTACTGTTCTTCTCCAAGGATGTCTTTGGCATTAAATAATCTATAAAGGTTGATATGCCATTAAAAACAGAAACCAAAATTGTATTATCTTTTCCCTTTTATCTAGTACATTTTACACTTGATTTGTTACTTTTGTTTTTTTATTTATTCATATTTACCCAACCCCTCCACTAGGGCAGGATATGACACAAGATTAGTTTTTAAGCAGAGTTTAACAGGTTTGAATTCAGAGTTTTCCTTCTCCTAGACTAGTTGCCTCACCAAGGCTGAAGAACACAGTCTGTCCAACTATTTACCCATAGCTGGAGGGAGAATAATTGGATTCATACCTTTCCTAAGGATATTAGTCCTATGTGAAATGCAATCAGTCACATCCAGGACTTGAACTTGTATCGCTGTGTCCATTTCCTACGACAATAACTATTACACCACTTTTGCTGTAGATAACTGAGCCACGAAGAGAAAAAAAGTGACAAAATTTCCTCCTCTGATGGAATAAGTGGATTTTTTCTACACTGAAGAATTCTGATACAACAGAGACAGTTTATATGCTGCCCCCACCCTGTGGTTTGAGCACTCACAAAGAATTTTGAGGGTCACATTTTCTCGGACGGATCCTGGGTTGTGCATTATTATAATTATTTTACTGGTTGTGAATTTTTTACTCCCTCCTTAATTGGTAGTCTTTCACAGACGCCTGAATGGCGGCAGGTCCCCTTTGGTCTCCAGGATTCGCCTCAGTATTCTAGCTGATTTTAACAGTGCTGTGGTCTGGATGGTTTCAGTTTTACCTCTGATTTCCAAAGCCCAGTCAGCTGGGGCTGTAGAATACACTGATTGCATCTCTGCAGAGGGGTACAATGAGTGTCCTAGATATGACTCTAAACAATCTAACGGTAAGGCTCCAGTAAAGCTGGAGCTTTGGAGAAAGTGGAGTAACCCTTCATTGCCATCACTCCCAGGTCCACTCTGATCCAGAGTGGTAGCATCTGATAGGGTCCTATCTATAGGTCAAGTAGAACTGTTTGACATTCAAACTGAGTACAAACAAATGACTTATGCTAAATTGAATTGTTAGAAATAGAACTATTTGATCATTTAACTGTGTGTAAACAAACGACTGATGTTTAATCAAATTGATAGTGATACATAACAATTCTTGCAACCATTTAACTGTGTGCTAACAAATGATTAGTTGTAAATATTTTTGTTAGATAGAAATACTTGAAACCATTTAACTGCGTACAAAAAGAATGAGCTTGTTTAAGAATGTATCTACAAAATGACTTTACAAATCATATATATTTGATATATATATAAAAACAAGATTTGGCATCCAATAGTCAACAATAGTTGATATGCAATGAAATTCAACCTAATCAAACCAAACCAATATAATTTCCAATTCTTCCAGTTTTTTCCCAAGCCTTCGGGGACTGTTCCAAGTGCACCAACTACAATTGGTATCACCATTATCCTCATTTTCACAGTTTTTTAGTTTCTTGAAAGGTTCAAGTATTACTCATAAAAGAGTAATACTTGAACCTTATTAGGATAATAATAATAAAATATTATTATCATTATTGATCTCTCTGTAATTTATCACACCAGTATTTGCTGGTGACTTTCATTTAAATTTAACAGCAAGTTTCCTTAGGACTTTTCTCAGTATTTTAACTGATCTTAACAACGCTATAGTCAGGATGATCTCAATTCTTCTTCTGCTTTCAAAATCCTCCAGGTTTTTTCCATGCCTTTGGGGACCATTCTGAGTGCCCCAACTACTACTGGTACCACCATCATCATCATTATTGTTTTTATTATTATTAAGTTATTTATCATTGAAGACTTGAAAAAATTTTTGATGGTTCTAAAACAGAATACAACATAGTTTAATTTATTTGTCTAAATTAGGTGGGGGGTGTCCTCGTAGTGTAATGGTTAAAGCGATAGACTGCGGAATCGTAGTAAGCGAGTTCGTACTCCAGTCACGCTATTACATTCCCTTTCGGACAAATACCCTTGGGAAAGGTATGAACCTCCTTATCCTCCCAGCTATGGGTTAAATAGTACCACTACTGTTTTTCTAGGAGAATAGCTTTGGCATTAAATAACCTACAATGGTTGATATGCCATTAAACAAAGAAACTAACCAACCAAACCTTGTCTAAATTACTGTTGCGGCCTGTTAGGGGCCAGAAAGAAGACATGGAAGAAGAGAAAGTAGGTGGAATAAGTGTATTGAATAATCAGAACATATATACAAAGTAAGGGTGTTAAGACAGCAGGTAGAAGTGTCCATCTGAAACTGTCAGGTTTGACTGCTGGGAGGAAGTCTCTTTGAGAATAGAATAAGATTAGTATTTATGAAGGAAGAAGAGTTCATTATCGTGTAGGTAGATCACCATAACAATTTTTGAATTGAAGCTTGATGGAGTTGAGCCTCCAACAGAATACAACATGAGCAAGAACTGTGTCTACTCCATCCCATGCAGTTGCGGAAGAGTATATAAAAGCGAGACATGCTGCCCACTAAAAGTAAGGCTAGAGGAACACCAAGAAGCAGTATGTCAGGGAGGAATTTAAAAGTTGGGTATGGTTGACCATATATGAAAGGAAAAGGGAAACCATCTGCCCTTGTGGGATCAAACTAAAATGGTTGACAGGGAAGATAAGACGTGTCAAAGAAGCAGTGCACATATTGGGCAACTGTGACCTGTTGAGTAAATCATGTATTGAGATGTGAATACAATTTGGGAACCATTAATCAAAAAGGCTCAATAAAAAAAATTGCCATATGAGCTATGGTAAAAAAAAAACAAAACATGATGGAGACATTAGGTTTATAAGTCCCTAAAATTCACTTTGAATTGTCTGTCAAGGAAACATAGCACAGTGGATAAGGTGTTTGGTTGGAAAATACTTCTGAGTGAAGTCATCTGGAGGTTGCAGGTTCAATTCCAACAACAGGTAAGACTAACAAGGAATATTTACAATAACTTAACACTTCTACCTGGTCATGGGTAATAGAATTGGAACAGTCTACCCATGGGGTTCAAATGAAGGGTTCAGTTTGAGATTCTGTGTGGACCTCTGAGTTTGACATGAAATACCGGAAGAAGCTGAAACATTGTGATTATAACAATAAAGGTGAAGTCAATTGTATGAATATTGTAAGTAATAATAGTTTGATTTATTGTATAGAGATTAATATTTTAGATTAAGTCAAGTAAATTATTTTTGTCTTTAAGATCATAAAATGGCTGAAACATCTAGGTTTTATTTACCTATAGCCTAAACATCATAAATCCTATGGAAATACTGCAAATAAAGGGTACATATATAGAGAAATGAGCAGAGCGTAGTATCTGTTTGTTGTCTTTTGGCAGATATTTATTGACCCCCTTGGATAGTCCTGCCAACCCTAGCCCCTTGGAGTTCATATCAACGACTTTGGCAATCCAGGAAACTTGACCAAAAAAAAAGCAAGACTGAAAGGCAGAGACAGCATAGTTAAAACACCTGGATTGAATATATATATATGAGAATAATTAAATAAGTTTTGAGACTTTTTTCGTATGGGCACTTTTATTGATAGTACACACATGAAACTCTAGTCCCCTTCGAAGTAATCTCCTTTGGCTGCAATGCACTTGTTGTACCATTCCAACAACTTCTGGAAGGCCCCATGGAAATCCTCTTGTGTGAGCGTGTCAATGACCTTCATCACAGCCTCTTTCATCTCCTCAATTGTCTCATAACAACAACCTCTGAGCATAGGGAATAACCAAAAATCACAGGGACCAAGGTCTGGACTGTAGGGAGGCTGAGGAACTGTCTTGATGCTCATCTTAGTCAAATAGTCTGTGACAACGATGGAGTTGTGGACTGGTGCATTGTCCTGCTGGAAATTCCACTGACCCGGTTTGAAGAGTGCTGGCCTCTTCCGACGGAATCTCTTCCAGAACTTCCTTAAAACCTCAACATAGTAACCCTAACCCTAACCCTTTGGCCAATCAACTGTGGTGTATTGACTTCCTTACTCCCCCCACACCTCTCATCATCCGTCACAGACTCTCTGCCTTCCTTGTATCTCTTATGTCACTCAAAAACTGATGCTCGATTAATGCAAGATGGTTGAAAAGCAGTCTGAAGCATTCCATATGTTTCTGTGGCATTTTTTCCAAGTTTAAAACAGAATTTTATTGCATATCGTACTTCTAAAGTGTCCTCACATCCAGATTGGATTTTTGAAATTCACCAGCTGTGACAATCAGGTTTTAGAAGGGTGTATTTCAATTGCTGCTGTAGCTGTTCATTCAATCATAAAAATTGGTCAGCCATCTCATATGATGTATAGCAATAACATGCTGAATTTTCAAGAGTCTACGACAATTCTAAATGCGTGTACAAAAAAGTCTGGAAACTTATTGAATGCACCCCATATATATATATATACATATACATATATGGCTGAAATGTAGAATCTGTTAAAAAATAGTGATGAATATTAAATCATGAAATCTAGGGAAATGCTCAGAGTGGAGTATCTGTTTGTTGTTATTTGGCATAGGTAAAATAATCAGTGTATTTTTATTTCTTAATGTCAGATTTCAACCCCTCAGCATGTTTATTGACCCTCAATCAGGTAATTATCAATCCCTTGGATAGTCTCATCGAATTTACCTCTCCAGAAGTCCATATCAACTACTTTGGCAAATCCCTGGAACTTGTGTAATCTGTTTGACCGAGAAACTCAGCGGAGAGAGAAAGAGAGAGAGAGCAAATTGGAACAACGTTGTCTGAGTCATGTAATGACATGATGTGCTTCTGTCATTACAAATACAGGAATTAGTTGTTCTTTTAAGGCTGACAACTTACAGAATGCCACTTGACCTCCAAGGTCACCAGACACTCTTTAATTACTTATGATTTGAATTTTTTTTATCTACTAGCACACACTCGTAACTACTTATTCCATTTATTCTTAAGGCATGAGAAAATTATTCATCTTGAATCAAACTGAGGTGCTTGGGTCATTTAATAAATAAAAGAAATCTATCAATCTGTCTTTGAGGTTCATTCAATAAATTAGAAGAATTTCGGACCATTGGCCTAATGAGTAGAGTGTTTGCCAATGGCCCAGGAGACCAGGATTTAATCCCAGGTTGAGTCACACCAAAGACTAAAAAAATGGTACTTGATGCCACCTTGCTTAACACCCAGCATTATAAGGTATTGATCAAGGGTATAGTGGAGCGATCTAGGGAATAGAGTAGTGCCCTCCCCTACACATTGGTGTAGTAGCTATAGAAAAGGGAGCTTTCAGCCTCCCCCCTCGACTAAGGTTGCCAACTTTACTATGAATCTATCTATTTATTAGGGTCATTTAATAAATAAAGTGAATCTATATATCTATCTATGGGGGTCAATCAGTGAATAAAGAAAATCTATCTTTTTATCTATGAGGCTCATTCTATAAAAAAGAGGAATCTATCTATCTATCTATCTATCTATCTATCTATCTATCTATCTATCTATTTCTTAAGATCTATCTGTCTATCTATCTATCTATCTATCTCAGTCTGCTTATATCTATCATAGACTGTCCATATCTATCTATCTATCTATCTATCTATTAGGGTCGTTCTATAAATCTTTAAAAAAATCGCAAAATAAATTCTTTTTTCAGAATATTTTGATAAATATAAACTTTGAATTGTTTAGAGTTGGTTTAAAGCAAAACATTTTTAATCTCACAAAAAATATTTATTTTGAGGCTATTCAAAATGGTGTCAAAACAAACAGAATGCTCTAGGCTTGAACAGAGGTCTGTCATCAAATTTTTGGTGTCTGAGAAGTACAAACCATGTGACATTTACAGAATGTTTGATGCATATGGAAAAGCATGTTTTAGTCAAAACATGTTTACAAATGTATTAAATGTGTGTTTGCTACTATGAGTCTGAGTCGAAAGGCATGAAGTGCAAACACACTGACTCTCCGGTAAAGAAAAAGTTCTGGGTGCAGCAGTCAGTAAAGAAGGTCATGCTGATAGTGTTCTAGGACACAAAAGGACTCATCACTATTGATTTCATTGAAAAAGTTGCAACTATTAACTGTGCTTCCTCTTGCCAAGTCTTTCGGCAAAATTCACCTCATTTATTGAATGAGCCTTGTATAAAGTTGAATATGTTTTCTTTTTACTTACCGTATTTTAAATCTACTTTATATATTATAGATTTATTTTTCTGAGAAGATTTTTTTATCTTGTAATCTTAAATTAGATTCTCTCCAAGATCTCAAAGATAGCTATTTTTCTCTGAAATATTGCCTACCAGTTCTACCCTAAATTAATGTGCATTAATTAAAATATCCGTCATTGTTTTTTTCCAAGCTGTAGCCATGCCAGTACTATTGTATGGCTGCACCATTTAAACTGCATACTTATACTAAAGTTACTTGAAATCATATAATTATTAGTTTGCCCAGTCAGCTGGGGCTATTGAATACATCAACTGCTTCTCTGCAGAGGGGTAAGACCCCTTCCTCCAATGAGTGTCCTAGATATGACACTAAACAATCTGATGGTAAGGTTCCAGTAATGCTGGAGCTTTGGGGAATGCAGAGTACCTCTTTATTGCCATCTCTCCCAGGTCCACTCTGGCCCAGAGTGGTAGCACCTGATAGGGTCCTATCTATGGGCCAAATAGAACTAAATCACATACTTTTGCTAAACTGAATTACTTGAACTGAATTACTGTTTTTGACATTTTAAACTACGCCCTGCTCGTGAGGAGGGGTTAGGTAAATATGTATATTGCTTTGTAGTTTACATTCCATATAGTGCTAATATCCTAGGGAATGGTATGGATCCTATCATTCTCCTTCCAGCTATGGGTAAATAGTAGGACAGACTTGGCTCTTTAACTTTGGTATAGCAACCAGTCTTGGAGAAGGAAAACTCTGAATTCAAACCAGTGGTAAACCTGAAGAGTGATGGTCTTCGTTTGGTTGTTACCGCCTCAGACACACTTGGTAATGAAACCAGATTCCGAGATAAGTCTATATCACGGATATATTTATGCTAATATTGCTCCTTGACTAAAATATCTTCCTTACCACTGAGCATTTCCATTATTGGCAAGGCTTAAACCATGCTTCCAGGTGGTGTGAATATCCGAGTTGCTATTTGATTCAGATTTTCCATGGTTACTGCAGTTGCAGAAGATAAGACAGATAATCAACGATCGGATATATCACTTGGAGCGGAACCTATCAAGCAGAATGTGCATATATTAGGTTGGTGGGTTGAGTTTTATGGTATATCAACCATTGTAGGTTATTTAATGCCAAATTCATTTTTATACATATAAACAGTTCTATTTCAAACAATTCAGTTCAGCATTAGTACACTGTTTAGTCCTATTCAACCCATAGATTGGACGCTTTCAGGAGCTACCCCTCCGGATCAGAGTGGACTTGGGAGGGATGGCAATGAAGGGGTATTCCGCATTCCCCAAAGCTCCAGCATTACTTGAGCCTCACCATCAGATTGTTTAGTGTCATTTCCAGGACACTCGTTGTGGGAGTCTTACACCTGTGCAGAGATGCATTTGGTGTATTCTACTGCTCCAACTGACTGGGCCAGCAAATATTTGGGTGAATCAAGAGTTCTACAACATTTTGGAAGTATGTGAGGCACAATTCAGCTGCCCTGGATGCTTTTGATGAGGCTGTGAAGATGATGAACCACTACACTAAACTGAGAGATGCTTAGCTTGCCTGATTCTCTCTGAGTAATACTCTCTGAGGGATAATATCTGAGTTTGGCTTGAAACACAGTCTTAGAATCAACTGTTTTAGTTCTACCTGATCTTGCTTGATTGGCGAGGTTCTTGCGACCCAAGTGAAATCTTTTGAACGGTCTGGTTATTTTATTGTGATCAGCTGCACTTTCACCTTTTGTGCAACAAAAGGTTTTTGGTTGCTTTGGAGGTGTTATGGCTCAGTTTGAACCAGTAAAGTATAAGTTCCTCGGACGATGCATCTAATTCTGTGCGGCTTTCAAATCATTCGGCTGGGGCTGTAGAATACACCGACTGCTTCTCTGCAGAGGGGTAAGAACCCCCCAACGAGTGTCCTGGATATGACACAAACAGTCTGATGGTGAGGTCCTAGTAATGCTGGGGGCTTGGAGAATACGGAGCACCCCTTCATTGCCATTGCTCCCAGGTCCACTCTAGCCCGGTATGGTAGCACCTGATAGGGTCCTATCTATGGGTTAAATAGAACTAATGGCATACCTCTGCTAAACTGAATATCTTGAAATAGAAATGTCTTTTGACAATTGAACCGTGCTTACATTTGAACTGCGTGCTTGTGATTAACTGAATTATTTGAAATAGAACTGTTTTTTGACAATGAAACTGTATTTACACTAAACTAAATTGCTTAACATAGAACTGTTCTGACATGTAACTGTGTAAACAAAATCTGTACTTTTACTAAACTGAATTAGCTGATGTAGAATTGTTTGACTAAACTGAATAGCTCGAAATAGAAATGTTTTTTTTTACAATTAAACTGTACTTACATTTAAACTGCGTGCTTTTGCTAAACTGAATTGTTTTAAATTGAACTATTTTTGACATTGAAACTGTACTTACACTAAACTGAATTGTTATATCTATAACTGCTTGAATAGTTTGAAATAGAAATGTTTTTGATAATTAAACTGTGTACTCATGCTAAACTGGGTTGTTTGAAATAGAACTGATTCTTTACATATAAATGGATTTGGCATTAAATAACCTACAAAGGTTGATATGCCGTAAAACCCAACAAAACAAACAACAACAAACATCAAATCATTCACAGAGTGAAACAATGTGCAACATGCCAGCGCACCAACTACCACAATATAACCAGCTACAGTGAGTACCTTACTCGTGTTATATGCGTATACCGCGTGGTACACACGTTCCAAAATATTGTATCATTTTTGATTCACTGTAGTATTGTTCAGGGAATGGGTATCTCGCATTTTGTAAATCATCATCATCATCATCATCATCATCTTCAAAGTGTGCTGACAGTACTGAATCCCTAGACTCTCTTTTGTCATCCGCCCCTATCGATCATCGCTCTAGATAGCTCCTTTTAACGGCATCCAGTGTTCACACAGAGCTAATAAATATGATTTTACACTGGTCAGCCATTACTAGTGTGTCCATACGAAGGAGTCTATAACTTTAACTCCGTTACTTTAATTTCTCATTTCTTCTCCCCTTCTTAATTTCTCTTTCGGGTTGCCTTAGGCCATACTCTTGGGAGTTTATCCTCTCTTTATTAATTAATCCCAAACTCTCGGCATCGCGAAAGCTACGAGACTTATTCTTCTCGGCGAGACTTTCAACCATTCCGCCAGACATTTTTCTTGCCGACAACACGTATTCTTTCCTTCTCGCTTCAGTCACCTCTTCAACATGACTCTGGTATGTTTCATTTGCCTTATCTCACCATGTTTACCTCCTACTTGTTGCCTTCAATTTAAATATCGGAATATTATTCCTATTTGCCATGCTACTTGTCTCGCTTTTACCCGCTTTATTACTGATTAAACTAAAATTCTACTTGTTACAGTCACCTTACTTTCCCTCCCTTCCTCTTTTTCTTCTTTGCCTTTCTCTTTCTCCCTCGAAATTTCTACTTATTTCTTCCCCTTCGTCGCTGTGAAAACTTCTTTGTTTTTCTTTTTTCTTTCAGAAATTTACCTGTCTCACGTTGGAATAAATTTCTCTTTCATAATTTTGGAATTAGTGTTCCTTTATGCGTGAATCCGAGTTTATTCTGGCTGTCTAAGCAAGATGTTAATTAACATTTGGCGAGGGCAGCATACATACATGACAACCCCAGGAGCATCGAAAAAGAAGTGTAGGCAATACTCTGTGGAGTACTTGATTTATACAATCACCGACCAATCCACAACTTGATTTATACAATCACCGACCAATCCACAACTTGATTTATACAATCACCGACCAATCCACAACAACCCAAGTGCTTGGTTTGTGAGAAAAATCTTTCCAAATGAAGCAATGGAGCCGTCTAGGCTCCTCGAACATTTGCAGAAGAATCAAACGGATAAATCTGGTAAAACGCTGGCGTTCTTTCAATCTATTTGAGATCAATTTTTGAAGTGAAAAACAATGAATATGTTTACTTCCTCATCGAAAAATTCAGATGACGATCTGAAGGCTTCTTACAACGTTTCTCTGCTGATAGCGAAAGCTGGCAAGCCCCACACTATTGGAAAAGAACTGATCCTGCCTGCAGTTAAAGACGTTATTAAAACAGTCTTGTTCAAATCTCCTGAACAAGTCATAAAATCGATTGCTCTCAGTGACAACTCAGTTTAACGAAGAGCAGACAAAATGGCTGAAAACGTCGAAGAGACCCTCAGTAAGATGTTGATGACAACTGAGTTCAGTTTGAAATTGGACGAATCTACTCTTCCGGGAAACGAATCGCTACTTCTCGCATATGTACGCTTCATCAAGGGTGGGTCACTGTGTCAAAAATCATTGTTTGCACGTCTCCTGGAAACAGATACCAAAGGAGAATCAGTGTATCGAGCAGTGGAGGACTATTTCCAGAAAAAAAGCATCCCATTTACAAACATCATCTCATGTGCTACAGATGGCGCCCCGTCCATAGTTGGTCGCCACCATGGATTTCTAAGTTATTTGAAAAAAGATGTTCCGAAAGTTCTCACAGTTCCCTGTGTGATCCATCGACAACACTTAGTGGCAAAGAATTTGAGTGAGAAGCTACATGAATCCTTATGGACTGTGATTACTGCAGTCAACAAAATGAAAGCGAATGCTCTACATTCTCGACTGTTCAATCAGCTGTGTATTGAAAATGACAAAGATTTTCAATGCCTGCTTCTCCACACAGAAGTTAGGTAGTTGTCGAAAGGTAACTGTTTAAAAAGGTTTTACACACTGTTTAATAGTGTTCTGGATTTTTTTTTCAAGAATCCAACCCTGAGCTTTACGACAAACTGAAATCGAGTAAGACAGATATTGCTTACCTCACTGAAATGTTTTCCAAATTCAATGAAGTGAATTTGCAGCTGCAAGGTGATGAGACTTCATAAATCAAAGCTAAGTCTGCCTTCTCGGCATTTCTCTCAAAATTACAGCTCTACTGCAGGAACCTTGGACGCCGCGAATTCCGTCAGTTTCCTTGTTTGTCTGACTTGGAGAAGAAAACAGAAGTGAAGGACAATGACATTGCCGTGTACTGCGCTCATTTAGCGGAACTCCGCAGGGATATGTCAGTCAGATTCAACGACCTATTTTCTCTTGAAATCCCTGGTTGGGTGACTGATCCGTTTACTGAACCCAGTACAGAGGTGCCAACCTATTTAGAATAGGAACTTGTAAGTTTGCAAAATGACGAGGATCTGAAACCAAAGTTCAAAACCTCTTACCAAGCCTTTTGGATGCAAACAGCGATCCCAAAACGTTACCCAAACCTGTGGAAAGTTGTTTTTCATTGCTTTTCCGACTTCCTACCTGGTTGAGAGGCGATTCAGCGCTGTGTCCAGGCTCCTTACCAAACAAAGAAACAAACTCAACATAACAGAGCGCGGTGATCTGAGACTGCTCCTGACAAACCTTTATCCTGATGTTGACAGTTTGATTGCAATGCACCAAGTCCACCCATCTCATTAATGATTACTCGTTCAGTTTTACAATTTATTTCATGTTCAATTCAAGGTGTTTGTGATTGAAAAATAAATGTTAACCATTTTTGTTTGTTAAAATTGTTTTTTATACTCTTCAAACTGTTTGGGATTGAAGAATCAACCAATTCTTATGACATTTAACATTACCGTCGTTCTGGCGTTCGTTGGAAGAGGGGGGCGCTGGCATTTTGCTCTGGCGGTGAAGGGGCGATGACAAAAAAGTTTGAAAACCACTGGTTTAGTGGGTAGAGTGTTCGCCAATGGTCAGTGAGACCTGGGTTCAATCCCAGGTCACGTCATACCAAAGACTTTAAAAATGGTACTTGATACTTCCTGGCTGAACACTCAGCAATATAAGGTACGTATCAAGGGTAAAGTGGAGCAATCCATTGAAAGGAGTAGCTACAACTCGTTGTAGTAGCTATTGAAAAGGGAGCCTTCTAGTTGCCCTTGACTACGTTCGCCATTTTACTTACTTTATCTCTGTTCCAAAATAGTTGCTATATTTCATCATCATCATCATCATCATCATCTAGTGCTGTTAAGTTGAGGTTCCCTGACAAAGAGTCATTGCTATATTTTCGTTGTGGTTTTTTCCTCACCAATATACATCACGCTTATAGTTAAGGTTGTTTGATTATTATCTCTGCTCGTGTCATAGATGAGATCGGGTATTCTTTTAAGGTAGAAGACACTTCAGTGGATCACAAAAAAAGTTTATACTTTTAAACTTTGGACTCTGATTATCTGTTTATCCTTAAGTTTTAATTTAGTTAAAGTAGGTGGTGCATTTAATAAGTTTCCAGACTTTTTCGTACAGGCATTTAAAATTGTCGTAGACTCTTGAAAATTCAGTATGTTATTGCTATACATCTTATGAGATGACTGATCAATTTTTATCAATTCAGATTCAAATGAACACCTACAGCAGCAATTGGAATACATCATACTAAAGCCTGATTGTCACAGCTGGGGAATTTCAAAAATGCAATCTGGACATGAGGACATTTCAGAAGAACGATATGCTATAAGATTCTGTTTTAAACTTGGAAAAATGTCACAAAAACGTATGGAATGCTTTAGACTGCTTTTGGAGCATCTTGCATGAATCGAGCATCAGTTTTTGAGTGGCATAAGAGATTCAAGGAAGCCAGGGAGTCTGTGAGGGATTATGAGAGGTGTGGGAGGAGTAAGGAAGTCAATATACCAGAGTTGATTGGTCAAAGGGTTAGGGTTAGGGTTACCATGTTGCGGTTTTAAAGGAGCTCAGGAAAAGATTCCGTCGGAAGAGGCCAGCACTCTTCAAATCCGGTCAGTGGAATTTCCACCAGGACAATGCACCAGTCCACAACTCCATCCTTGTCACAGACTATTTGACCAAGATGGGCATCAAGACAGTTCCTCAGCCTCCCTACAGTCCAGACCTTGCTCCCTGTGACTTTTGGTAATTCCTTAAGCTCAGAGGCTGTCGTTATGAGACAATTGAGGAGACGAAAGAGGCTGTGACGAAGATCATTGACATGCTCACACAAGAGGACTTCCATGGGGCCTTCCAGAAGTTGATGGAACGGTACAACAAGTGGATTGCTGCCGGAGGAGATTACTTCAAAGGGGACTAGAGTTTCATGTGTGTACTATCAATGAAAGTGCCCATACGAAAAAAGTCTGGAAACTTATTGTGTGCTCCTCGTATCTGTTCAACCATAAGTTTATAGAGCACAAGAAAGATTTTTCGAGTTATGCTTGATTATTGTTGGGAAATTCTGAGATTTGTATCTGACTCTTTTTTCTTCTTATGACATTCACTTATCCTCGTTTTTGTTTGTCGAAGCTGTAAAGGAATTAAAGACAAAAAATAAAAAGACAGAGATACCTTTAAACTTAATTTTTATTTTTGGGTTTCATGACTGTTCGTGGTGTGGAATGTTTTCCTGATCCTGCAGAAATAATTGTACTCTCCACTCAAGGCGTTTGAAGAATATCATGGAATCATTTTTGGCAAATTATAAGTTTGAGATTTCACCATGTGTCTCTGTTCACTGGATATGTTTTGCAGAGGAGACATAATGAGCTCCTGAGCCATCTGGCCTTAGCAAGCACATGCGTTCCCACTGGCAGCCGGGAGAAAAAAGGCCCATCTGTCTCAGTCGAGGTGATAAAGGCTTCTGAAAAAGAAGTTTTCTTTGGGGCCAGGAAGCTCCACTTTTAAAGACATACGCTGATTTCGCTTCCTGTTCGAGGCTTCTGGGAAACTGTTACTTTTGCATGTATTTGTTTCCTTTTTTCTTATGATTTTCTTTTTTTTTTATTTCTTCTTAAATCCCAATAAGTTTTAACTTAGTTAAGGTATCTGTTCAACCTTCTATTTTAACTCATTTAAAATATCTTTTCTGCTTTCAGTTTTAAATCATTTGAAATATCTTTTCAGTCTTCAGTTTTAACTTATTTAGAACATCTATTCAACCTTCAGTTTTAACTCATTTAAAATATCTTTTCAGCCTTCAGTTTTAACTCATATAAAATATCTTTTCAGCCTTTAGTTTTAACTCATTTAAAATATCTTTTCAGCCTTCAGTTTAACTCATTTAAAATATCTTTTCAGTCTTCAGTTTTAACTCATTTAAAATATCTTTTCAGCCTTCAGTTTTAACTCATTTAAAATATCTTTTGAGTCTTCAGTATTAACTCATTTAAAATATCTGTTCAACCTTCAGTTTTAACTAATTTAAAATATCTTTTCAGTCTTCAGTTTTAACTTATTTAGAACATCTCTTCAACCTTCAGTTTTAACTTTGTCAAAGTCAAACGATACGTTTTTTATTTTTATCTTAATCAGAGTTTCAATTTTAATTTCACATTTTGCTCCTTCCGCCCCCCCCCCGTTTTTTTGGTTAACAATATTAATAACTTATTCCCATTAGACTGTTTCGACTCACCATTTTTATCGCTATAGGTTGGCTTTGCGTTTACAGTCAGTGATTTATCTATTTTTTATAAGTTATATCATTAAGTCAATTCGAAAAGAACAAAGTGAACATAAAAATTAATAGTTGATAAGATTTGCATAGATTTACAATCAACATGAGGGAATATAAGAATTATTCATGGACCAGTTTTATAAAATCAATGCTAGTTATTCTTTTTAATGATATTCAGTAACATTAAGATATTTTAACAATTAAAATACCAGGAAATCCAAAGAAGCCATAGAATTCATATATGTACTAAACATTTTTTCATGTAAAATTATTTTGGAACTTATACAATGCACTTGTAAGTTTCTTTGTTGCTTAACATAAAGAAGAGTTTTTTCTTTACAAAAGATTTTTGAGATAATCGTTCATAACGACTTATGTCCCATAACAATTGCTACATTTAGTGTATGAAATTTATAGGCAAATGTAGCAACTTTAATGGGGCACAGATAATTGATAAAAGTCATATTTCGACCCATTCCTACCTCGCCAACTGTGAAAGTAAGCAACGTTAATTGGACTAAAAAAATTGCCCTCAATGAAACTTGAACTCGCACCCCATTTTCAGGGTTCTCGTTTCACAATAATAAGCATTTGATGCCTGGGGAATAGTTAAAAAACTAAAAAAAAACAAAAACAAATAAACAAAAAACAAAACCAAAAACAATCTTGTCCTGACCACACAAACAGGATTTGAAGCCACCATTCTGATTATTGTAAACTGTCTAATTGACCACTGATCCTGGTAGGGATGGGATAGGATGCGCTGAGAGGGTCAGGAGACAAGTATTTGACCATAGATGTCCAGCCTGTGCTTGTTCGGTCAGCAACGAGATTCGTCATAACGGTAAAAATAACAAAGCTATTAATATTGATACAGACAAGACTCTTGTGTCATCCAATACGCAGTGGGGGGGGGTTTACATAAACAGGATTTGATCTTTGTCCTTTACCTGAACAGGCACGCCACATTTAGAGTTTTCTTGTTTGCTTTGCCTAGTCTGGCACAAGTCCATGGGCTGCTTAGAGTATATTTTGTTACAGAGTGGTCAAGATCGACACCGTTTTGTTATTCAGTGTTCTAGATTGGCTTTAGTCAATTTCGCTTTTGTTGTCCTTGTGTGAAAGCCTTTCATCACGGCTTGCTCCATCTCGCTGACTAACCGTTGTCTTTCTAAGTTATTTTTTTGATTGTTACTAAAAGAGATCTATCGGTCATTGGGTTCCGGTCGAAACAGCACAAGCCATTGGTTAGCTACAAAAAAAAAAAAAAACAAACAAAAAACAAAACAAAACAAACAAAAAAAACAAAACAAAGAAAACTTTAAAATAAATTCCAAGAATACACTTGCCTTTTTTTTATTTAGTCTTCGAATTCACCCTGATCGAAATGGGGAGTGATACATCGCAATTTTGGATTCGAGCACTAGTACCTCACCAACGTGATTATCCCATTCTATGACTAAAAGCTAACTCTTAACGTATTGAAAAATATATGATTAATTATCTGCCCTTGCCGGTAAAGGGACTTATCAGCGCACTACTGTTGTACCACACCCATGATACCGATACGGGAAACGTACATAGAATGTTCATAACATATATACATAGAACATAGGAATCCCGAAACACGAAAAACACTTACGACTTCTTAGTTCAGGTACGAAACCTTTTATCACCTTTGAGTTTAAAGGTTTCAACATAAGGAAGAGATGTGCACAATCTTTCTATGATGACTTTTCCATCTGCCCCCCCCCCCCTCCATCACGTGCGGCGCCCGTAGCGCGCAAATTCGTCTGGCCTCTGCGAGCCCCGAAAGTCGACCCGGTGTCTAGTTCTCAACTAAATGACTTTTCAAATCTCCCAAAATCCTCCGCGCGCGATTCAGGTGCATGACGTCATTCACATCCCCAAGGGATTTTTATTTTGACATCTGTAAACGACACATCCTCCCCGCGCGCGTGTCAACACCTGTGCTCAAGTTGCACCTAACTAACCCATGTGCTGAGCCGAAAGGTTCTCAGCCTAACTAAACCCAAAGGCAAGATATATGAAACGAAATCCCTCGGCCATTATATTACACTGTGAATTGGCGCCCATTGTCGACTCCTTTCGATTTACATCAGTTACAGTGCTGGCAGTAAGACCATCCAGGGGTCGAATCACTCCAGTTCCGAGATGGACCTCAGCAGATAAGTCTAGCCGCAAAGCCATTAAGTTTGCAACCCACTTTTTGTATTTTTTGTTTGTTTGTTTTGTTGGGTTTTATGGCATATCAACCTTTGTTGGTTATTTAATGCCAAACCAATTTTTATGTAAATAATCTGTTCTATTTAAAACAATTCAGTTTAGCATAAGTACACAGTTTAATTATCAAAAACATTTCCATTTCAAACTATTCAAGTAGTTATATGTAACAATTCAGTTAAGTGTAAATACAGTTATAATGTCGGAAAACAGTTCTATTTCAAATCATTCAGTTAAGCATAAGCACGCAGTTTAAATGTAAGTACGGTTTAATTGTCAAAAACATTTCTATTTCAAGCTATTCAATTTACTCAAACAATTCATTTTAGCATAAGTATGCTGTTAGTTCTATTTAACCCATAGATAGGGCCCTATCAGGTGCTACCACTCCGGGCCAGAGTAGACCTGGGAGCGATGGCAATGAAGGAGTACTCCGCATTCCCCAAAGCTCCAGCACTGCTGGAACCTCACCATCAGATTGTTTAGTGTCATTTCCAGGACACTCGTTAGGGGGGGTCTTACCCCTCTGCAGAGGTGCAGTCAGTGTATTCTACAGCCCCAGCTGACAGGGCAATTTTGTATTTTTTAAATTTATGTTTGTGCAATGATATTATTTTGAGTCCTTTTTCATCCGAAATGAAGCTTAGCTGTTAATGTGGGAAAATATTTAGTCCTTTGCTAATGGCAATAAGCAATTGTCAAAGTTTGAAAAGGCTATTTTAAAAATATCTATTTAATGTAAAGTAAAAGTTGGCGACCATAGTCACCACGGCATAGGTTCGAGCCCCTTTTCAAATAGCCTTGTGCCGCATCTAAGCAAAAAGCTTAGTAAATTACCACTCTGACATAGAGATACAGCATATTTCGGATAAGTTAGTAATCTTTTTCAAGAATTCGTACAAAGTTGATACAATGTAAGTAAGTAAAGTTGTCTCCCTTTAGTCGAGGGTAACCCGAAGGCTCCCTTTTCGATAGCTACTACACGAAGGTGTAGGGGATGGCGCTACTCCTTACCTGGATTGCTCTACTTTACCCTTGATCCGTACCTTATAATGCTGAGTGTTAAGCAAGGAGACATCAAGTACCATTTTTTGAGTCTTTGGTATGACGCGACCTGGGATTGAACCCATGTCTCCCGGGCCATTGGCGAACACTCTAACCCCTAGGCCAATGTCCGGTATGTATTTAATGTAATCTGGTTCAATTTTACTGAAACCATTGAATTATCACTTTTTAAATTGTAATAGAATCAAATTTTAAAATCTGGCGGTGAAAGAAAAATAAATTTTAAAATGTTTTAAAAAAAGATAAATAGAGAAAAACAGTACAAAAAAGACCAACTTTTACAAACTTAATAGCTTTGTAGCCAGACTTATCTGCTGAGATCCATCTTGAAACTGGAGTAATTTGAATAACGTCCTAATGGTCTTGCAGCCAGCACTATAAGTAAAATAAAGTTGGCGACTGTAGTCGAGGGTGACCCGAAGGCTCCCTTCTCAATAGCTACTCAGCCGAGGTGTAAGGAAAGGCGCTACTCCTTTCCCTGGATTGCTCCACTTTACCCTTGCTCCATACCTTATAATGCTGAGTGTTAAACAAGGAGGCATCAAGTACCATTTTTGGAGTCTTTGGTATGACTCGACCTGGGATTGAACCTCGGCCTCCCGGGCCATTGGCGAACACTCTAACCGCTAGTTCATGTAAATTGAAAAGAGTCAAATGGACGCCCATTCGCAGCAGTGAGCTGATTGGCCCCTTTATTGATAAGAGCAGATAGATAATCCTTTATTTTCCAATAAACGTTAATGTCAATGTTTTTGTGACTAACTATTGTGGACGAATGGCAAACTCAACTATCAAGCCCTTGCACTACCCTCGTCTAACCATATTTACCAACCCCTCCGCTCGGGCAGGATATGACACAAGGTCAGTTTTTAAGCGGAGTTTAACAGGTTTCCTTCTCCTTGACTAATTGCCTTACCAAGGCTGAAGAACCTAGTATGCCTTACTATTTACCCATAGCTGGAGGGAGAATAACTGGATTCATACCTTTCCCAAGGGTATTAGTGCTATGTGAAATGCAGTCTCGTGTCGCCGTATCCATTTCCTACGACGATAACCATTACACCACGGGCACTTACCGTCGTCTAAATACTAATTATTTCCTTGAATATATGGGACTTGGGCTTCCAGGATATATGTAGGTGACATGTTAGTTGTTGATTTAGAGTTTATTTCCCCCACTATTTATGTTGGTTTTGATTTGAAAAGGAATTTGAAGTAAAGATGTGAAACGACACGAACAAAAATACATTTAAAACAAAGCAGTACAAATAAAATTAAATTTATATATCAACAAGTACATTAAATGAAATATTTTGAAACATTACATGTGTTCTCCTTCTGTCTGTTAAATATTCCTCTGTGTGTGTGTAACTAACGCGAATACTATGAAAAAAAAATACTAATAAGTGTCCTGTGGATTATAAAATGCATGTTGACTCAGTATTTCAACAGAATTTTGATTAGGTATGTTAGGAGGAACGTGTCTTCTCCCATGCTAGTTGTTTGTTTCTTTTGGTGGTTTGACGAAATTTCTTTGGTTGTTTATGAGGCTGGAGCAAGTCTAACCGTAAAGGTAGAACAAGGAAGAAAATAGTCGCAGAGAGTATACATTTCGTGGGGGTGACTACTGGAAGTCAAATGTAAGAGAGAGTGTGTGTTGTCTCTGGAAGTCAAAATGGAAACAGTGAGTTGTCTCTGTAAGTCGCAGTGTAAGATAGCATGTTGTCTCTGGAAAGGAAAGAATGAGTTCTTGAAAGACGAGAGTATATATAGGCAATTCTTGTCATGTAGTCGGCTCCAAAATCGCGGGACAAAATCAAAGTTGCGGACGTAGTTGTGAGCACAAACCACGTGACTTTCCTGACCAATAGGTTCCCGAGACTGATTAGTTTACCGACGTCCGCCATCTTTGTTTCGGGAACAAGTGGCATCATGGCCATTTTAAAATATAGGAATGTAAATCCTATATATATTACCCACACCTTTTGTGTGAATCTTCCAGAACTAAAATAATATCCTTGTCTAGTAAGTTTTGATCGTACTAGCGTCGTTTGTTTACGACGGACATAAAAAATACGCTCTTTTAGTTTGATTTAGTTTTTTTTGTTTAATGGCATATCAACCTTCGTGGGTTATTTTGCCCCAAAGCCATCCTTGTAGAAGAACAGAGGTGGTGCTATTCAAGACTTCTTTAATGGCATATCAACCTTCGTGGATTATTTAATGTCAAAGCCATACTTGTAGAAGGACAGTAGTGTTGCTATTTAAGATTTCTTTTTTAATGGCTATCAACCTTCGTGGGTTATTTAATGACAAAGCCATCCTTATTGAAGAACAGCAGAGATACTATTTAAGGTTTGTTTAATGGCATATCAATCTTCGTGGGTTATTAAATGTCAATGCCATCCTTGTAGAAGGACAGTAGTAGTGCCATTTAAAGTTTCTTTGTTTAATGACATATCAACCTCCCCGGGTTATTTAATCACAAAGCCATCCTTGTAGAAGAACAGAGGAGGTGCTTTTTAAGGTTTTTTTATTTAATGGTATATCAACCTTCATGGGTTATTTAATATTAAAGCTATCCTCATAGAAGAACATTAGAGATTCTATTTAGCCTATACCTAGAGGGATCATCTTCATCATCATCATGTCGTGCAACCAGCACGGATATCCCTGACCCTCTCTCGCCACTTCTCCCTACCGTTCATCGCCTCTGGCAGGTCTTCAGGGCTACATCCCGTATCCTCACATAGCTGCTGTATGTATGTTCGAGCTGGTCATCCTGCTTTTGCCCGGCCATATGTGGGGGTCCATAGAAATACATCACTTATGAGCTCGTCCCTGCTTCTCCAGCAGTGTCCTGCATGTCTGGTTCGTCTAACTTGGATAGTTTTCGTGATTAGAGGCAGGTGGCCGTATAGTTAGTGCCTTGTGGGGTGTTGCCGCCAGGACTTGTTCAATATTGCTCGCAGTATTCTTGTGTAATTGCCGTCTAGCTTCTTCTTTAGCCGTTTTGTTAGGGTCCAAGTAGTGCATCCATATAGCAGTATCGATACGACCGCTGTCTGGAAAAAACTGCGTTTCATTTTATCGGTCAGGTCTGATTTCCATATGATCGAAAGCTTATCGATAGCTGTCCAAGCCTTCGTTAGCCACGTGTCGATGTCCTTTTCGGTTGATGAGACACTGCTTCCTAGGTAGGTGAATTTGTCTACCAGTTTCAGAGAGGTTCCGTCTAGTGTGGAGATGTCGCCTGTTTGATTATAGCACATATATTCCGTTTTGTGTGCATTGACATGGAGGTCAATGCCAGCGGCGGCTCGTTCAAAACTATGCAGTAGTGTTTCGGCTTGATTGGGTGTATTTGCCAGAATCGCTATGTCATTGGCGTAGTCGGCGTCGGTTATTGTTTTTGCGGGGTACCTTCGGCTTCTTTTCTTTGTCAGCTCGAAGCCGTTTTCTCTGATTTTATCAATCGACGTTCTAAGCACGTAATTTAGACAGATGATAAAGAAGTATGGAGCTAGCGTGTCCCCTTGTAGTACTCCAGCTACAATGTCGAAGTATTCTGTGTCTCCATCTGGTGGAGTTAGAGGGATAAGGGGTTTATGCCTCTCCAAAATTGAACGTAATAGCTCGTTTGGAGATTGAACTCACTGTCCAGCCATTTAACCATTAACTCTTTCATCTCCGTCATCATCTAATAAATCTGCTTACTTTCTTAATTTGTTTAGCTATCTGTTTGACAGTGTTGTGTTTGCAAAATGGCAATTCCTGTGTATGGGGTGAGTGAGGGAGAGGCTCTCTGCGATTGGATATGTTAATCACGTGATGAGCCCAGAAGTCTTGGTACAAAAATCCCAAATCCAGTCAGACAGATTCCACCAGGCGTTCCGTGAGGGAGTGACGTTAAAAAGCTCCCAGAGAAACAACCCTAAGATACCAGATATCTTCTTCAGCACGCCGGTAAGTCCCTCAAACTCAACTTTATACACAGGAAGGACTGTATATTGTTATTCATTGTTTCACGTGCTGGTTAAAGAATTGTCAGAATTAAACGAAGTATTAATTCATTTATTTGTTGATTTTAGCCTTAGAATAAACGCTACACTAACACAATAACAGTATTTTACACACATATACACATGTGCATACATATATATACTTTACCCATGCACACAAACATACAGATACGCTCACCCCAAAATGCATATACACGCGTAGATCCACATACGCATATACACATACATTCATACAGAAATACTTGCACCTGCATGTATATGCACTAATGTATCTAAATATGTGCATTCAGGTGCAGAAAAGCTTATAGTATCGTAGCTTAATGTTGACTATTAGATTAGAACTGGTACTTATGGATTCTGGTATTGTTGTATAGTACACTGTGTCGTTATTAATAACGAGGAACACGTATGTATATAAAAATATAAGATTATATTGTTATTTTCGGCGATGATATTTGTGTGGAGCAGAAAGCAATCGCAGAGAGTTCGCGCATGCAGAGGAGCTGTCGGGAGACGGAAGAGCCAGTGAACAACTGACTTTAGCCGAAATTCGGGAACTTACATAGTCTACAACTCTCACGTGACCTGCAGCAATTCCTCTTTTTCGTTAACCATGGTTATGCCCACATCTCACTTCTTTGCTTTCCATTGGTTATGTTGTCTGCTTCCCATTGGCTACTTGCCCAAGCCCGGTTCTGTGAGCGTACGCATCTGCCACTATCACCGAATTCAACGACGCCCACCATTCAGGTGATATTCCGATATCTTCGACCGGATGCACCTGTTTTCAACATAACAACTGTGGGCATGGCGACATTTCGGCAATCACCTTGTTGATATTATCCTTGAGCGGGTGTAATCCTGTCAACATCCTCTGATACACAGCACCTGTGGACATGATGACATTTTGGTGATCACACCAGTCGTATCAATCTATCTGTCAACAACATCCGCCGTATTCACACCCGCAGGTCACGTTAATATATTACAGTATAAAAAAGACAACCCCCCCAGATTCTTCCTTAGGGTGAAGGTAAGAGGAAACCCAATACTGAAGGTAGATTGAAGGGGTGGAATTGTTGAGTGGAATTCAAATTGGGAGAGAATTGATTCTGATAGCACCCAAACTACTACCCTAGCATGGAAAAGAAATTACATATATATACAGAGAAATTTTCACGTTGAGTAGATCGTGGAGAAACGGTTAAGACACTCCATGTCACTTGGGCCTTGACCTTGTACGAGACTCCCGAACGCAGAGAAGCAGTAAAAAGTAATGTGATATTTGAGATCGCCTTGTACCAGACTCGAACGCAGAGAAGCGAAGAAAGCCTAAACTTATACGATATTTTGAAAGGTCTTGTGTCTAGCTCGGAATGCCGAGAAATTGACTGTTAAATCGTGGACTAGGCCTCCGTGTCACATGACTAATTAACTGTCGGTAAGGGTGAATACAATGTTATTGCCTAGTTACAAATACATGTCCTATTTTTTTTGGGGGGGGTTGGCGTTTGGATTATTTTTTCTTTCTTAATCATGTGGTCTCATCCGTCCATTCTTCAACTGGCGACTCGAATTAGCGATCGATTGGCTGACTAGATTAAAAAACACAACATGGGGGGATAAGCAGATCGGCCGTGTCGTCCAGTGACACTACCAGTCAAGCGGAACCGTCAGCGGAAAGAAAGCAGAGCCTCCAGCTACTCAAAGAGACGGCTGTGGTGACATAGGTATAGAAATGCCATTTACTTGAACAGAAAAAGCGTTTTAAAATTCAGTTTCCCTTCTCTTAGACTGGTTGCTAACCAAAGCTTAAGAACCCAGTCTGTCGTACTATTTACCCATGGCAAGAGGGAGAAAAATTGGATTCATACTTTTCCCAAGTGTATTTGTGCTATGTGAAATACAAACTGCCCCATCCAAGAATTGAACTTATGTCTCCATGCCCATTTCCTTCGACGATAACCATTACACCACGGACACAACCGGCTCATTGTCTAGTGGGTAGAGTGTTCGCCAATGGTTCGGGAGACCTGGGTTCAATCCAAGGTCGCGTCATATAAAAGACTTTGAAAATGGCACTTGATAATTCCTTGCTTAACACTCAACAATAAAAGGTCCGTATCAAGGGTAAAGTGGAGCAATCCAGGGAAAGGAGTAGTGCCCTCCCCTACACCTCGGTGTAGTAGCTATTGGAAAGAGAGCCTTCTGGTCGTCTTCGACTACGGTTGCCAGCTTTACTATATATATACATATATATATTTAAAGCGCTGTTTTTTCCAAGCAGCGGTCGTTTAGATACTGCTATATGGATGCATTACATGGGCGCTAACTAAACGTATGGAGAAAAAGCTTGACGGCAACGGCACAAAAATGCTGCGACCAACATTGAACAAGTCCTGGAGGTAGCACCCCACAAAGCAGCAGCTGTACGACCACCAACCACCCATCACGAAAACTATCAAAATTAGACAAACCAGACATACAGGAGGCTGCTGGAGAAGTAGAGACGAGCTCATAAGTGATGTACTCCAGTGGACCCCTTCACATAGACGAGCAAAGGCAGGACGACCAGCTTGAACCTACATACAACAGCTCTGTACCGATACGGGATGTAGCCCTAAAGACCTGACAGAAGCAATGGACGATAGGGAGGGGTGGCGAGAGAGGGTCAGGGATATCCGTGCTGATAGTGCGATATGATGATGATGAACTATTCAACACATTGGCTGATGTGTTCAACAAATTGGCTGATGTCTTCAACACACACGAGGTGCATACGATAAGTTTCCAGAATCTTTTCGTATGTGCATTTAGCATTGTTGTAGACTCTTGAAAATTCAGTATGTTATTGCTATACATCTCATGAGATGACTGATCAATTTTTATGATTTCAGGTTCAAATGAACAGCTACAGCAGCAATTGGAATACACCTTACTAAAGCCTGATTGTCACTGCTGGTGAATCTAAAAATGCAATCTGACACTTTAGAAGAACGATATGTAATAAAATTGTGTTTTAAACATGGAAAAAATGCCACAGAAACGTATGGAATGCTTTAGACCGCTTTTGGAGCATCTTGCATGAATCGAGCATCAGTTTTTGAGTGGCATAAGAGATTCAAGGAAGGCAGGGAGTTTGTGAGGGATAATGAGAGGTGTGGGAGGAGTAAAGAAGTCAATACACCACAGTTGATTGGCCAAAGGGTTAGGGTTACTATGTTGAGTTCAGGAAGAGATTCCTAGGGAAGAGGCTAGCACTCTTCAAATCCGGTCAGTGGCACTTCCAGCAGGACAATACAGCAGTCCACAACTCCATCGTTGTCACAGACTATTTGACCAAGATGGGCATCAAGACAGTTCTTCACCCTCCCTACAGTTCTGACCTTGCTCCCTGTGACTTTTGCTTATTCCCTAAGCTCAGAGGTTGTCGTTATGAGACAATTGAGGAGATGAAAGAGGCTGTGACGAAGGTCATTGACACGTTCATACAATAGGACTTCGATGGGACCTTCCAGAAGATGTTGGAACGGTACAAGTGGATTGCAGCCGGAGGAGATTACTTCTAAGGGGACTAGAGTTACATGTGTGTACTATCAATAGAAGTGCCCATACGAAAAATCTGGAAACTTATCGTATGCACCTCGTATATCACTTAAAATGCTTCATTATATATATATATATATATATATATATATATATATATTTCACAAAGCATGTACTCATGGGAACAGCCAAGTACAAAGAAGGTACTGATAATATCTTCTTAAATAATAACATTTTAATTATTTTTAAATATCTCATTCAGATCCAATATAAAAGGCAAATATTTGCTGTAAATACATTATCATTATACTTGTTTGTACAAAAATTGCTACTTTTAGACATCACAAGATCCCAAATCAGAGCTTTCCAGATTGTATCACAAGACTGTAGGGTATTGCTGACAGTCATTAGCGGTGGTTTTGTCTCTTTGTTTAATAGTATATAAACCTTCGTAGTTTATTTGATGCCTAATTAACTGTATCAAGTTTTTAAATTATTGACCAAATTTTTTATGGAATTATTTCTTTTTATTCAGGCTCTTGTTTATATATTTGTATTGATTAACTCAACTTAAGTAATGTGTGACAAAAATATATCTTTAAAAGTGTGTCACCCATTAAAAAAATAAAATAAAATAAAAAGTTCACCTCAGGAAGCTCTGCCTAAAGACTCATCCACTGTTCTGTCCACTCGGCTGGGGCCGAAGAATACGCCGACTGCACCTTCGTATATGGGTACCCCACCCCTAAGTGTTCTAGATATGACACTAAACCATCTGATGACGAGGCTCCAGTTCTGGAGCTTTGGGGAACGTGGAGTGACCCTTTATTGCCGTTACTCCTAGGTCCACTTTGTGTACCATAGACATGATATGGCGATGTGTGAAACGTCCATCGAATGTCCACAAAGATAGAACATAGGACATAGGAATCTCGAAACACGAAAAACACTTACGACTTCTTTGTTCAGGTACGAAACTTTTTATTACCTTTGAGTTTAAAGGTTCTTCGATATAAGGAGAGAGATACACATTCTTTCTATTCTGGCTTTTTCGTCTACCCCCCCATCTCTTGCGACACCTGCCTAAGGCCTCCGCAAGCAAGCGAAAGTCAACTCTTCTCGTTCGGTGTCCAGTTCTCAACTCAACTAACTGACTTTTTCAAAATCCCCCAAATCCTCCGCACGCGCGCTTCCGGTGCATGACGTCATTCACATCCACTGGTCAACCTTTCTATCGGATTTTTATTTTGACATTTATGAACGATACATCCTCCCCGCGCGCGCGTTAACACCTGCACTCAAGTTTGCACCTAACTAACCTATGTGCTGAGCCGAAAGGTTCTCAGCCTAACTAAATCCAAAGGCATGAAACAAAATCCCTCGGCCATTATATTACACTTGATCCGGATTGATAGTACCTATTAGAGCTTTGGGGAATGTGGAGTGACCCTTTTTTGCCGTTACTCCCAGGTCCACTTTGATCAGGATTGGTAGTACCTGTTAGGGCATTATCTGTTGGTCAAATAGAAATATGTAATCATTTTCGAAACTTGAAACTATTCAACTGTGTGCAAGCAAATGAACTCTGGTTTGTTTAAAGATGTTACAAATTATTCGTTTACAAATATATATTTGATATGTATGTATAAAGAGGATTTGGCATTAAATAGCCTTCAATCGTTGATATGCCGTAAAAACCAAACAAATCAAATCATATATATCTAATATACATGTATAAAGAGGATTTGGCATTAAATAACCAACTATGGTTGATATCCCATAAAACCCAACCAAACCAAATCATATATATCTGATATATATGTATAAAGAGGATTTGGCATTAAATAACCTACAGTGGTTGATATGCCATAAAACCCAACCAAACCAAATCATATATATCTAATATATATGTATAAAGAGGATTTGGCATTAAATAACCTACAATGGTTGATATGCCATAAAACCCAACCAAACCAAATCATATATATCTAATATATATGTATAAAGAGGATTTGGCATTAAATAACCTACAATGGTTGATATGCCATAAAACCGAACCAAACCAAATCATATATATCTAATATATATGTATAAAGAGGATTTGGCATTAAATAACCTACAATGGTTGATATGCCATAAAACCCGACCCAACCAAATCATATTGATTTAATATATATATGTAAAGAGGATTTGGCATTAAATAACCTACAATGGTTGATATGTCATAAAAGCCAACTAAACCAAATCATATATATTTAATATATATGTATAAAGAGGATTTGGTATTAAATAACCTACAATGGTTGATATGCTATAAAACCAAACCAAACCAAACCAAATCAGATATATTTGATATATATGTATCAAGAGGATTTGGCATTAAATAACCTAGAATGGTTGATATGTCATAAAAGCCAACTAAACCAAATCATATATATTTAATATATATGTATAAAGAGGATTTGGCATTAAATAACCTATAATGGTTTATATGCCATAAAATCCAACCAAACCAAATCATATATATTTAATATATATGTATAAAGAGGATTTGGTATTAAATAACCTACAATGGTTGATATGCTATAAAACCAAACCAAACCAAACCAAATCAGATATATTTGATATATATGTATCAAGAGGATTTGGCATTAAATAACCTACAAGGGTTGATATGCCATGGCACACAACCAACCAATCGACCACCTACTCTTAGAGAACTCCTGTCAGATAGTAAGGTCTTAATTTGTTGGTTTTTTAGGTGGGGTGGGAAGTAATATAATATAATATAATCCAGTTGCGCTGACCGCATGGATTTTCCTGAATCTCTCTCACCAACCATCCCTATCATCCATTGCATTTGGTTGGTCATCCAGTGTCTCCACTTGATATAATATAATATTTTAAAACATGATATAAGTAAAGTTGGCAAACTTAGTTGAGGGTGACCCGAAGGCTCCAAGGTTTCAATAGCTGTATTCAAGGTGTAGCGAAGGGGGGGTACCCCAGTTCCTGGATTGCTTCACTTAACCTTGATCTTTACCTTATAATGATGAGTGTTAAGCAAGGAGGCATCAAGTACCATTTTTTGAGTCTTTGGTATGACTCGACTTGGGATTGAGCCCCGGTCTCCCGGACCATTGGTGAACACTCTACCCATTTGGCCAATGGGTCGGTCTATAATATAATGTAATAATTATTAAAATTGAAACAATGGGATATCATAGCAAAACAATCTGTTCCTACGTTTATAGATTTTATTCAATTGAATATTAAGAAAATCTTTTAATTATGAACTCAATTTGTGAGTTTCGCCTTTAAAAAATCGAAAAATTTTCATATTCATTTGTAGATTTTTTTTCTTTTTTCACTTGTTTTTTTTTTTCGTCTGAAATAACTGCGCGATAAATTAAAATAACTCCTAATTGTTTCACAGGAAACGCTTAACAATCCCACAAGTCAGTGTCGAGTGTACTGCTTCCTCCCTTAGGGGAGATAATTTTTATCCAACCGACTATTTTCAACTCTTTATTTAATTTTCTTCTCTCGGGAGACGAATACAGAATTTGGCGGAGGCTTGTAAAACCAGGAGGCGAAGAACTGTCTATTTCATGGGGACGTATCAAAAGTTTTTTGACTATTGTCCGTATCTTTATTGTTATATTCACAACGTTTCGGCCGATGCATCCTTTAGACTTCATCGGGTGTTTCATGTTGAACTCAGGAGCCTACACGGAGCTTCCAACCGAACCCTTCATTAACGGGGGTAGATTTTTCTACTTCCGTTAACCATAATCGGGTACGTATGTTAAGCTATAGTATCTGTTCCTTCGACTGAGCCACCTTCGGGTGAGCGAGCTGCAACATTGGCACCTTTGTCTCCCTTGTATAACGCTGGACCTTGCTGTCCAGTTTAAGCTATAATCAGGCATACGTGCCTGGACCCAGATTTGGCTCCAAGACCAGCTAGGCTCATCAGGGCCACATTGCACTAAGTGGACCGATGACCAGCATAGACCATCAGGGTCCGAGCTCGGCTCGTACTCGACCTTCCCCTCCTCTAATCCCCACTTTAAGCCAACCTTCGGGTCATTGACCTCGTGTCAAGTCCTGTCTGGTGTCAAGTCCTGTCTGGAGGGAGGCAGCGACAAATACCTTATAGTATCTGTTCCTTGTTGTCTACCCGTAGTCAGGATTGAACCTGCAATTTCTAGATGATTTCACTAAGGTTTTTTTTATACCAAAACTGATTTCATTCTCACATCTAATGATTATGATTTCAATATCAATATATGACTAAAATTCTCATAATGTGTGTATGTATGAATGCTGTCAGGTCACTCAGAGTACTACTGGTACTACGTAACCCAATACTACATAACCCAGTTTCATATTGATTGGCAACTACCCATCCCCGAATTTGTCTGTGGAGGAAAGTGGCTAGACACTTTGAAGGATGAAAAAACAAACCTGGCAAAGAGCGGAGAAATTATTATTTTGCAAATTTCAAATTATTTTGCAAATTGTAGCAATTAGACGGAAAAAAATAAGAGTAAAGAGCATCGGTAAAGAAAACAGGACATGAAAAAACGTAATACAAAAAGTCAAGTGTAAAAATTAATGAAAAGCTAGAGTTGTTAAGTGAACTTAATAAGTGAACTTAATAAGGTTGCAAAATAATATGCCAGCGAATTTATCTTGTCATTTAGGTTATTAAATATCTGTTATTTCCGTGAGGTCGACCATACGCTCTTATTTGTCGCTGGCGTGTTAACGTCTTACTTGAACAATCTGCATCGTATGTAAGAGGGAGATGTCTCTCTAACGTTTGTATTTGTACCCAAAAATCGAACCTAATGTCGTATGTTTTGTGTGCTCTGATTGGTTACCAACAATGGCTCCTGACCAATCACTCAAGTGCTTATCAGGTGATGTTTGAGGGGCGGTAAATATAAGGTTCCGTGTATTATTTCTTTTAGAGGAAGTTTTTTACTCAACGGCCATCTAGTACACTATTCCTGGGAGTTTTGGACTTCTTATTCTTTGTCAAATTATCCAGCTAAGGGAAGGACAACTCTATGTGTAACATATTGACCCTCGACTGAGCCGTCAATCAAGAGATGCACCTGTGTAAATAAGCGGAAGAACAGCGGAAGCAGGTGGATGTCATACAAAAATATAACCAGGACACAGACGGCTTGAGTCAGTTGCAGTTGGTGTCAGTTGGGGACAAGATGTTGAATTGAGAACCAGCGGCAGACAGAGGGCTTTGGGCCCTCAGTGACCCACGGTTGAGCAACCAAGCCAGTGCTGCTATGGTCAGAAGAACTTGGGCCAATATGTAGCAGTCTGTCCCCCTCTCCAACTCACCTCTCACACACAAACAAAATCAACACTTTCGAGAATAAAGTGTGAGAGATATATTTTTATAAAGAAATATGTTCGTTCGTTCATTGAAGTTCGTCATTATGTTTGATTATGTTCCGCATATATATGTATATGTATATGTATTCGGCTATACAACATATGGTTGATGTGTTTACTGGTTATCTTGCTTTAGATTATCACCGGATAATCCTATTTACCAACCCCTCCGCTCGGACAGGATATGACACAAAGTCAATTTTTAAGCGAAATTTAACAGGTTTGAATTCAGAGTTTTCCTTCTCCTAGACTAGTTGCCTTACCAAGGCTGAAGAACCCAGTCTGTCCTACTATTTACCCGGGGGTGTCCTCGTGGTGTAATGGTTAAAGCGATGGACTGCGGAATCGTAGTACGCGAGTTCGTACTCCAGTCGCGCTATTACATTCACTTTCGGGCAAATACCCTTGGGAAAGGTATGAACCCCCTTATCCTCCCAGCTATGGGTTAAATAGTACCACTACTGTTCTTCTAGGAGAATGGCTTTGGCATTAAATAACCTAAAAAGAGTTGATATGCCATTAAACAAAGAAACCAAACCAAACCAAACCTACTATTTACCCATAGCTGGAGGGAGAATAATTGGATTCATACATTTCCCAAGAGTATTAGTGCTATGTGAAATACAATCAGTCTCGTTCAGGATTTGAACTCGCGTCGCCGTGTCCATTTCTTACGACGATAACCATTACACCACGGCATGGGCGGTAGGAATCTTATCCTAAATTGCTGTTGTGTCCTTTTTGTGACAAGGATTGACCCCGATAGGAACTCTTGTATCTAAGCGGCCCTATTAAGTGGTGGTGGGGGCAATGCTCACCCAGGCTGAGGGATACTGATGCTGGGGTGTGTGAGAGTAGTAATTTACTAAGCTTTTTGCTTAGATGTTGCACAAGGCCGTATGAATGGGGCATCCAATGAGAATCAATTTACTCTTTAAGGTTTGCTAGTCTAGTTTGCTAACCCTTACACCACCCGAGGTGCCCAGAAATTTATTAAGCTTTTTGCTTAGATGTGGCACAAGGCTGTATGAATTGGCCACCCAATTAGAATCGAACTCACTCGTTAAGGTTTGCTAGTCTAGTTTTCTAACCCTTACACTACCCGAAGTGCCCAGAGGGAAGAACCACAACACTTGACCTAATGGTTAGAGTATTCGCCAATGGTCCGGGAGACCAGAGTTCAGTCCCAGGACGAGTTATACCTAAGACTAAAAAAAAAAATGGCACTTTATTCCGCCTTGCTTCACACTCAGTACTATTAGGTAAGGATCAAGGGTAAAGTGGAGCAATCTAGGGAATGGAGTAGCGCCCTCTCCTACATCTTGGTGTAGTAGCTATTGAAAAGGGAGCCTCCGGGTCACCCTCGACTAAGTTCGCCATCTTTTTTACTTTTTGTTCTTTCGTAAGAGGTTGAAGCTTCTGTAGCGTGTAATAGACGGACGGAGAGAGGGAGACAGACTGCTATAACTTCTTCTCTTGATCAAGACGCCATTTAGCATTTCTGTTTCTCGGCTGAGGGCACTGAAATAGAGGTCGATGTGGACCGCTGAGGGCAGCTGCCTTCAGCAGGGCGCTTTCAGTGACTGCAAGCTGGCTCTAACCAAAGCCCTCACTGATTCCAAGTTACCCCGGCTGACAAGCAGACATCTGCATATATCATTTCATAACGCCTACAACTTCTGATCGATCACGTGACTGCTTCCGCTTATTTACACAGGTGCGTTTCTGATTGACGGCTCGGTTAAGGGTCAATATGCTACATGTGAGGGTATGAGAGGCGGCGGTGATCTGTGAAAGACGATGCTGTTGAAGATAAGAAGAAAGAAAGAAAGAAGAGTTGAGAGAATTACGAGAATGGAAGAAGAAGGTAGAAAGAAAGAAAAAGAGTTGCGAGACTTAAAGGAAAGAAATAAGATAGAAAGAAAGAAAGAAAGAAAAGTTAAGAGACTTACAAGAAAGAAAGAAAGAAAGAAAGAGTGAAAGAAAGAAGAGTTGAGAGACTTACAAGATAGAAAGAAGATAATAAGGGAGAAAGAAAGAAAGAAAGAAAGAAGGAAAGAAAGAAGATTTAAAAAGAAAGAAAGAAAGAAAGAAACAGAAGGTTGACTATCATCATGGACCACTTGTAGATATAAAATGCTAATTAGAATCCTCCTTAAGAAAGAAAGAAAGAAAGAAAGAAAGAAATAAAGAAGAGTTGAAAGACTTAAATCAAAGAAGATAAAAAAGAAATAAAGAAAAAGAGGTGGGAGACTTAAAAGAAATAAGCTAAGAAAGAAAGAAAGAAAGAAAGAAAGAAAGAATAGTAGGAAGACCTGAAAAAAAAAGAAAAGACAGAATGAAAGGGTAATGAGACTTAAAAGAAAGAAAGAAAGAAAGAAAGAAAGAAGACCTCAGAGACATAAAAGAAAGAAAAGAAGAAAGAAGTAGGGTACTCGAAAGAAAGAAAGAATGAAAGAAGAGTAGGGAGGTATAAAAGAAAGAAGCAAAGAAAGAAAAAAGGAAAAAGGTAGGAGACTCAAAAAAGAAAGAGGCAAAGAAAGAAAGAAAGAAAGAGAGAAAGAAAGAAAGAAAGAAGAGTAGGAAAACCTGAAAGAAAGAAAGAAAGAAAGAGTAAGGAGGCTTAAAAGAAAGGAAAAAAGAAAAAAGAGTTGGAAGACATAAAAGAAAGAAAGAAAGAAAGAAAGAAAGAAAGAAAGAAAGAAAGAGTAAGGAGGCTTAAAAGAACGGAGAAAAAAGAAAAAAGAAGAAAGAGAGACTTGGGAGACATAAAAGAAAGAAGAAAGAAAGAAGGAAAAAGACTGAGTGATTTACAACCATCTCATCACTGAAACATTCTGACAAGTCACGCATCTATCGTCTCGGTTCAGCAGTTCTGTTAATTTAGATATTTTTCGTCTTAATCGAGATGTTTTTTTCTTTTTATCAGATATGGCTATTTATACAACTGATGTAAATCTACGTGATGTAAATCTAAGTTTAGACAGACAAAAAGACCGACAGATAGATAGAATAGGACAGGCATAGATAGATTGAAAGATATATAGATCGATATAAGAAAGTGATAGGTAGATAGATAGATAGATAGATAGATTTGCAAATACCTTGGTATTTGAGATAACTCGTACATCGGTGTCAAAGATAAACTTTCACGTTTCATTGAAATTTTCCAAAGTCTAACCATTACACTAGTATAAATAAGACATAATTGGGTACAAGTTAAATTTTGTGGTTCCTAAAATTCAACAGTGATTTCTCACACAGAACTTGAAGGGTTGCTTTATTTTTTAACTCCCTTGATTGAAGTCTATTCTTTACATATTTACAGTGTAACCCGGATATAAGAGAGATTTTCTCAGGTCCAAAATTAGAGCCTGTGTTACCGAAACAAAATAGACCAAAACTGGATATAAAAGAAACCTGGAGATAAGAGCCTTCGCCGGTCTCGAGAACTCTCTTATATCCGGGTTACACTGTATATGGGATTGGAATGGCAACAAAATAAATATAACCATATATATATATATATATATATATATAACAAAATCATACATGTTGAATACTAGCTCACCTGAAGATCGACTACGTGAAACTGAATTGTTGGTTTGTATCCTGTTTTATTATTATTTTATTTCATACTTGCAATAAATGGTGAACACACAGGGCCCCTTCCGTTCTTCGGTTGTGTTCAACCGTCGCCTGGCATTCGTGCCGGGTGGCAACAATGACATTGGTCTAGACTTCTAGTGAATCTGTGAGCAACAAGGTCACCTGTGGTGTTTATGGAGGTGCCCGTGGTGTAATGGTTATCGTCACAGGATATGGACACGGCGATACGAGTTCAATTCCTGGACAAGACTGATAGCATTTTCACATAGCACTAATGAATGAATAGCAGTATGAATCCAATTATTCTCCCTCCAGCTATGGATAAATAGTAGGACAGACTAGGTTCTTCAGCCTTGGTGAGGCAACTAGTCTAGGAGAAGGAAAACTCTGAATTCAAACCTGTTAAACTCCGCTTAAAAAATTGACCTTGTGTCATATCCTGCCCGAGCGGAGGGGTTGGGTAAATAGGAACAAGGTCACCTGGCATACGTGCCGGCAGACTTAACAATGACAAGCATAGTTCACATTGCACCTTAGTGAATCAATAACCTGCAAATATTTCACATCGAAGCCATCCAGCCTAACAGCATTGCTTAGATCAGCTAGAGTAATAAAAAAATACTGTGAAACATTACGGTGACGGTGATACCAATCCTAATCGGGACACTTGTAACAGTTTTCAAGAACTTGGAAAAGAAGCTCGAAGAACTAGCGATTGCAAGAAGAATTCAAACCATCTAGACCACAGCAATGCGAAAATCAAATACAATGATTAAAAGAGTCCGGTTGACCTGAGGAGACTTGTTGTCACTTAGATTCCAGTGAAAGAACACCAACTAACGCTGGTGTGAAAAACTCGCAACAATTGAAATAATAATAATAATAATAAAAGTAAAGTTGGCGACCTTAGTCGAGGATTACCGAAGGCTTCCTTTTCAATAGCTACTACACTGAGGTGCAGGGGGAGGGGCGCTATTCCATTCCCTGGATTGCTCCACTTTACCATTGTTCCTTACCTTATAGCGCTGAGATTTAAGCAAGGCGGCATCAAGTACCATTTTTTGAGTCTTTGGTATAACTCGACCTGGGATTGAACCCCGGTCTCTGGGACAATTGGCGAACACTCTACTCATTAGACTAATGAAACTCTCAAAGGAGCCAAATAATAATAATAATAATCGTATGCAGGAAATTAGTTCAAAAAGAGTATAAGACTATACAAGATTGGGTGGGAGAAGGTGATTCACTGTGAATTGTGCAAGAAATTTTAATTTGACCATACGAACAAGTGGTATATGCACAAACCAGAATCCGTCCGGGAAAATGAGACGCACAAAACTCTCTGGGATTTTGAGATACAAACAGATCACCTTATCCTGACCAGACGACCAGACCTTGTGATAGTCAACAAAGACAACAAAAAAAAAAAAAAGAAAAAAAAAGAGAACCTGTCAAACAGGGGAGCACTGAGTAAAAATCAAAGAAAGCGAAAAGAGCGATAAATACTAAGACTTTGCCAGAGAACAAAAAAAAACCCAAAACAAAACAAAAAAACAAAAAACAAAACAAAACAAAACAAAAAAAAACCAAAACAAGCAATACTAAGGAATATCATGGTGACGGTGATACCTGTTGTAATTGATGCACTCGGAACAATCCCTAAAGGTTTAATAAAGAGACTTTGGGGAGGGCTAAGAAATCAGAACATAAGTGGAGGCCATTTAGATTACAGCATTATTAAGATCAGCCATAATACTGAGAAGAGTCCTGGAGAATTGAGGAGACTCGCTGTCACTCAGGCTCCAGCGAAAGACCATTAGCTAACTTTGGAGTGAAAAACTTGCAAAGAATAATAATAATAATAATAATAATAATAATAATAATGACGATGACGCTATACTACAACTACTAACACAACTCAAAAGAGGCAACAAAAAGCATGAATACATTGAATACATATAATCACTACCTTCCCTCAGGCTAGGTCTTGGGTAAAAATCCGATGGAGAATTGTAAGAAACTGAAAATAGAACAAAAAGAATAAGTAGTTGTAGTAGTAGTAGTTGTAGTAGTACGAAGAAGAGGGAGGAAGAGGAGGTGGAGAAGACGAGAGAGAATTATAGTAAAAAAGGGGGCATATTGACGTGTAAAACAGAGTAAAAAGAGAAGTTAGGTCGAGATTTTTGCTATTGGAAGACAGTGAGGAGAAGGAGACGAAAGACTGAGAGGAGAGAGAGAGAGAGAGAGAGAGAGTCAGGTTGAAAAGCAGAAGACGGTAGTTACTCTTCCACTCTTTCCCGTTAAAAAAAAAGACAGAGGGAGAATTTAAAAAAAAAAAGGTTAGAGTTAGCAAAAAAAAAAAAAAAGAAAAAGAAAAAAAAACTTGGGTCGGACGACAAAGGTCCTCAACTGAACTTTAAACAGAAACGTGGGCTGATAGCTTGTCTCAGTGTTTCGGTCGGCTGGAGATGGAGTCTAGATCTGGCTTAGTTTTAGGCAGTAGAGGTCCCGGGGAGATATGACCTTGTTGATCCATTGACCTGGTTTGCTTTAACAACCTTTTGCAAGCTATACTAGCAAACCTATATGAGTGAGTTCGAGTCTCATTGGCTACCCCATTCATTCGGCCTTGTGCCATGTCAAAGCAAAAAAAAAAAACAAAACAAAAAAAACAAAAAAAAACTGAGTAAATAACTACTAAACATGGCAGTCCTCCTAGTTTATTTACTTGTGAGAAGAGTTTGACAGATTTTGTACACGTGACCGAAAGCTCAAGGACTGAGTGTTGTATACTCACAACCATAATATATATATATATATATATATATATATATATATATATATGCGAATATAATCAGAAACATAACATACGAACTTCAATGAACGAACGAACACACTTCTTTATAAAAATATATCTCTCATACTTTATTCTCGAAAGGGTGATGTTTCTTGTGTGTGAGAGATGAGTTGGAGACAGGGACAGACTGCTATATTGACCCCCAAGTTCTTCGACCATAGAAGCACCTCTTTCTCATCTTGGCTGGATTGCTACACCGTGGGTCACTGAGGGCCCAAGCCATCCATCTGGAGCTAGTTCTCACTCCGCAGGCATCATATCCCCAACTGCGACTGGAACTGAACTGACTGACCGATCCAAGCCGTCTGTGGCACCTGGTTGTATAATTGTTTGATAACCACCTGCTTCCTGTGGGCGTACGCATCTGCACCGAATTCAACCACATCCACAGGTCAAGGTGATATTCTGATATCTTTGACCGGATGCACCTGTTTCGCTTATTTACTCAGGTGCATCTCTTGACTGACGGCTCGGTCGAGGTTCAATATGTTACAAGAGCAAAGATAATTATTAAAAGCCTTGTTTAATCAAAGAAACGAAACAAAAGAAAACCCCCCTAAAAATACAGCACTAAAAAAACAAAAAACAAAAAAATTTGGCCACGTCATCTGGGGCTGCAGCATACACTAACTGCATCTCTGCAACGAATGTCCTGTTTATGACACTAAAAAATCTGATGGTCCGGCTTCAGTAATGCTGAAGCTTTGGGGAATGCGGAGTATCCTTTCATTGCTATCGGTCCCAGGTCTACTCTGACCCGGAGTGGTAGCACCTGATAGGGTCCGATCTATGGGTGAAATAGAACTAAACTGTGTGCTTATGCTAAGCTGAATTGTTTAAAGATAACTTTTAACATTTAACTGAGTGTAAACAAAAAACTATACTTATACTAAATTGAATTCTTTGAATTTTTTTTTTTTATCAAAATGACTTATTTCGGCTTTAAATAAGCCGAAAAGGGTTGATACGCCGTAAACAAAACCAACCAACCAAACAAACAAACAAACAAAAATGCAAAAAGGAAAACATTTTAACCTCTGAACTATCAACAAATTTCCATCCGTCTTTACCACTAAAGTATTGGAATTCGTAAATGACACACGTGTGAAGGGCCACATTGGCCAATCACTGCCCTTCTGGAGGTACGTGAGGCTGGCTAAAAAACAAAAAAGGTTACAAGGAATTTTTCTCTTTTCGTCACTACCCGGGCTTGCAGTTCATGCTAAGATCACATCGCACAAGCCTCAGACGATGATGATTCGGTAGCGAGTCGACCTCCTAGCAGCTGATTGCAGACAAACGCAACTACTACTATGAACCTTGCGACATTGCCCTAACCAGTTACCAGAAACAACTTAACTGCTAAGTTTCCGCGGGGATGTTTACCCTTACCTAACCAAATTCTTTGAACAGCTTGTTTTGTATGTTGTACCTACCTTGTGTATATAGGTACAGTGAACCTTTTTGTGTCCTTTCTTCAAAAGCGGCGCCCATCACCTTACTGTCTTCTACAAAACTTAGGTTTCAAACAGCGCTTTTACCAGGGATAAAAATCCCCACAAAAGCTCTATCGGCGAGACTCAGAATAAAGGCTGTATCCCCTAAAGAGAGGTAAGACCCCCTCTTAAATGGGTGTCCTGTTTTTGTTTTGTTTTGTTTCTTTGATTGAACAAGGTTTTTAATCTTTGCTCTTGTAACATATTGACCCTCGACCGAGCCGTCAGTCAAGAGATGCATCTGTGTAAATAAGCGAAACAGGTGCATCCGGTCGAAGAATATGACCTTGACCTGTGGACGTGGTTGAATTCGGTGCAGATGCGTACGCCCACAGGAAGCAGGTGGACGCCAAACAATTATATAACCAGGTGCCAGTCAGTTCAGTTCCAGTCGCAGTTGGGGATAGGATGCCTGTGGAGTGAGAACTAACTCCAGACAGAGGGCTTGGGCCCTCAGTGACCCACGGTTGAGCAGCCCAGCCAAGATGAGGGAGACGTGCTGCTATGGTCGCGAGAAGAACTTTGGGTCAATATGTAGCAGTCTGTCTCCGTCTCCAACTCACCCCTCACAAAAAACATCAAACTAACCTGAATCTGATGGTGAAGTTTTGGAAAGTGTGGAGTACCACTTTATTGATTTGCAATATTGGATTAGTTTGGTTTCTTAGTTTAATGACATATCAACATTCATGGGTTATTTAATACCAAATCCATCCTTGTAAAAGAACAGTGGTGATACTATTTAATCTATAACTGGGTGGATAAGGCAGTTCTTTCTTTATAAAATGGTATATCAACGTTCATGGGTTATTTAATGTCAAAGCCACCTTGGTAGAAGAACAGCACTGATCTATAGCTGGGGGATAGGGCGGTCCTTTTGTTTCTTTGTTTAATGGTATATCAACCTTCATGGGTTATTCAATGCCGAAGACATCCTTGTAAAAGAACAGCACTGATACTATTTAATACATAACTGGGGTGGATAAGGCGGTTCTTTGGTTTCTTTGTTTAATGGGATATCAACCTTCATGGGTTATTTAATGCCAAAGACATCCTTGTAGAAGAACAGAAGTGATAATATTTAACACATATTTGGGCGGATAAAGGGGATTCGTACATTTCTTAAGAGTGTTAGTCGAAAACTGAACGTAATAGCGCGTAACAGTTTCAACTCGTTTTCGTTAAGGCTACAATACAGCACTTTTGCTAGTGCGCCATGAATATCCAGACTATATCCTTTGTTGACGAGGAAGACCTCCACAAAATGTTTATTGTGCGTGTAACGCTAAACTGCATCTGGTTGGTATGAGGCTAAACTGCATATAGTGGGTATGACACTTAATTGCATCTGTTGTGTATAATAATAAACTGCATCTGGTGGGTATGAGGCTAAACTGCATCTTATGGGTATGACGCTAAACTTCCTCTGGTGTTCTGGATACGACGCTAAACTGCATCTGGTGGGTATGACGTTAAACTACAACCATTGAGTATCATGATAAACTGCATCTGATCGGTATGACACTTAATTGCATCAGTTGTGTATAATGATAAACTGCATCTGGTGTTCTGGATACGACGCTAAGCTGTATCTGATGGGTATGACGCTTAATTGCATCTGTTGTGTATAATGATAAACTGCATCTAGTGGGTATAAGGATTAATTGCATCTGATGGGTATGACGTTAAATTACATCCATTGAGTATACCTCATACATAGGGTATACCTCATATCTGCATCTGGTGTTCTGGATACGACGCTAAACTGCATCTGGTGGGTATGACGTTAAACTACATCCATTGAGTATAATGATAAATTGCATCTGGTGGGTATGACGCTAAACTGCATGGGATGGGTATGACGCTTAATTGCATCGGTTGTGTATAATAATAAACTGCATATAGTGGATATAAGGATTAACTGCATCTGATGGGTATAACGCTAACTTTCATCTGTTGTGTATAATGAGGCTAAACTGTATCTGGTGGGTATGAGACTAAACTGCATCTGGTGTTCTGGATACGACGCTAAAATACGTCTGGTGGGTATGACGTTAACCTACACCCGTTTTGAGTATAATGATCAACTGCATCTGGTGGGTATGACTCTAAACTGCATCTGATGGGTATGACTCTAAACTGCATCAGGTGTTCTGGATACAACGCTAAACTTCATCTGGTGGGTATGACGTTAAACTACATCTATTGAGTATGAGGCTAAACTGTATCTGGTGGGTAAGAGGCTGCACTCGTGGGTATGACGCTTACTTGCATCTGTTGTGTATAATGATATACTGCATCTCATGTGTATAAACTGCATCTAGTGGATATGATGCTTAACTGCATCTGGTGGGTATGAGGCTAAACTGCATCTGGTGGGTATGACGCTTAATTGAATCTGTTGTGTATGATGATAAACTGCATCTGGTGTTCTGGATACGACGCTAAACTGCATCTGGTGGGTATGACATTAAATTTACATCCATTGAGTATGAGGCTAAACTTTATCTGGTGGGTAAGAGGCTTACTTGCATCTGTTGTGTATAATGATATACTGCATCTGTCGTGTATAAACTGCATCTGATGGGTATGACGCTAAACTGCATCTGGTGGGTTTGACGCTTAATTGTATCTGTTGTTTATAATGATGAATTGCATCTGGTAGGTATGACGCTAAACTGCATCGGATGGGTATGACACTTAATTGCATCTGTTGTGTATAATGATAAACTGAATCTGGTATAATGTATAATGATAAACTGCATCTGGTTGTTATGACACTAAACTGCATCTGGTGGGTATGACGCTAGATTGCATCTGTTCTTTATAATGATGAATTGCATCTGGTGGGTATGACGCTAAACTGCATCGGATGGGTATGACACTTAATTGCATCTGTTGTGTATAATGATAAACTGTATGTGGTGGGTATGAGGCTAAACTCCATCAGGTGGGTAGGAGGCTTAATTTCATCTGTTGTGTATAAACTGCATATTGTGGGTATGAGGCTAAACTGCATCTGGTGGGTATGACGCTTACTTTCATCTGTTGTGTATAATGAGGCTAAACTGCATCTGGTGGGTATGAGGCTAAACTGCATCTGGTGTTCTTGATACGACGCTAAAATACGTCTGGTGGGTATCTCGTTAACCTACATCCGTTTTGAGTATAATGATCAACTGCATCTGGTGGGTATGACGCTAAACTGCATCTGATGGGTATGACTCTAAACTGCATCTGGTGTTCTGGATACGACGCTAAACTTCATATGGTGGGTATGACGTTAAACTACATCCATTGAGTATGAGGCTAAACTGTATCTGGTGGGTAAGAGGCTGCACCAGATGCAAGTAAGCGTCATAATCACGAGTGCAGCCTCTTACCCACCAGATACAGTTTAGCCTCATAAAAACTACATCTGGTGGGTATGACGCTAAACTGCATCTGGTGTTCTGGATACGACGCTAAACTGTATCTGGTGGGCATGACGTTAAACTACATCCATTGAGTATAATGATGAACTGCATCTGGTGGTTATGACGCTAAACTGCATCCGCTGGGTATGACGCTTAATTGCATCTGTTGTGTATAATGCATCTGGTGTTCTGCTGTGTATAATGCATCTGGTGTTCTGGATATGACGCTAAACTGCATCTGGAGGGTATGATTTTAAACTACAACCATTAAGTATAATGATAAACTGCATTTGGTTGGTATGACGCTAAACTGCATCTGGTGGGTATGACGCTTAATTCCATCTGTTGTGTATAATGATAAACTGTATCTGGTGGGTATGAAGCTAAACTGCATCTGGTGTTGCAGGTATGACACTTAACTGCATCTGGGAATTTGGGTAGTATGAAGCAACACATCACTGCCATTACTTTCAGGTTCTCTCTGACCGGAGTGGTAGTATTTATGCCTCAAATAGATTTTTTTAAGAATAATTCACAATCAAAAGGAATACTTGATATCATATAACTGTGAGCCAGAAATTACACACAGATGTAAATATATATAATGTACGTAATTGCCTAACCTCTGGGAATGTAATAGCCTTAGACGGTTCAACATGCCGTTAAAATCAATCAATCGGACTGCTAGTTTTCGTCTGATTCCGACAAAACTTTCAAGATTTCTTTAAGATATATCCAGCAAGGTTTTAAATCAGTGGTTCTCAACCTTTTTTTTTTGTAACCCAAGGCCCCCCTTTGATTCCTACTTTACTTTGGTGGATCCCAACTCATGCTTCCCAAATGGACCCGGCACCTTATTTGCCAAACCCAAAGAATTGAAAGAAGAAGCACCAGCGATCAAGGAACTCCAAAATCAAGGAACTCCAAAATCACTACCCCGCACCCCTTCGTATACTCCATATGTTAACAGCGGTATATTGCTAAGTAGTCTCACAAGGAATGGAGGGCTCACCTGGCTACGCAACAGTCAAAATTTATATTTTTGGTTTCTTTGTTTAATGGCATATCAACCTTTGTAGGTTATTTGATGCCAAAGCTATTCTCCTAGAAGAACAGTAGTGGTACGATTTAACCCATAGATGGGAGGATTTATACCTTTCCCAAGGATATTAGCCCGAAAGTGAACGTAATGGCGCGACTGGAGTACGAATTCGCTTTCTACGATTCCGCAGTCCATCGCTTTAACCATTAAAATTTATATTCAAAAGTTATAACAATAAAAAATGTGAGGATCTCAAATGGCTAATTCAGTATTTGACCCTTCAGCTTCTTAGAAATACGCTTAAAGTAAGTAGAGTTGGCGGCCGTAGCCGAAAGCGACCAGAAGGCTCCCGTTTCGATAGCTACTACACCGAGGAGTTGGGGAAAACGCCTCAAGTGACGCAAATATAATGGTTTATAGCAATAGAGTATGATATCTCGCACTTTTTATCGGCAATGTTGTGATTTATTTATTTCTTCTAAAGTATGATGATCGAAAGTGTGATAATCCATGTTTTTTTTTTCTTATATCCTTAAATTCTCGAAAAACATTTTTAGTAAAAAGAATTTCAAATCATTATTTAGTGCGGGAATTGTTTTGGCCGTTGGAGATTCGAAATTACATATTTGATCCAATGAGAATGACTGATGCCATTCTGCCCGGGGAGGTGACCCAGGCAGCATAAAAGGACGCGCTAACCATTCTCGTCCTCTTTTCGCTTCCTCCTTGCTAGCAGCAAGACAGACCAGCCAACATGAGAGGACATTCCTCTCTCTCTCTCTCTCTCTCTCTCTCTCTCTATCCCGGCCGATTCCAGCTGCAGACACATGGACATCTATAGCGATGGGGACATTATTATTAGGTTGCTGCGGAGCCGATAAGTACGCCGACCCCGCAAATGAATAAAGTCTAATGCGTGTGAGTAAGTGACAGCCAAAGACAATGAAGGAACAAAGGTGAGGTAACAAATATAACGAATGACAATTTATTGTCAGATCTGCAAACGTGTGTTAAGTAAGTCCGTGATGGTCGAATATGGTCTTCAGTTAGAATGGTAACGCTGATAGCTGGTATAGTTGAGACGTAGGTACTATTTACCAACCCCTCCGCTCGGGCAGGATATGACACAAGGTCAGTTTTTAAGCGGAGTTTAACAGGTTTGAATTCAGAGTTTTCCTTCTCCTAGACTAGTTGCCTCACCAAGGCTGAAGAACCTAGTCCGTCCTACTATTTACCCATAGCTGGAGGGAGAATAAGGGGGTTCATACCTTTCCCAAGGGTATTTGCCCGAAAGTGAACGTAATAGCGCGACTGGAGTACGAACTCGCGTACTACGATTCCGCAGTTCATCGCTTTAACCATTACACCACGAGGACACGTAGGTGAGCACAGCTTGATGTTAGTCGCGGGCAGCTGGCGTATGTTGAATCGTAGAATGCAGCTGGATGGTCGTAGTCGAAAGCTGAGGTCGGACGAGTCGTAGAATGCAGTTGGATGGTCGTAGTCGAAAGCTGAGGTCGGACGAGTCGTAGAATGCAGCTGGATGATCGTAGTCGAAAGCTGAGGTCGGACGAGTCGTAGAATGCAGCTGGATGATCGTAGTCGAAAGCTGAGGTCGGACGAGTCGTAGAATGCAGCTGGATGGTCGTAGTCGAAAGCTGAGGTCGGACGAGTCGTAGAAGGCAGTTGGATGGTCGTAGTCGAAAGCTGAGGTCGGACGAGTCGTAGAATGCAGCTGGATGATCATCGTAGGAAGCTGATGTCGGTCGTAGTTGGTAGATCGATATTCCCGGTTATGACGGTATGTTGAGTTAACAGAGGGCGTGTCGATCCGGTTGCTGGCTCGTACAGCGGGTCGTACGTGAGCCAGGTGTTGCGGTGGTAGGACAGTCCGTAACAGCGAGTCGTTACGTGGACTGCGTGATACCTTGCTAGTGCGTCGAGATCGAGTTCGGTTATGGCAGCTTGGTCGTGTAGTGTCGGGCGAGCTAGTGACTAAGACTGAGCCGTGTCTTAGTGTTACGGACCAAGTGAAAGGTCTGAGACCGTGGTTAAGGTTTGCCGGGTCTTAGTACAGACGAGATCGAGCGAACGAGTCGAGAAAAAGGCTAGGGCTTTGTGGGGCCCCCTAGCCGTGCAGACGTATCGGACGGGAGCGAAAGCTTTGCCGTGGCAAAGCCGTGCGGACGTATAGAACGGGAGCGAAAGCTTTGCCGTGTCAAAGCCGTGCGGACGATGGCTATGGCTGGGTCGCGCCAAAGCCGTGTGGCCGATGGCTATGGCTGGGTCGCGCCAAAGCCGTGCGGACGTATCGAACGGGAGCGAAAGCTTTGCCGTGTCAAAGCCGTGCGGACGATGGCTATGGCTGGGTCGCGCCAAAGCCGTGCGGACGTATCGGACAGGAGCGAAAGCTTTGCCGTGTCAAAGCCGTGCGGACGATATTGGGCGCTAGCTAAAGCTTTGTCGTACCGAAGCAGTACGGACGGTCGGACGATAACGAAGGCTTTGCCGTGTCAAAGCCGTACGGACATGTCGGACGGGAGCTAAGGCTGAGCTGCGCCGAAGCTCTGCAAAAACGAGCGGACAGGCCAGGAGGCCGAGGCTAAGATGGGCGTTATCTTAGCACTGCGCAGATAGTGAAGCGGTAGCTAAAGGCTGGGCCGTGCCATTAGCTCTGCGCAGCTTATCGGACAAGCGGAACCGAGCGAGGGTTAAGACCTGCTGGTCTTAGAATCCGTCTTCGTGTTTGCCACCGGGCCGTCTATTTCGGCGAGCCAATTAAGGCTGGCAGAGATGCTCTGACCCGCAGACAGAGACCTCTTATGGCCCTTAAAAGGACCGTTTGTGCATATATATGTGATGTCAAAGGCGAATGCACCACGTGACGTAGGATTCGAGCCTTTTGGAGACCGCTAAGAGCAGCTCCTGAGAGCATTCGAAGATCTCCGGTTTTTGCCGTCGCTGGAGCCTTTGTTATATGAAAGTAGGGCAACACCACGCTGTGGAGTTGGTGTAAATAGACAGTTATAAAAATGGGCGTAAAGATAAATCACTTCTTCAGCGTAGCGTCGGCTATCGAAGATCATTTATTCCATTTTCATAGTGTTGTTTGAGACAGAAATGTTCTGTTAATATAGTTAATTTCAAATTTATCCCTTTTTTATCTGAGACGAGGGGTTAAGGTCATAAAAAGGGGATTCGTCACTTCCGTTCGTAACCGGATGTTGTTTTACTAGGGCGAACGAGTAGTCGGATGTGTATGTTAGTGGACAGGTTACGATAAGGTTTTAGGTTTAAGTTGGTTTTACGTTGGCTATGTTGGTATTACGTTGGTTACGTTGGTATTATGTTGGTTGTGTTGGTATTACGTTAGTTACGTTGGTATTACGTTGGTTGTTATCCCCTCGCTAAATGTTGATGGAAAATAAAGGTGGTGGGGAAGAACGAAGACGTCGTTAGGTTTTGTATGAAGGTTTTAATGGCAGCATGAAGTAAAGGGTTTACGCTGGTATGCTGCGAGTCTCGTAGGAAGGAAAGAAGGAAGGAAGCTGTTATAGAGTATCATCTAATTCATTTCAAACTAGGATCCCTTGGTCTAGAAGAATAGACGCAAGGGGTCCATAAACTAGATGGTTCTCCTCATAGTGTATGACGCTGCTGCCGCTGTTCAAGAACAGAAGATAAGACGTCCGTTCCTATTGAAGATTTCTGAGGAAGAGAGTGTTTCGCGGGCTTTCTTCAATTTTTGGTGCCGCTAGGAAAGATGGTTCGGGCTGAATAGGACAAGTCATCCTGATTGGGTGAAAATATTCGGCGATCCTAACGGTCAAATTAAATTACGCGCCAAACAAAAATACAAGGTTCTTTCTGCTACACATCTCAACACGAAAGAGCACATTCAACATTCGTTCCTCTGCTTCCTTTAGGAGACCATTCCTTACCAATTATTTCTTCCTCCTAAATCAAATAGATCTCGAAACTTCTGGCTGAATGCTAAATTCCTGCTCAGCAATTTACAACTGTTTTCTTCTTCCTGCAATTTACAGCACGAGGGATCTTTTCGTCTCAAGCTGTTATTCAAACTTCCAAATTGAAAACTATCAATATCTTCGTGAGCTCATTTATTCTTCCTTTTAATATAACAAGAGGCAACGGAACTCTATAACCTCAATAGCCATTTTTGTATAAATGGTGATATTATCTGCCCTCCAGTTATACATTTATTTCCCTTCAGCGATGTAGTTCTCTTGCGGCCCTCCGTAGAAAAAGTATCGCCCAAAGAAAAACCACACCTAAAAAAAAAAAAGGTTTCATTTTGTTTAAAATTCTTTTTTTTTTTAAAGATCTAATCAGTTAGATTTATTTATTCAGCCTTTTTCAATTTATTAACAAAACCTCACTCACTCGCTGTGAGTGGAAGGGTTTCATCTACGATGTCAAATTTGAACCTCTACCCCCTTTGAGGTGTCTTACACCCCAGTCAACATATTCTCAACCCTGACGAAACGGCAGAGAGAATATGAAGACAAATGAAAGTTGTGAATCTATTGTTGATTATATATTATCATTAATTACTTAAAACCATATAACTGTAGCTAAAAAGACTAAATTTCAATTACTCCTGGAAAAATGCTTGCGTTTGTTGTGTTAGGAGGTGCTAACCGTGTACCTTGGTGTTCAAGAAAATAGCAGCGAACAAAAATTTGGAAAACAAAGAGTGTATTAATTGTTTATAAACAAATACCTCAATTTAAGCGCTTTTTGTCTTCCATAGGAAACGTGAAAAAAAAAACAACCTGAAAAATGTGCCGACTCAAGTTAATGGTCTGTTTAAAGGTCGGGTGACACTGTGGGTAAATATGTGTGTGTGTGTGTGTGTGTGTGTGTGTGTGTGTGTGTGTGTGTGTGTGTTTACCTGCGTACGTGAATATATACACGTGTGTACACTGATATAATCCGCCCGGGGTCGTTCAAAGGGCAAGAGGAAGGTATACTAAAGAAGCAGTCACCTGTGGAAGTATGGAAGTTGCGAGAGAGAGAGAGAGAGAGAGAGAGAGTGCCTAAATTCCGTCCACTCATTTCAAGCGGAAAATCACGTGACGTATTTCCGGTCACGGGATTAGTATTTACTGCTCGGACTCTGCCATACTCGCATAGTTTTATTTCATTTTATTTTTGTCTTTTTATTTTATTCATTTTATTTATTTTTCTATTTTATTATTTTATTTATTTATTTTTCAAGTAGAACAGGGGTTTCGCGATCTACTTTGTTGGAACGAAGTGTGTAAACAATCTCCCCAACCCATTACAAGACACCAAGAAGCAAGCGCTTTACCCACCGCAAAAACCTTCTATTACATATAACAAAACAACCCCGACAAAAATGATATTCAAAATCTTAAAACTATGGAAAAAAATGATGGAATTACACACTTAGAGAATGTTCACTTTATTTTTGTTAATATTTTTAGCAGTAAATAAACTACAATGGTTGATATGCCATAAAACCCAACCAAACTAAATCCTATATATCTAATATATATGTATAAAGAGGATTTGGCATTAAATAACCTACAAGGGTTGATATGCCATAAATCCCACAAACCAAACCAAACCAAACCAACTTTACCAGTTTATAGTTCTTTCCATTGTTTCAATTGACCCTTCTCTTTGAGTTTTTATGACTGCCTTAACCCTTTCTGGCATAGATCTCCCTAATCTAAAGCAATATTCTTTATCAAAGTGGTTTCAATTTTTCAAAATTCCAGTTAATATATCTTCTTTCTATTAATTCAATTGACCCTCGTCTTTGAGTTTTTATGACAGCCTTAATTTTTTTCAGGCATGGATTTCCCTAATTTAAAGCAATATTCTTTCTCAAAATGGTTCCAACTTTTCCAAATGCCAGTTAATAGATCTCTCCATTGTTTTAAGTAACTCTCCTCTATGGGATTTTATGACGACCTTATTTCTTCCTTGCAAAGATTTCGCTAACTTAAAGCAATATTCTTTTTTTTTTTTTTTTTTTTTTTTTATCAAAATGCTTTCTCAATATTGCGTTATTCCATGACAGTTTCTTCTGGAAGGTTCAGAAAGAAATAATGCCATTAATTTGCACAATTCAATCTACTTTGTTTAAGGTTGGTTGGTTGGGTTTTATGGCATATAAACCTCTGTAGGTTATTTCACGCCAAATACATTTTTATGCAAATAGTCAGTTCTGTTTAAAAAAAACTTCAGTTTAATCGTCAAAACCATTTACATTTCAAGCTTTTCCGTTTATTCAAACAGTTCTTATTCAGCTAATTCAGTTTTCTATAAGTATAGATATTGTTTACACACAGTTAAATGTCAAAACAGTTCTATATGAAACATTTCAGTTTAGTGTAAGTATAGTTTCAATGGCAAAAACAGTTCCATTTCAAACAATTCAGTTTAGCATAAGCACGCAGTTTGAATGTATGTACAGTTTAATAGTCAAAAACATTTCTATTTCAAGCTATTCAGTTTAGTCAAACAATTCTAATTCAAACAATTCAGTTTAGCATAAGTATACAGTTTAGTTCTATTTAACCTATAAATAGGGCCCTATCAGGTGCTACCACTCCGGGCCAGAACGGACCTGGGAGCAATGGCAATGAAGAGGTGCTCTGCATTCCCCAAAGCTCCAGCATCACTGGAACCTCACCATCAGATTGTTTAGTGTCATATCTAGGTCACTCATGGGAAGGCAAGTCTTACCCCTCTTCAGAGGTGCAGTCGGTGTATTTCACAGCGCCACCCGACTGGGCAATACACAGAGTTAATGTCCAAGCAGTTCTATTCTTAGCAATTCAGTTTAGCATAAGTGCACTGTTTAAATGCAAAAAAAAGGAAACTCAAGAAACCATGGTTTAGTTCTATTTAACCCATAGATAGGACCCTTATCAGGTGCTACCACTCCGGGCTACAGTGGACCTGGGTGCGATGGCAGTGAAGAGGAACTCCACATTCCCCAAATCTCCAGCATTAATGGAACCTCATCATCAGATTGTTTAGTGTCATATCCAGGACACTCGTTGGGGGGTGGGGTCTTATCCCTCTACAGAGAAGCAGTCGGTGTATTCTACAGTCCCAGCCGACTGGGCAAATCTTGTTTAAGGAATACTTGAGGAAACCAGAATGCTCTTGCCCAATCGGCTGGGGCTGTAGAATATACGGACTGCTTCTCTGCAGGGTGAGGGTTCTTACTACCCCTCAAACGAGTGTCCTGATATGACACTAAACAATCTAATAGTTAGGTTCGAGAAATACTGGAGCTTTATTGCCATCGCTCCCAGATCCATTCTGGCCCAGAGTGGAAGCACTTGATAGAGTCCTGTCTATGGGTCAAATAGAACTAAACTGCACACTTATGCTAAACTGAATCATTTGAAATAGAAGTGTTTGGGCATTAAACTGTAAACAAAGACTATACTTATACTGAAATTAATTGTTTGAAATAGAATCGGTTATGTTTAAAACTGGATTTGGCATTAAATAACTTATAATGGTCGATATGCCATAAAACCAAATCAAACCAAATCTTAAATATTTAATATATATGTATAAAGAGGATTTGGCATTAAATAACCTACAATGGTTGATATGCCATAAAACCCAACCAGACTAAATCATATATATTTAATATATATGTATAAAGAGGATTTGGCATTGAATACCCTACAATGGTTGATATGCCATAAAATCAAACCAAACCAAATTATATGTACTGAATATATGTGTATAAAAAGGATTTGGCATTAAATAACCTACAATGATTAATTGTAATAATAAAAACCAACCGAACTAAATCATATGTATTTGATATATATGTGTAAAAAGGATTTGGCATTATATAACCTACGAAGGATGATATGTTATAAAACCGAACCAAATAGAATTTATAGCAGCCATTTTTAACTTTGCTTTCGTTTTCTGTTTTAATAATATTCATTGCACAATTTCTTATAATTTCCCCCGAAATAAAAAAAAAAGAAAAAAAAAATCGAAATAAATCACAAACCAAAATAGAAATAAGGGAAATCACCGAAATTAAAAACAAATGAAAAAAGAAAGAATAAATCCTTGTATTAAGAAAAATTCGTCCCCCAACATTTTCTACGGGAGGCGCTCATGGTGTTGCGGTTATCATCGTAAGAAGTGGACTTGGTTACCCGAGTTCAATACCTGAACGAGACTTTTTGCATTTTTCTAGTGATAATACCCTTGGGAAATGTATGATTGTAACTATTCTCATTCCAGTTATGGGTAAATAATCGGATAGATTGGGCTCTTTGGCCTTGGTATGGCAACTGGTTAAAGAAAAGGAATAGTCTTACTTCAAACCAGTTGTAGACCTAGAAAGGGTTAGGCTTCGCCAGCCTATTCCTGTCAAAAACACCTTACACGAGAAGAGCCTCCACGATCCCCAAAAGCCATTACAGGCGCAGTGAAGAAACGTTTTGTACACATTCATATATCCCACTTACTGACATATGGTTGTTTATATCCATAAAAAAAAGAAAAAGCAAACAACAGCTCTTCAGCTATATTGCAGGTTAATATTATAACTGGTAGAAATCACACGTTACCATCACATCCTTTTTGGCCTGTTCTGCCCTTCTCCCATGACGTAATGACCCTTTTGCGACCTTGAGTTTGAGACCCCTGATTTAGATAATCATCTGAAACAAAATATACAGAAAAATGAAAATACCTCACCCTTGAATACCTGTAAACATGAATATCAACCCACACTCGAGGAACTCAAAACCAACTCTCAACAATGATACTCTCACCGCTATTAAAAGAATATATAATTCCTGGAATCCAAAGAACTCCTTGTGGCCCATGAAATATTATCTTATAGTGCTGAGTGCTAAGCAAAACAGTATCAAGTACCATTTTTTGAGATTGAACCCCGGTCTCCCGGACCATATGCGTACACTCTAATTTCTATATATTGTCTATTTAAGAATCTGCTCAATTTCAATATTTTTCTATCTTTGTGTGTTTTCTGTCATCTCAGGTATACCTTCCTCATGACATAGCAATTTCTTTTTACGTTATGAAACAAAACAAATTCCTCATGTTCTGCTCTGTGTGTTAGTTATCATTTCAAGTACATCCTCGATGCTAATATGAAATTTCAAATGTACCTTTTCACATTTTTTTTCTCCTTTTAATTTATTTCATGGGTAAATTGCAACAAATTGTATTGGATGTTTAAACTTTTTTTTTAGATTATTTGAGATTTACTGGGTGTTTCAGAAAAAAATTCCTGCCCTGCCAGCTGGGGCTGTTAAATATACCGACTGCATCTCTGCATTGGGATAAATCCCTCCAACGAGCGTCCTGGTTTTGACAATAAACAATCTGATGGTGAGGCTACAGTAATGCTGGAGCTTTGAGAATTACGGAGTCCGAATGACTGATTCTTAATTAAATTGTTAGTGATACATAGCAATACTTGCAACTCTTTAACCTTGTTGACTTACGTTTATAAATCATATATAACTAATTTGGCATTAATTAACCTAAAAGGGCTGATATACCATAAAACGAAACTAAGCCCTAATCAAGTGATATCAAATTTTCTGAAACACCCTGTGGATCTTAAATGATATCACATTTTCGGTACTAAAATATAATTAAAACAAAGAAAATAAAAGCAAAAAAAAGTTTAATCTGATTTCAAGAGATAACAGATATAATTTCTGTTAACATAACAATCCGTTTTCAAACATTTTTCTGTGATTTTCTATTTGTGCGTATTGTCTGTCATCTTCGATACACTTTTCCCCGTGTCAGTATGATTTCAGAAATCTAATTCTATACATAAAATGGTCGTCCTAAAGAAAACAACACTACAGCTTTGTTTTAAAACTTTTATTGAAAAAATCAAATCAGCTAACTTGATTATGTAGTAGAGCTGACATCTACGGGGTGGAACGATAAAATGGTCGTCCTAAAGAAAACAACACTACAGCTTTATTTTAAAACTTTTATTGAAAAGATCAATTCTGCTATCTTGATTATGTAGTAGAGCTGACATCTACGGGGTGGAACGATAAAATGGTCGTCCTAAAGAAAACAACACTACAGCTTTATTTTAAAACTTTTATTGAAAAAAATCAATTCAGCTAACTTGATTATGTAGTAGAGCTGACATCTATTCAATGTTGCCGCCTTCAGCCTCAATCACCGCCTCGATACGGATTGGGGGGTGTCCTCGTGGTGTAATGGTTAAAGCGATGGACTGCGGAATCGTAGTACGCGAGTTCGTACTCCAGTCGCGCTATTACGTTCACTTTCGGGCAAATACCCTCGGGAAAGGTATGAACCCCCTTATCCTCCCAGCTATGGGTTAAATAGTACCACTACTGTTCTTCTAGGCGAATGGCTTTGACATTGGGGGTGTCCTCCTCGTGGTGTAATGGTTAAAGCGATGGACTGCGGAATCGTAGTACGCGAGTTCGTACTCCAGTCGCACTATTACATTTACTTTCGGGCAAATGCCCTTGGGAAAGGTATAAACCCCCTTATCCTCCCAGCTATGGGTTAAATAGCCGTATTACTATTCTTCTAGGAGAATGGCTTTGGCATTAAATAACCTATAGAGGTTGATATGCCATTAAACAAAGAAACCAAACCAAATCGATACGGATCCGGAACTGGGAGCATGCTTTTTCCACAAGCGCCGGCGGGAGCTCGGTGAATACTCGGCGGATGGTGGCGATCAGGCTGGCTTTGGTTTTGTGGGAGGTCATATTGGTGATGTTCTCGATGTATGACCAAACGAAGTAGTCCAGCAGGTTCAGGTCGGTGGAGGAGAGGGGCCAGTGAGAGTATCACTCCTTCTGAAGCCAAGCCTGGGTCTCTTTGGACTTGTGGGCCGGGACTGAGTCTTGCTGCCACACCCAGGGTCTGCCACCGGCCACCTGATTGCACCAGGTGATCACCACACTCTTCAGCACATCCAGGTACATTTTGGTGTTGACTTTCGAGCCGACTTCGAAGATATGAGGTGGCATGATGTGGCCCTCACTTGAAACCACACCAAAGACCTTAACTGTAGCCGGAAACTTTGTTTTCATCACTCTGGGCACGTTGAACCGTTCGGATTTGCATTTTGAGGGTGCTGGCAATGGTCCTGTTGTCATAACTTGGATCGGTAGAGAGCATGAGTTGTACAGCGGCGCATCTCTGATCTCGCTCGTTGAACATTGTGTCACTTTCAGAATGATAGAAGGCTCCGATCGCTCTTGGGATTTGTACACAACTGGCCAACTTGTAGATGGTCTGCAACAAAAAAAGAAAACCACTTTTCATTAAACGGAAATGGAATCATGTCGTCTTTACTAAGGAGACAATTTTATCGTTACACACTGTATATATATATATATATATATATTGGTCAAGTGGGTAAAGTGTTCGCCAATGGTTTGGAAGTTTGGGGTCCGATCCCAGGTCAAGTCATATCAAAGATTCAAAAAATGGTACTTGGTACTTTCTTGTTTAACTCTCAGCATTATAAGGTATGTATTAATGGTAAAGTAGAGGAATCCAAGGAAAGTAGTAGTTGTCAAAAAAAGGAGCCTTAGGGTCGCGAACTTTACTATTTAAATATCCCGCAATTCCTGGTAGGGCTGTAGAATACACCGAGTGTTGAATATACCATGTCTGCAAGCAGGTAAACCCCTCTAAGTATCCTGAATATGATACTAAACTGTCCGATGGTGAGGCTCTGGTCCTTGGATCTTTGGGGAATGTGGGGTACTCCTTCATTGCCATTGCACCCAGGTCCACTCTGACCTGGAGTGGTAGCACCTGATAGGATCCTACCTTTGGGTCAAATAGAACTGTTTGATCATTTAAACTGTGAGCAAATATATATCATATTATATTATATCAAATTGAATTGTTAAAAATGGAACTATTTGGCCATTCAACAGTGTGTGAACAAATGACTAAGGGAAATGTTAGTGATATATAGCAATACTTGCAACTGTTTAACTGTGTGCAAATAAAACTTTTAGTGTGGTATACTTAAAACTATTTTACTGTATGTAAAATAGAATTATTGGTATTACTTAGCAAAACAATTTCATCATCATGGATATCCCTGACCATCTCTCGCCATCCCTCCCTATCGTTCATACCTTTCCCAAGGGTATTTGCCCGAAAGTGAACGTAATAGCGCGACTGAAGTACGAACCCGCTTACTACGATTCAACAGTCCATCGCTTTAACCATTACGCCACAAGGACACCAACACCAGTTGATAACCATTACTCTATAGTATATGGTTTTAAAACAATGTTACATTATATAAGTAATTCTAACCTAAACTTTTTATGACTACTCATTAATGCCGAGATAAGATTGATCATACAAGACTGATCACACACAGAGGGTGATTGAATGTTAACTATCTTAAAATTCTTTATTTCTTCACGATAATTTTCATAAGAAACAAATTTAAAATAGGGAGTTGCTTTTTAGTCACTAATATTTTCCAGTTTTTTTAGCTTATATAACCATTATAGTTACAAATTATAATAGTTAACAAGTTTGCTTTAAATACCATTATTACTACAGAGTTTGATCCTCACTAGGTGTCCTACAGATAGCCGTGTACCAAATTTTGTAAATAAAGTCATCTTGGCACCAAAAAGATAATAGCCAACAAACTTGTTTTAAATACCATTATTACTATGGATAATGATCTTGTCGGGTGTCCTACACATGGCTTTGTGTCAAATTTTATAAAAGTTACCTTGGAAAATGATGAGTTAAGTTTGCTTTAAATAATTTCTATGAAGACATTGATCCTCTCAAGGTATCTTATACATGGCCTTGTGTCAAACTTTGAAAATTAAGTTACCTTGAAAAGAAAAAAGTTAAGCTATTTTGTAAAGTAAAACTTAAACTGTCAATAAAATAACCTTATTATAGAGCAATTTCTTAGAAGTTCAATCCCACAAGGTACAGGTGCTTGGTTTTAAAATGATGCTCAAGAAGATCCCGATCATGTCTCTCGAGCAGAATATATATTACACACACACACACACACACACACACACAAATAAAAATGGAAGTAAATAATGGAAAAAAATCCTACAGAATGGAGAAAAATTGATAAAAGTAATCCAAGAAAAGATGATATCGAGTGTTGTTAGATAAATGATGGATATTTAAATATGAAGCATCCATCATTGATCTAACAACACTCAATATCATCTTTTCTTAAGTCCAGATGGTTTATTAAAACTGAAAGGTTATAGCATCAACTTTCATAATAAATTCTTCACTTTGGATTACTTTATATATAACTGTTATACCGGAACTATACACTCAGTGACTCTTTTTAGTATGACACCGGTAAAGATATAAATGGACGGTGTCTGACTACTTTAGGGGAAAAAGCGTTAATCGCTCTCTGATAGACATGCCAACCCTTCGGCTTGTACATGTGGAATACCTTTATTGAACCAACGATACAACAATAAGTAAACAAATGTAGGAGAGAAACAAAAGTCTTCAGAGAATGATTTTATTCATAGTATATCAACTATAAATAAAATCAGACCCCTGAATGAATACTGTTGAATAACAATACCTGAAAGTCTTTATTATTGTCAAACAAATGATCAATATTGAATAGAATGTTTTTCTTTGATCGCAATAATTGAAACCAATTTACTGTGTAGAAACAATTGCAATACTTGTGTGCAAAGAAATGAGTTCTAACTCATTTAATAATAAAATTACCGACAAACAATTCACGCACAAATGATACACGTATAACATTTTAACTGTGTTCAAACAAATAATTAATTGTGAATAGAATTATTTTTTTTAGAAATACTTGAAACGATTTAACTGTGTGCAAAAGAAAGAGTTCGAGCTCGTTTAAAAATGTTATCTACAAAATGAGTTTACAAATCATATATATATATATATATATTGAATATGAATATATATGTATAAAGCGGATTTGGCATTAAATGACCTACAAGGGTTGATATGCCATAAAATCCAACCAAACCTAATCATATATATTTAATAGATATGTATAAATAGGATTTGGTATTTAATAACCTACAATGGTTGATATGCCATAAAACCGAACCAAACCAAATCATATATATTTAATATATATGTATAAAGAAGATTTGGCATTAAATAACCTACAATGGTTGATATGCCATAAAACCCAACCAAACAAATCATATATATTCAATATATATGTATAAAGAGGATTTGGCATTTAATAACCTAAAATGGTTGATATGCCATAAAACCCAACCAAACAAATCATATATATTCAATATATATGTATAAAGAGGATTTGGCATTAAATAACCTACAATGGTTGATATGCCATAAAACCGAACCAAACAAATCATATATATTCAATATATATGTATAAAGAGGATTTGGCATTAAATAACCTACAATGGTTGATATGCCATAAAACCGAACCAAACAAATCATATATATTCAATATATATGTATAAAGAGGATTTGGCATTAAATAACCTACAATGGTTGATATGCCATAAAACCGAACCAAACAAATCATATATATTCAATATATATGTATAAAGAGGATTTGGCATTAAATAACCTGAAATGGTTGACATGCCATAAAACCGAACCAAACAAATCATATATATTCAATATATATGTATAAAGAGGATTTGGCATTAAATAACCTACAATGGTTGATATGCCATAAAACCTAACTAAACTAACATACTTATGTAGTACTGGGACTGGATTTTGATTATTATACCAGTAGCTGAAAATTAATCACCGTAAAAGCAATCTATTTTGTAATTACCAGCCAGTAAAAAAAAAAAGAAGGAAAACTCCTTTAAGTGGCCCTCAGGTAAATGATTGCGTTTTTAATGATCGAGAAATGTTGTTAATTATAGAGTTATACAGGGAAACAAGGAAGTTGTAATAGTTTTGATATAATTGAGTTAACTTTCGGGAACTGAGAGTCGTGTTTCTCTCAATTTATCCCTCAATATACACGCATAGACTTATGGAGGTTAGGCTGCCCTGTCGGCTGGGAAGAGGCCTGTCGAAAACGACCGCATCTCCGTGTCCCGGATATGACACAAAACCATAAGATTGGTGAGGCTTCAGCGCTAGAGTTTTGATTGGTTCGTCGGATAGTTTTAATGGCATATCAACCTTTGTAGGTTATTTAACACCAAATCCATTTTTATGCAAATAGTTCTATTTCAAAGAATTCAGTTTAGCATGAGTACACAGTTTAATTGTGAAAAGCATTTCTATTTCAAGCTATTCAGTTTAGTCAAGCAGTTCTAATTCAGCTAATTAAGTATAAGTACAGATTTTGTTTACACATAGTTAAATGTCAAAACAGTTCTATATTAAACAAATCAGTTTCGTGTAAGTTCAGTTTCAATATTAAAAAACAGTTTCATTTCAAATAATTCAGTTTAGCATAAGCACGCAGTTTAAATGTAAGTACGGTTCTAGTTTAGCATAAGCATACAGTTTAAATGTAAGTATGGTTTAATTGTCAAAAACATTTCTATTTCCAGCTATTCAGTTCAGTCAAACAATTCAGTTCAGCATAAGTAAGCTGCTAGTTCTATTTAACCCATAGATAGGGCCCCATTAGGTGCTATGACGCCGGGCTAAAATGGACCTGAGAGCAATGGCGATGAAGGGGTGCTCCGTATTCCCCAAATGGAGTTTTAAAAAATGTGGAGTACTTTTTCATTGACATTACTCCCAGGTCCACTCTGACGTGGATTGATAGTACCTGTTTGGGTCCCATCTATGGTTCAAATAGAGCTATCTAATAATTCACTATACTTGAAACCATTTAACTGTGCGCCAACAAATAAGTAATATCTTACAGAATTATCGATAGCAATCATTCAAACTGTGTTCAAACAAACGAATAATATTAAATAGAATTATAGACGTTATATAACAATACTTGAAATCATTTAACAGTGCGCCAACAAATAATATCTTACAGAATTATTGATAGCAATCATTTAAACTGTGTTCAAACAAACGAATTATATTAAATAGAATTATCATATTTACCAACCCCTCCGCTCGGGCAGGATATGACACAAGGTCAATTTCTTAAGCGGAGTTTAACAGGTTTGAATTCAGAGTTTTCCTTCTCCTAGACTAGTTGCCTCACCAAGGCTGAAGAACCTAGTCTGCCCTATTGTTTACCCATACCTGGAGGGAGAATAATTGGATTCATACCTTTCCCAAGGGTATTAGTGCTGTGTGAAATGCAATCAGTCTCGTCCAGGATTTGAACTCGTGACGCCGTATCCATTTCTTGCGACGATAACAATTACACCACGAGCACTTAGAATTATAGACGTTATATAACAATACTTGAAACCATTTAACTGTGTACAAACAAATAATTAATATTAAGTAGAATTATAAGGTTTCAATGGCCATGTTTGAAATCATTTAAACTATGTGCAAATAAATGAGTAATGTTAATGTAAATGTAAGAGTTTGCGTTTCAACCGGTATAGTTTTTTAGATTGAACTTTGCCTCCCGCACGGGTCGCTTCCGGATGGAAGGTGCGGGATGAACTTCCGGTCTGAACACCGGTTGGCGCGAATTCGGTCTTTTTTTAAATTGACCGGCATGCGAGACTGACGTTTTTCTTTGTGGGTCACTAGCAAGGCAAAAAGAGTTTTCACGTTGGAGAATGTAGAGTTTGAGAATGTGTATACATGTTTTTTTTTACGCTGAACACGTGCGCAATTAAAGATATGCAACTTGATCAGTACGAGACTCGTGTCTTTGATTTTTGACCCCAGTTGCTGCTGTTAAAGTTAAATAAAATTATTTGTGTTAGATAGTAAGACTTGGAACCATTTAACTGTGTGCAAACAAATGATTAATATCTAATAGAATTATTAGTGTTAGATAGCAATATTTAAAACCATTTAACTGTAATAAATAGAACTATTTGAGTTAGCTATATTTCTAAACCATTTAACTGTGTGTGTGTAAACAAATGAAGTCTGACTCGTTTAAACTACTCGTTTACAAATTATATATATATATATATATATATAAATATATTGTCATCCACAGACATACTGTTTCGTTGTATCATAACTCTTCAGTGTGGCTAGACACGCTGGAAACTTCAAACTGGGATTGAAACCTGCATTACTTTACGCTAGACGTGGTATCGAACCGCTCAGCCATTTCGGCAAAATACGTTAGCTCAAGAATTATAACGCATATATATTAGCTTTCATTTGTTTACAATTTGCGCTATCGGATACCAGAGTGCTCAATTCGTTAATATGTAACGTAGGACGAACGTGTTGTGCTTTAAAAGAAAAAGAATTACTCAAACTCGAAGGTAAGGGAAGAAATTATCGCAGTCATTTATTATTCACTCAGGGCTATGATCGTTGCAACTCGAAAAGTTCATTTTAGTTACGTTCCTCTTGGTGGTGACGGCGGTGTGGGTGAGAGCTGGCTGTTGACACACGCCTGACAGATAGGTCGTAGCAGACTGGGTAAGACGGGTCTGGGCCTCGGAACCTTTTGACGCGCCTATTTTGAAAGCTGCCTTCAACCCACCCTAAATCTTGTTTTCTTATATAGAGATTTTGGGGAGCAAATCGAAGATCCCCGAATGTTCGATGTCACCAGTGAAACTGTCGTGAAACATGTGATAATTCATCTGTGATTATTTTAAAATTACGTCTAACTTTGTATGTCATTCTGCCCGCACGCGCTTGTCTCGTGACACCTTCACTGATTGACGACAGCGCCCGTCTGTAATATTACAAATAGAGCGTTGCATTACGCGGGTGGTATATATATATATATATATATATATATGTATATAAACAGGATTTGGCATTAAATAACCATCAAGGTTTGATATGCTATTGAACAAAAAAACCTAACAGAAAGATAAGGAAGCCAACTTTACCCGACCATTATTTGAGGTGTCTGTGGTTATTGTCGTCGGAAATGGACTTGGCGATACGAGTTCAAATCCTGAACGAGACTGATTGCATTTCACAATGCACTAATACCGTTGGGAAAGGTATGTATTCTCTTATTCTCTCTCCAGCTATCGGTAAATAGTAGAGAAGACAGGGATCTTTAACCTTGGTATGACAACCAGTCTAGGTGAGGGAAAACCTATTAAACTTCGCTTAAAAATTGACCTTTTGCCATATCCTGCTTGTGAGGAGGGGTTGGTTAATGTATACATGGGTTCCTAACAGGCACTACCATTACAGATCAGAGTGAACCTGTGAGTAACGGCACCACCAGATGCAGTTAGGGATATGCCTGGGATACCAATATTTTTGGTGGGGTCAGATTTAATCATCTGATAGAGTCGGCATATTCTAAGCCCAGCTAACAGGACAGTCTTGTTTTTGTCTCCGACAATTTAATGCGAGTCCCTCGCTGAGCTATTTTTGTCACAGTTTTCAGCGAGGTCCCTCTTCCCATTAAACCAACCTTGTGATGCATTTCGGCATGGTGGTGGTGATGGTTGGTTGGTTGATTCGGTTTTTATGGCACATCAACCTTTGTAGGTTATTTAATGCCAAATCATTTTAATACAAATAATCAGTTCTATTTCAAACAATTCAGTTTAGCCTGAGTACACTGTTTAAGTGTCAAAAATATTTCTATTTTAAGCTATTCGGTTGAGCCCAACAGTTCTAAATCAAACCATTTTGTTTAGTATAAGTATAGTTTTTGTTTACGGACAGTTAAACGTCAAAACTGTTCTATTTCGAATAATTCAGTTTAGCTTGAGAACAGTTTCAATGCCAAAAACAGTTCTATTTCAAACAATTCTTTTTAGCATAAGTATGCTGTTTAGATGTCAAAACAGTTCTATTTCGAGCAATTCAGTTTAGCATTAAATACGCTTTTTAAATGTCAAAAACTATACACTCAAGAAACTACGGTTTAGTTCTATTTGACCCATGGATAGGACCCATTAAATTGTTTCGTGGCTTATCCAGAACGGTCGTTGGTGTGTGTGTGTGTGTGGGGGGGGGGTTTAACCCTCTTCAGAGAAGCAGTCGGTGTATTCTACAGCCCCAGCCGACTGGGCAATACACAGAATTAAATGTAAAGAAAGTTTTATTTCAGTTAATTCAGTTTATTGTTAGTACGCAGTTTAGATGTCAAAACAGTTCTATTTCGAATAATACAGTTGAGCATAAATACACAGTTTAGTTCTATTTGACCCATAGATAGGACCCTTATCAGGTGCCACCACTTCGAGCCCGAGTGAACCTGGGAGCGATGGCAATAAAGGGTTACTCCGCATTTCTCAAAGCTCCAGCATTACTGGAACCTCGGCATTAGATTGTTTCGTGTCACATCCAGGACAGTCGTTGGTGTTAGTGAAGGGTCTTATCCCTCTGCAGAAATACAGCCGGTGCATTCTACCGCTCCAGCCGACTGGGCAAGTGGTAGTGATGGTGGTGTTGGTAGGCGAAGAAATGCAATGCACGCACAAGTTAGTTTATTCAAAGTGTAGAGGAAAGTTCTTAGTAATTTTGTTCGACATCCGCACAGAATAATTTGCTCCGATTAGAAGCAACGATGGACAATAAAGTTTCAAGTCTGACCGGAAGGAAACACTCGGCCGACATGTTTGATCAGAGTGGCTCATTTATTTTTCTTTTCTTTTAATCAGCGTTTGTTTAGTTAATGTGAGTTGTAGTTTTAGCTTTTCACGTCCTAATTTCTAGTTTCTTCAGTAAACTGTTTAAATTTTGTTCTCACATTATTTTAAGTATTATTAAATTTTATTTTGGTATAAAAAATTCACATTTCTTATGATTAAAGCTTTCTCTTTAATTTAAAGTGTTAATTTTCTTTCATTTCTTTCAGAATTTGATCTGTCACGATTTTTGTCGCAACCATATGCCATAAAACCCAACCAAACCAAATCCTATATATTTGATATATATGTATATAGTGGATTTGGCATTAAATAACCTACAAAGGTTGATATGCCATAAAACCCAACCAAACCAAATCCTATATATTTGATATATATGTATATAGTGGATTTGGCATTAAATAACCTACAATGGTTGATATGCCATAAAACCCAACCAAACCAAATCCTATATATTTGATATATATGTATATAGTGGATTTGGCATTAAATAACCTACAATGGTTGATATGCCATAAAACCCAACCAAACCAAATCCTATATATTTGATATATATGTATATAGTGGATTTGGCATTAAATAACCTACAAAGGTTGATATGCCATAAAACCCAACCAAACCAAATCCTATATATTTGATATATATGTATATAGTGGATTTGGCATTAAATAACCTACAAAGGTTGATATGCCATAAAACCCAACCAAACCAAATCCTATATATTTGATATATATGTATATAGTGGATTTGGCATTAAATAACCTACAATGGTTGATATGCCATAAAACCCAACCAAACCAAATCCTATATATTTGATATATATGTATATAGTGGATTTGGCATTAAATAACCTACAATGGTTGATATGCCATAAAACCCAACCAAACCAAATCCTATATATTTGATATATATGTATATAGTGGATTTGGCATTAAATAACCTACAAAGGTTGATATGCCATAAAACCCAACCAAACCAAATCCTATATATTTGATATATATGTATATAGTGGATTTGGCATTAAATAACCTACAAAGGTTGATATGCCATAAAACCCAACCAAACCAAATCATATATATTTAATATATATGTATAAAGAGGATTATGCCATAAAACCCAACCAAACCAAATCCTATATATTTGATATATATGTATATAGTGGATTTGGCATTAAATAACCTACAAAGGTTGATATGCCATAAAACCCAACCAAACCAAATCATATATATTTAATATATATGTATAAAGAGGATTATGCCATAAAACCCAACCAAACCAAATCCTATATATTTGATATATATGTATATAGTGGATTTGGCATTAAATAACCTACAATGGTTCATATGCCATAAAACCCAACCAAACCAAATCCTATATATTTGATATATATGTATATAGTGGATTTGGCATTAAATAACCTACAATGGTTGATATGCCATAAAACCCAACCAAACCAAATCCTATATATTTGATATATATGTATATAGTGGATTTGGCATTAAATAACCTACAATGGTTGATATGCCATAAAACCCAACCAAACCAAATCCTATATATTTGATATATATGTATATAGTGGATTTGGCATTAAATAACCTACAATGGTTCATATGCCATAAAACCCAACCAAACCAAATCCTATATATTTGATATATATATATAAAGAGGATTTGGCATTAAATAACCTACAATGGTTGATATGCCATAAAACCCAACCAAACCAAATCCTATATATTTGATATATATGTATATAGTGGATTTGGCATTAAATAACCTACAATGGTTGATATGCCATAAAACCCAACCAAACCAAATCCTATATATTTGATATATATGTATATAGTGGATTTGGCATTAAATAACCTACAATGGTTGATATGCCATAAAACCCAACCAAACCAAATCCTATATATTTGATATATATGTATATAGTGGATTTGGCATTAAATAACCTACAATGGTTGATATGCCATAAAACCCAACCAAACCAAATCCTATATATTTGATATATATGTATATAGTGGATTTGGCATTAAATAACCTACAATGGTTGATATGCCATAAAACCCAACCAAACCAAATCCTATATATTTGATATATATGTATATAGTGGATTTGGCATTAAATAACCTACAATGGTTGATATGCCATAAAACCCAACCAAACCAAATCCTATATATTTGATATATATGTATATAGTGGATTTGTCATTAAATAACCTACAATGGTTGATATGCCTTAAATCCCAACCAAACCAAATCATATATATTTAATATATATGTATAAAGAGGATTTGGCATTAAATAACCTACAATGGTTGATATGCCAGAAAACCCAACCCAACCAAATCCTATATATTTAATATATACGTATATAGAGGATTTGGCATTAAATAACCTACAATAATTGATATGCCATAAAACCCAACCCAACCAAATCCAATATATTTGATATATATGTATAAAGAGAATTTGGCATTAAATAACCTACAATGGTTGATATGCCATAAAACCCAACCCAACCAAATCCTATATATTCAATAAATATTTATATAGAGGATTTGGAATTAAATAACCAACAATGGTTGATATGCCTTAAAACCCAACCCAACCAAATCCTATATATGCAATATATATGTATATAGAGGATTTGGCATTAAATAATCTACAATGGTTGATATACCATAAAACCTAACCAAACCAAATTATATATATGTAATATATATGTATAAAGAGGATTTGGTATTAAATAACCTACAAGGGTTGATATGCCATAAAACCCAACCCAACCAAACTAAACCAAAAATTTGATATTATTTTCTTAACAACGTAGTCACTCAGGATTTTTTTTTTTATTAATTTTTTTTAGTTATCTTTTTATTTTATTTTTACTTGTTGCGAGCGATATTGAATAAGTTTTGGCGGCCACACCCTACAAAGCACCAACTATACGGCCACCACAAAAACTATCCAAGATAGACGAGCCAGACACGCAGGACACTGCTAGAGAAGCAGAGACGAGCTCTTAAGTGATGTACTCCTATGGACCCCCACATATGGCCGAGCAAAAGCAGGACGACCAGCTAGAACAAAGATACAGCAGCTATGTGAAGACACTGGATGTAGCCCTGAAGACCTGCCAGTGGCGATGAACGATAGGGAAAAGTGGCGACAGAGAGTCAGGGATATCCGTGCTAGCGGCACGACATGACGATGATGATGATGACATTTTCTAAAACGGGTGCTCCCTCCCAACATTTTTTTTTTTGCACAGTCACTTGGTTTAACAGAGTGCATTTCATGTGGGGCGTCTCGACGTCGAAGTGAGTTTGAAAGATTTCTTTCCGGAGTTTAAGTCAACGAAAACGAGGCAAAATTCGTATCCAACAATTTCAGTGTTGTACTGAATTGTAGTCAGGAAAACTTTGGTAAATTCTGCGTCAGTTTTTATTGAAATTACTAGCGAGTATTTGACTTTTCTACTTTGATTGACAGCAAGAAATGGTTCCCTAATCGTGACCTCTGACCTGTCACCTGTAAATTACGCTTCCTCAAATGTCACCGCTCTAAATGGGCACAAAAAAGGAAAGGAAACATTTGAAAATGGTTGATAGAGAAATGCCAGTTGCCTTCTCATCCATATGACCCAATATTATGAGAATCTATACTCGGCAAATCTCTGTGGTGTTGTAGCTAATGAGCTAGACTGTGAGATCGTAGTAAGCGAGTTCAAACTCCAGTCGCGCTATTACATTCACTTTCGGACTAATACACTTAGGAAAGGTATAAATCCCTGTTCTTCTCAGCTATGGGTTAAATGGTACACCACTATTCTTAAACTGTACTAACATTTAAACTGCGTGCTTATGCTAAACTGAATTGTTTGAAATGGAACTGTTTTTGACATTGAAACTGAACTTACGCTAAACTGAAATGTTTAATATTGAACTGTTTTGACATTTAACTAAGTGTAAACAAAATCTGTACTTATACTAAACTGAATTGGCTTAATTAGAACTGTTTGAATAAACTGAAAAGCTTGAAATAGAAATGTTTTTGACAATTAAATTGTGTACACATGCTAAACTGAATTGTTTGAAATAGAACTGACTATTTGCATAAGAATAGATTTGGCGTTAAATAACCTACAAAGGTTGATATGCCATAAAACCCAAACAACCAACCAAATAGAAGAAACCAAACCACATTGACATGAGGAAGGTGTACCTGAGATGACAAACAGCCTACACCAATAGAAAATCAGGGAAAAATGTTTGAGAACAAACTGTTAACTCAATAATTTTTCCCGGGCTTCTGATAATGTTTCTCTAAAAAAAAAAGGCAGTATGTACTTTAATAAGTAAGTAAAGTTGGCGACCGTAGTTGAGGGCGACCAGAAGGCTCCCTTTTCATTAGCTACTACACCGAAGCGTAGGGAAGGGCGCTACTCCTTTCCCAGGATTGCTCCACTTTACCCTCGATACGTACCTTATATTGCTGAGTGTTAAGCAAGGAGGTATCAAGTATAATTTTAAGTCTTTGGTATGAGTGGCATGAGAGATTCAAGGAAGGCAGGGAGTCTGTGAGGGATGATGAGAGGTGTGGGAGGAGTAAGGAAGTCAATACACCATAGTTGATTGGCCAAAGGGTTAGGGTTAGGGTTACTATGTTGAGGTTTTAAGGAAGTTCAGCAAGAGATTCCGTCGGAAGAGGCCAGCACTCTTCAAATCTGGTCAGTGGCATTTCCACCAGGACAATACACCAGTCCACAACTCCATCTTTGTCACAGACTATTTAACCGAGATGGGCATCAAAACATTTCCCCACCTTCGATACGTACCTTATATTGCTGAGTGTTGAGCAAGGAGGTATCAAGTACGATTTTTAAAGTCTTTAGTATGACGCGACCAGGTGTCCCGAATCATTGGCGTACACTCTACCCACTAGACCAATGAGCTGGTTCAGTCGTAATCACTTCAAAATCAAAACTGAAAGGTAGAAATAATCCAATATTAAGCCCATTTAAATTCATTTTGTATTAAACAGACTATTTACTTTGCTTTGTTTATTTTAGCACACGGGACTCAAGTTGTTTTTAGAATATATTGTTCCTATGTCATCTCGCTCAGTCAACGGGGTTAATATATAAGCTGATGCAAAGCGGGGTCTCTTTGTGTACTCGGGTAAACGTTGGGTTTATTTTCCGGGGCCCAAAAAGAGGAAGATGAAGTCCCTGTGATGTAGTGGCTAACGTGCTAGACTGTGACATCATAGAAAGTAAGTTCGAACTCCTGTCTCGGTTTTACGTTCATTTTCGGACAAATACCCTTGGGAAACGTATAACTATTTTTCTTCTTAACAATGGGTTTGTAGCAGAAAGAATTTCGCATTTTTGTTTGGCGCGTAATTTAATTCGACCGTTAGGGTCGACGCATAATTTCACCCAATCAGGATGACTTATCCTATTCATCCCGTATCACTTTTCTGGGAGGCAGTAATTGGGGAAAGCCGCCAAAACACTTTCTCTTTGGCTGAACAACTTCGTTCAGTACAGACATCTCACTGTCTACTCTTCTAGTTTGCAGCAGCATGGACACAATGAGGGAAGCAGTCTAATTTATGGACCCCTTGTGTCTATTTCTCTTAGACCTAAGGTTCCCAGTTGAATATGAATTAGATAAATTCAATACGCCACACACAGGAACAACTTTACGTCACCCCCAAAATTGGCTATGTCGACGGCGATGCAGAAATTCGCTCCGACACCTAGCGACTTCACCTGGAGACATTCACACTTCTCCCCGAAACAACCAGAACCACAAACTCACGGTGACTTCAACGTTTCTCTCCTCAAACTGCAAACACGACTTTTGCTACACTATGGCGAACATATCTCCCTCGCACGTCCAACGACACGCGCTGCTTTCTCCACTCTCTCATAACTTCAAATCGTTCCCTTACTTCTTTCCTTCCTACGAGACTTGCAGCATAAACGTAAACTCTTTATTCCATGCTGCTATTAAAAACCTTCATATAAAACCCAACGGCATCTTCTTCTTCTTACTTCTCCACCTCCTCCTTTATTTTACAACAACAATTAGCGAGGGAATAACACACACACACGCAAGAGCACAAATCTTCGCTGAAAATGGTAACAAGAGATATATATCGCTAAAGGGTAAATAGTACCACTACTGTTGTTTTACAAGGCTGGATTTGCCATTAAATAATCCACGTAGGTTGATATGCCATCAAACAAAATCAAACCAAATCATATTGAGCATCCGGAAGGGGATGCTAAGATGATAAACAGTCTACACAAATAAAATATCATTAAAAAATATTTAAGAGCAGACTGTTAATTTGATAATTTCTTCCTTGCTTCTGATTATGTTTCTTTAAAAAGAAGTGAAGGATGTACTTTGATATTTCAGTTGTTATCACTTCAAAATCAAAAGCTGAAAGGTAGAAATAATCCAATATTGAGTCCATTTAAATTCCCTTCTTATTACATTCTTGAGCTACCGAAACTGTGTTATCACCCTGGTTGGCGGCTGATGAGGCTAGGGTATCGCACGTGCTTTCACACGTTGTATGATAAAAATTACATAGACAATTTTCTAAGCTTTGCTGATTCTAGCACACAGGACTCGAGTTGTTTTCAGTGCTTAGTAAGACCCGAAGCTATTTATCACCAATTTCAAATGTTCGATTGATTCTGATTAGTAATGTTAGTGATATCAAGTCTTCCTGGGTGTTCCATATTTTTGACAGTGGACTAAGCTAAGCTTAGAAAATGAATTCTTTCGGCATTTTGGGCTTAGAAACGCCGTCTACATTCTCTGCAGTGGAGTAACCCACCAAATGGTATCCAAGGGATGGTATTAAGCTGCTTCTGATAATGAGTTTCCAGTTGTTGAGCTTTGAGGAATGTGGAGACACTACTTTGTTGCCATTACTCCCAGGTCCACTCTGATTCAGAGTGGTAGTACCTGTTAGGGTCCCATCTATGAGTCAAGTAGAAATATTTAATCATTTACATTACTTGAAACCATTTAACTGTGTGCAAACACATGACTGATGTTAAACTGAATTATTCTTATTACATAGTAATACTTGAAACCCTTTAACTGTGAACGAATAATGTTGAATAAAACGATTAGAATTTGCTTACCGTACTTGAAAACATTTAACTGTGTGCCAATAAATACACTCTGGCTCGTTTAAAAATAATGTTACCGTCAGATTATTTATTTAAAAAAAACTTATATATTTGATATATATGAATATGTAAAAAAGGATTAGGCTTTAAATAACCTACAAGGATTGATATATAGCTGGACAACAAATACACAAGACTACTGCGAGCAATATTGAACACGTCCTGGAGGCAAAACCCAATAAAAGAGCAGCTATACGGCCACCTACCACCCACCACGAAAACTAACAAAGTTAAGCGAACCAGACATGTGGAACACTGCTAGAGAAGTAAGGACGAACTCAGAAGTGATATACTCCTGTGGTCCCTTCAAAGAGCTGTTGTATGTAGGTTCTAGCTGGTCGTCTAGCCTTTGTTCGTCCATGTGAAAGGGTCCACAGGAGTGCGTCACTTATGAGTTCGTCCCTACTTCTTCAGCAGTGTCCCACATGTCTGGTCTGTCTAACATGGATAGTTTTCGTGATGGGTGGTAAGTGGCCGTACAGCCGCTGCTTTGTGAGGTGCTGCCTCCAGGACTTGTTCAGTATTGCTCGCAGCATCTTTGTGTTGTTGCTGTCAAGCTTTTTCTCCATGTCCATGTATTGCATCCATACAGTAGTATTGACACGACCGCTGCTTGGAAGAAACTGCGTTTCATTTTATCGGTCAGGTCTGACTTCCATATGACCAATAGCCTATCGATAACTGTCCATGCCTTAGCTAGTCGCATGTTATGTCTGTCTCGGTTGATGAGTCACTGCTTCTTAAGAAAGTGAACTTGTCTACTAGTTTCAGGGAGCTACCGTTTAGTCTAGAGACGTCGCCTCTTTGATTAAAGCACATATATTCCGTCTAGTGTGTATTATCATGAAGGGCTATGTCTACAGCTGCTCGTTCAAGGCTATGTAGCAGGGTTTCGGTGTGGGCGGGTATATTTGCCAGAAGTGCTATGTCATCGGCGTAGTTCGCGTCCGTAATTGTTTGTGCGAAGTGCCTTCTGCTTCTTTCCTTTGCTAGCTTGAAACCGTTTTCTTTCATTCTATCAATAGACGTTCTAAGCATGTAGTCTAGACAGATGATAAAGACGTATGGGGCTAATGTGTCTCCTTGCAGCACACCTGCTACAATATCGAAGTAGTCTGTGTCTCCATCCGGAGAGCAGACTTTTACTTTCGTGTTTCTATATAGCATCATTATGGCTGCGACGGTTTCTTTGGGTAGGCCGTAGGCGAGTAGTATTTGCCCCATATTTCCTCTGTGTATGGAGTCAAAGGCCTTGGCGAAGTCGACAAATGATATTGTTGCCTTTAGGTTTTTTGCACATACACCTTCAAGAATTCAACGGATAGTCAAAATTTGTGACATCGTGGATATATTTTTCTGGAAGCCGTTTTTGTTCTTCCAAATATGTTCTCAATTTTGGGTTCTATGCGGTTGCGTAGTAGAGCATTGTATATCTTGGCCGCTATGGATGTAAGGGTTATACCACGGTAGTTCTTGGCTAATCCCTTTATCCATCTGTCTATTGTGTTTTGATTATATACGGCATTACAGCGTTGGAGCAGTATGTTGTCGAATTGCCTGGTCTTCCATACTTCTGGTGGTAATTCATCAAACCTTGCTGCTTTTCTATTTTTAATTTTTCTTAGTATTGAGTCGAGTTCTTGCATAAACGGTTCAAGTTTGATGTCTAATTTTTTTTACTAATAATTCTTGTGATTGGTTCATGCATAACTTTTGGAGGGTTTCCGAGATAATTCTCGAAATGTTGTTTCCATAGTTGTATTTGTTCTTCTTGGCTGGTAGTTTTCAGTTTAGCTTTCGCAGTGCTCTTCCTTCTGCTTACTTCGTTTACCGTTTGCCATGCTATCCTAGATTGTCTATCTTCAACCGAGTCTCTAATCTTATTGATTTGATTATGTATGTATTCTGGTTGTTCTTTTAGGTATATGTTAGCTAATTCAATTTGTGCCTTTTTAAGTTTCAGGGCATTGGTATTGGTTGGGTTCTTCCTATTGCATTTGGAAGCAGTTTTCACGTCAGTCCGCTTTTTTCTAACGGCTAATGGGTCTCCTGGGACTCTAGATATAGCTCTTTCTTTAGTTGGTATGCATTCTGCTGCTTCTAAGTGGGCATTGACGAAATTCTCATATTGGTAATTAGGAGTATGTGATTCTGTCTTCTTTAGTTCATGAAATTTGTTTCTTAGTGTTAACGTATATTTATCTCTAATATCCCTGTTACTCAGTAGGGACCAGTCATAGTGTACAGTAGTTGTTGTTCAAGTCGCATTCCTTCACAGGCCCAGTCGTATTTTTGCCATGACAATTCGGTGATCGGAGGACACCCCCCCCCGAATGAGGAGTATGCCTCGCGATTCAATGCGCTATTATTCCATCTCTTATTTATAAAGACGTAGTTTATCTGTGCTTTAGTATTATTTGCATATGTGTAGGTCCATAGTTTTTTTCCCCTTTTCTGAAATTTCGTATTGAGGCATGTTAATCTATTTTCTAGCGTGAAATCTGTTAGATGTTCCCTGTTTCTGTTTGACAAGTTGTGTAGGCTGAATTTGTGGTTTACGTTTTTACCAATTTGAGCATTCATGTTTCTACCAATTACGAGAACGTTGTGTTTCGGGACGGTACGAACAAGGGAGGTCAGCTCATTATAGAAGGGGATGGGCCAGTTTATTAACTAACATTGGTAGGGTTATAGCAGGAGATGATTGTTGCGCTGGGGTTGCCATTAAAAGAAGCTACCATCATACTAGGTTAGATTTTCTCGATACTATTTAGGGATTTTAGGGCTTGTGGTACTATAAGAATACCTACACCTTCTATTGAGGCATTGATAGCGTTTTTCTATGCAGATACAGTGGCTAGCGTCCATCCATTGCCAGTATCGTGGTATTTAATATCCTCACTAGGAGTGTGTGTATCTGTGTTCTTGTATGCATATTATATCTATGTAATGATCTATCGCCGATGCTGTCAGTCCCGGTAGTTGTCCTATTCAATTTAAGGTTCTAAAGTTGAATGTCGCTATTTTTATTGTGCGTTTGTATTTCCGTAAATTTTGTTTTAGTTTGAGCTCTGTATCAGATTTTTCGAACACTGAGGCCAGGGCTCCAACCTCAGCAGGACACGCCCCTTTTTTACCCGCGCGAAGAGCGATGTGGTTTCGACAGGTGGTTTGAGTGTGGATCACGCTTATCTTTCGATGGCTGTTTTTATTCTCATCTATAGAAGCCACCGTTATAGATGAGCAGCAGTAGTTCCCCGTTCGAACTATTTGATCAGGACCGGAGAAGGCATTGCGTTGAACCGTCAGAGGGTTTATCCACTCACTTTTATGTCTACTATGCTGCTTCCCATGGCTTTCGTAAAAAAAGAATTCCCTGTTTTCCTTTCCTCTTTTTTCCTCCTCTTTCATACCCGCTTCAGTCAATATTAAGTTTTAATTTAGTTAAAGTCCAATACTAACTGATAAGGTGATCAGGAGGTGCCAGTAGTGTAATGGTTATCGTCGTAGGAAATGGACACGGCGATGCGAGTTCAAATCCTGGACGAGACTGATTGCATTTCACATAGCACTAATACCCTTGGGAAAGATATGAATCCAATTATTCTCTTTCCATCTATGGGCAAATAGTAGGGCAGACTGGGTTCTTCAACCTTGGTGAGGCAACTAGTCTAGGAGAAGGAAAACTCTGAATTCAAACCTGTTAAACTCCGCTTAAAAATTGACCTTGTGTCATATCATGCCCGAGCGGAGGGGTTGGTAAATATGGATAAGGTGATCTAATTGTAGTTGACGCCATGAAAAAAAAAAAAGAAAAAGAAAAAAGAAAAACCCGCTAAGTGGGGGAAAAAGAACCGATTTTCTAGATAGATTGGTTAGTTTGTTATTTTTTTTTAATTCTCTGGATTTAGTCTGGTTTAGTTGTAATGTAATCAACAGAGTTAGACCAAAAATTATAGAATTCTTTTTGCTTGCAGAGTAGGTTGGTATTTGGTGATATAAAGCATCTTTTTGCTTGCAGAGTAGGTTGGTATTTGGTGATATAAAGCATCTTTAGCACGGACAGTTGTAGATCGGTGCCAGAGGTGTTTAGTTTCAATCGTCAACGAGGATCAGATTTCTTTATTCTTTGTATTGTTTGCTTTTGTCTCGGTGTTCTCTGAAGAAATGAACTGGAAAAAAAGGTCCTTAGGATATATGCTCAACTTAGAGCTATTCTAAAATTTTGTACGTACCACAGAATATATATATATATATATATATAACTCAACTAATCTACTATGAGGAGTGGTTACAGAAAATTCTAATTGCCCCAAGGACAAATTCATTCAATGGTCTTTTGAAAATTATAATAGACATTTCAAAAAACGGGAAACCCAAATACACACTTATTTGTTAGCATAAATACGAATAATCTAGATATGAATCATTATTCTGGTGGTAGCGTTGAGGGCGGTTGCCCCAGTTTAACTCTGTTGGGGTCAACTTGGTACAATGCACAGAAGGGTTCGCTACCATGTTAATCACTTGATTGCGAGACGCTTGAACTCTTTCGTCTAAATAAAGAAACATCCACAAAAGATATATATATATATATATATATATATATATATATAATAAACGCCTCGACACAAGCAGGATGTGACATAAGCAGGATGCGACACAAGGTCAATTTTTGAGTGGAGTTTTACAAGTTTGAATTCAGAGGGCGATTGCCATACCAAGGTTAAAGAGCGTAGTATTTTCCTACTATTTACTCATAACTGGAGGTTAAATGGCTTGATACATAGCTTTGTGAAAAAACGGATTAATTCTGTATTAATCCGTGTGAAAAAACGGATTAATTCTGTATTAATCCGTGTGAAAAAACAGATTAATTCTGTATTAATCCGTTTTTTCACATAGCAAGATCTACAAGCCCTTATGAATAAAAATTTACCTATCCTAATTATTTCTTATACTGAAATAATTTCGGCAAAACACTTATGCATTCAAAAAAGATTGAAGTCAAAACGCGTTGGTCAATAAACACACCATAAAACATATTTTTCTTCCGTTTAACCTTTTCCACACACACACACACACACACACACATAAGCATCCATGCTATTAAATATATATATGAACTAATATTTATTTATTTGTTTATCAATTTATTATATATATATATATATATGTAACATATTGACCCCGGCCAAGCTGTCAATATAGGAAATGCACCTGAGTAAATAACAGGTGCATCCGGTCGAGGAATATCAGGTTGAATTGAGTGCGATTTGTGACGCTCACAAGAAGAAGGTGACGTCGAACAGTTATATAACCCGGGTGAAGACTGGTAATCAGATCAGTTGGAGATAAGATGCGGTAGAGAAGACCAACACCTGACAGAGGGGGCCCTCAGGCCCCCGATTGAGCAGTTGCAGTTGAAGAGAAGATGCTGGAATGAGGAACATGTCACAGAGAGGCAAGGCTCACAGGTCTCCGGTTGAGCAGCCCAGGAAAACGGGAAAGAAACGCTGTTATGGCCATAAGAGTGAGGGTCAATATGTTGTAGTTCTGCTCAGCCCCCATCTCACTTCTCACACAGTAAAACCTTTAGTAACCCCTTCGAACCCTTTCAAATAAAGTGAGAAGTATATTTTTCTTAAGAACTGTGTCGCTCGTCTTCATTGTGTCGTTATGTTTCTGCATGCATATGTGTTATGTGGCTATACAACATATATATGGAAGTAAATAATATAAAAGAATTCGACAGTATGGAGAAAAAATTGACAAACAGAAAAGTTCAAAAGTGATTAATTAATTAAGCAGGTAAGTCGATGCAATAACGTTTCGGTATTAATATACCGTCATCAGGACTTGAAAGGTGACGTAAGTGTTGAAGGAATAACAATGGATCTTTAATAAAATACGAGAAATAATTGAGGAAATATGTAAACAAAGAAAGAATATACAACCGTTCAAGCATTAAATCAGCGTTTACATTTCAGAAAAATCATATGACAGTGCTAGGCAATGATGTTAATCAAATGGAATCATCACGAGATATAACGGATTAGAAAGAAGAAAAGAAGAAAAGAAAAGAAAACTTTACGATGGAAAGATGATTAATTAAAGATTGAATATGGTGTAGCTATTTAAGACAATTTTTCTTCTTGATATCCCTGCAAGACCCTCAAGGTTCAAAACAACCTTTAGGTTCGAAGTCCCTCCTTGAAAAACCAGAGTGCATACTGTAAATTTTCGTATAAATTCTATTTCAGACTTTTCACCGCTGCAACTAATTGAAAATGTCTCGGCTGAATTTTACGGCACACCAACCCTTGTAGATCATTTATTTCTAGATCCTGTTTCTACATAAATAATGAATATATATGATTTGTAAACGAATAATTTATAGATAACAATTTTCAAACAAAACCGAGTTCATTTGTTTGCACTCAGTTAAATGGTTTCAAGTATTGCTATTTAGCACTTATAAGTCTTAAATTGATTATTTGTTTTCACACAGTTAAATAGTTTTAAGTATTACTATTGTTATCTAATTGCAGAATGATTTTTTTATATTATCATTTTTCGTTGGTTATATCTTATCTTTCGGTTTAGTTAGGCTTAGAACTATTCGGCTTAGTGCACGTGCAGGTGCACACATTGAGTGCAGTTCACGCTCGCTCGCGGAGGATGTGACAATCACAAATGTCATAATAAAAACCCCAGATAGAAAATAAGACTGGGGTGTGAATGACGTCATGCCCGGAAGCGAAAGGCAGGGAATTTTGGTGATTTTTGAAAAAAACAACAACAGTTAGTTGAGATCCGACTCTGGGCGAGGCTAGTTGAGATTTGAAGCTGGTCGAGGCGAGTCCAGTTGTGGACTATGGGATGCGCCGCGCGTTTGTGGGGTCAGATGGAACGGTCAGCATAGTAAAAATTATGTCTCTCTCTCGTGTCGAAAGACTAAACTCAAGAAGTCAATAAACGTTTCGTATCTGAACTAAAGAAAGTCATCCGTGTTTCGGGATTCCTATGCATATGAATATTTTACATATCTGAATATCTCACATATTCGTATTTGGCTATGTGACACTATTTACCACTTAAAAGTCGAATATTGATCATTTGTTTGCACACAGTTAAATGGTTTTGTGTATGACTATCTAGCACTAATAAGTCGAATATTGATCATTTGTTTGCACACAGTTAAATGGTTTTGTGTATGACTATTTAGCACTGGTAAGTCGAATATTGATCATTTGTTTGCACACAGTTAAATGGTTTTGTGTATGACTATCTAGCACTAATAAGTCGAATATTGATCATTTGTTTGCACACAGTTAAATGGTTTTGTGTATGACTATCCAGCACTAATAAGTCGAATATTGATCATTTGTTTGCACACAGTTAAATGGTTTTGTGTATAACTATTTAGCACTGATAAGTCGAATATTGATCATTTGTTTGCACACAGTTAAATGGTTTCAAATATTGGTATTTAGCACTAATAAGTCGAATATTGATTATTTGTTTGCACACAGTTAAATGGTTTCAAGTATTACTATCTAACGCTAATAGTTTTTTTTCCCATTATTCTGAGTTTTCTTACTATTGTCTTCATCTTTATTGATATATTCACAACGTTTCGTGCGATATGTCCTCCGGCCTTCTTCAGTTGTTTTTTGTTGAACTCTGGATCCTATACGGAACTTCGAACCACGTCATATATTTAATCCACGGGGGTCGTTTGCTTTGATTCTAATTCTGATTTATTGAACTTGCAACCGTAACGGCTATTGGCTTTGGTTCCCGAAACCTCTAAGAAGACAATCATCCGGATGTTGCAGGTTCAATCCTGACTGCAGAAGAGAAACAATACAGGAATACTTAACACTTGTACCCAGTTATGGTTAACGGAATCAGAGCAAGCGACCCCCATGCATTAAATAAGGGACGTGCTTAGAAGGTTCATGTAGGTTACCGAGTTCGACAAGAAACACCTGAAGAAGGCCGGAGGACACATCAGCCGAAACGTTGTGAATATAACAATAGTGTTGCTTCATTAAGAGAATGCTGACAGGGCTAGGTTTTTTTTGCACCCGCCGCTCACGAGTCTTGATTTGCGCGCGTTCCCCACTATAAAATGGCCTTGTGTCGGATTCTGGTACGATGGAAGTTCATATACATACTGAAATATCATAAGTCTGTTCTCTATGAATACTCAGCTTCTACTCTCTTGACCAGGGTGGGCTTCTCAAAGTGGTCCTTGTATACACCCTGGACACAAATAAAATTTTAGTAGGGTTAATAAAAGGGATCCTGAGAGAGCGAATTTACTGTTTTGAATTTATAACAGAATGGCATATAAACCTTCTTGGCTTATTTAATGCCAGAGTCATCCTTGTAGAAGAATAATAGTGGTACTATTTAAGGTTTCTTTGTTCAGTAACATATCAACCTTCGTGGGTTATTTAATGCCAAACACATCCTTGTAGAGGAATAGTAGTGGTACTATTTAAGGTTTCTTTGTTCAGTGGCATATCAACCTTCGTGGGTTATTTAATGCCAAAGACATCCTCGTAGAAGAATAGTAGTGGTAGTATTTAACCCATATCTGTGGGAAGGGATAAAAAAGCTAACACTTTTCCAAGAATATTAGTCCGAAAGTAAATTTGATAGCGTGCCTGGAGTTCGAACTTGCTTACTTTGACATCGTAGGGTAACTCATCACCACATCGACAAAATGAGATGTGTCTTAGCCTATGCATCGAATATGCTGTCAAATATGGTAAATGCAATATATATAGCTTCAATGAAGTTACTGTTAAAAAAATGTTTTTATCTTTATGCAATAAACAGAACAATCTTTTTTTGTCCACATTCTATATATATATATATATATATATATATATTGAATTTTTGATATCTGGCCAAAAATTAGGATCGACTTTTATACGGGTATGTACGGTTCACGCTCATGCGTGTGAGTGTATCTGGTCACTGCCTGTTGTTCTCTTCTCCCCGAACGCCGATAAATAAGATGAGCCAGTGAGCGTTCCCCGGCTGCCAAAGGACATCCATGCACTTTTGCAGAGCAGACGCTGACTTCTCTATCGACCAATCAGAAGCCTCGGTGTCAATCACTGATCCATTTTCCGACCAATCACAACGAACCATCTTAGGTACACCTCACCGAACTTCCCGCTCTCGGAGCTTCTCTATGTGGTCATAAGTGGCCTGCTTTTTGTTGTTGCTGTTGTTGTTGTTGTTGTTGCCGGTGATGTTCTTTATATTTTTTTTTATTGCTGCGCCTTCTTTCACATTGATTATCGCCAGTGTTATGATTGATGACGTCATCTTTGTCATCATTATCATCATGAAGAACGTTTAGTCATATTTTAGTCCTTGTCTTCTTACAAAAATATGATAGAGAATTCTCTATTTTTTATCAGATAATTGAGACGTTCAGCCATTTTATTATCCGTGTCTTTTTTATTTATTCCTTTTTTTTGTTTAACTTGATGCATCTTCCCTTTTTTTTTTTTTAAAAAGAATTATTTTCTTTTTTTTTTCTTGTTTGACTTTGTTCTTTTCCTTTCGATTATATTTTTGGCCATTCTTTTATTTAAACTTTCGTTTTCTTTCTTTCTTTCTGAAATTTCGCTTTTCTCTGAAATTACGCTTTTTTTTCAGAAATTTCGCTTGCTTTCTTAAATTTCATATTCTTTCTTTCTTTCTTTCTTTCTTTCTTTCTTTCTTTCTTTCACAAATTTTTCTTTCTTTCTTTCTTTCTTTCCCGAATTTTTCTTTCTTTCTTTCTTTCTTTCACAAATTTTTCTTTCTTTCTTTCTTTCTTTCTTTCTTTCACGAATTTTTCTTTCTTTCTTTCTTTCTTTCTTTCTTTCTTTCTTTCTTTCTTTCACGAATTTTCTTTTTTTCTTTTAAAATCTAATTTCTTTCTTGCTTCCCATCTTCTATCGTTTTGCTAGTTTGTTTTTACTTTCTCAAATTTTGACTTTTTTTTCATAATTTCGCTTTCTTTCTTTCGTTTCTTCTTTTTTTACGTAAAATTCGCTTTCTATGTTTCTTTTTCCTTGAAATTAAAATCTTTTTTCTCATTTTGTTTAATTTCATTTAATTTTCTTTCTTTCTTTCTTTCTTTCTTTCTTTCTTTCTTTCTTTCTTTGATTTTAAATAATGACTCATTTCCTGCGTCCAAATTCTTCCTTTCTTTTTTCCTTGATGTCCTTTTTTTCTTTTTAATCCGATTTCATGCTATTCACTAGTCTCGTTCTTTGTTTCATTCTTTCGAAAAAGTCAAGTAAAAACATGTGACCCTTGTGACATTTTGAAAAAAAAAATTTTTCTCAGGTGTTTATGTGAAATGGCATATGCAAGTCACATGCGGTCACATGCTCCCACGATATATGAATTACAGATAGCTAGATAGATATATACAGAGATATGAATTGAAATAAACTGGGATAGTATATATATATATATATATATATGAACTCAGAGAGAGAGAGAGAGAGAGAGAGAGAGAGAGAGAGAGAGAGAGAGAGAGAGAGTTTGTAGTGAGAGAAAACAAAGATGTAAAAAAGTTTAAAAGGCAAAGAAAAAAGATGACGGATATGGAGAGACAGAGAGAGGGGGGGGGCAGACAGAGAAACACTTTAAATCACAGTCATGTGTGTGTGTGTGCGCGCACGCGCGTGTGTGTGTGTTTGAGGAGGAAAGAGAAAGTGAGAGGGAATTATTATAGCGAGGGAAAATATAAAGAGGTATATATATATATATATATATATATATTGTAAGAGAAATACCGAGTGAAAAGAACAAAGAAAAATCTGAGATAGATAGATAGAGAGAGAGAGAGAGAGAGAGAGAGAGAGAGAGAGAGACTCACACACACACATGGACGAGGGAGGTTTTTAAAGAGGCCAGAGATAAAGATGTGAATAGACAGAGTTTGTTGGTGAAAAAAAGAAAGAAGAAAGAAGAAAGAAGAGACAGAGACACACAGAGAGTGAGAGGGAGAGACAGAGAGAGAGAGAGAGACAGAGAGAGACAGTGAGAGACTCACACACATACAAATGGACGAGGGAAGTTTTTAGACAGGCAAGAGATAAAGATGTAAATATACAGAATTTGTTGGTGAAAAGAAGAAAGAAGAAAGAAGAGAGAGAGAGAGAGAGAGAGAGAGTGAGCGCGCGCGTGTGCGCGTGTGTGTGTGTGAAGTATTTGTATATCTTTCAATGCAAATTGATTTTTTGCCAGCATTTTTATTTGTGTACTGTAGCACGTGCAAGAAAGAAACCTTGTAGATTATCGATTTTAGTTGCTTTATTTAATTTTGGAATAATCATTGGAAGAGAGAGGTGAAGCAGTTCGATAGATGTGGGTACTATTTGGGCGATGTGGGTGCTGTTTGGAAGCACACTACCAATCCCCCACGATCAACCCCTGCCGTATTATATAATTTGAAAGTTGCACAGCAGTTTAGTTTCGTTGCTTTTAAGTCTTGAATTGATGTCAGTTATCTCAAATGAGTAGGAAACAGGGTAAAGATTGAATGAAAGCGGGAAAAATGAGAAAAAAAGAAATAAAAAAAGAAGAGAGAAGAAAGAATAGAGAAGAAAAAAAAAAGAAATGAAGAAAGAAGGAGAGAAAGAAAGGCTTGGAAAAGAAGATTTGAAAAAGACATAGAGAAAGAAAGAAGAATAAAAAAGGAGGGAAATAAAGAAAAAAGGAAAAAAAAGGATAGGAATGAAAAGATTTGAAAAAGAAAGGGAGAAAGAAAGAAAAAAAAGAGAAGGAAACAAAGAAAGAATGAAAGAAAGAAAGGATTGGAAAGAAAAGATTTGAAAAAGAAACAGAAAAAGAAAAAAAAGGTAAAAAAGGAAGAAATGAATTTGAATAGAAAGAAAGAAAGAAAGAAAGAAAGAAAGAAAGAAAGAATTAAAAAGGAAGAATAGAGAGGAAGAAAGAAGAGGAGATGGATAGCAATGTAAAAGAAAGCGAGGAAGAAAAAAGAAAAAAAAAAAGAATGAAATGAAGAAAGAAGGAAAGAAAGGACTGGAAAGAAAAAATTTGAAAAAGAGACGGAGAAAGAAAGAAAAAAGAAAAGAAAGAAAAGGAAAAAAGAAAGAATGAAAGAAAGAAAGAAAGAAAGTATTGGAAAGAAAAAATTGAAAAAGAGACGGAGAAAGTAAGAAAAAGGAAAAGAAAGGAAAGGAAGGAAGAAAGAAAGAAAGGATTGGAAAGAAAAAATTCGAAAAAGAGACTGAGAAAGAAAGAAAAGGAAAAGAGAAGGAAATAAAAAAAGAAGGAAGAAGGAAAATTGAAAAAAGATTAGAAAAAGAAACAGAGAAGGAAAGAAAAATGCAAATCAATGAAATGAAGGAAGAATGAGAGAAAGAAAGAATAAGGTTGGGAAAGAAAAGATTTGAAAAAGAAACGGAAAAAGAAAGAAAAAGGTATAGAAGAAGTAAATGAAGTAAGAAGGAAAATAAAAAAGGATGTGAATGAAAAGATTTGAAAAGAAAAAATGAAAGAAAGAAAGAAAGAAAGCAAAAAGAAAGAAAGAAAGAAAGAAAGAAAACGAAAGAAGAGATTTGAAACCGGAGAAATATGGAAATGAAGAAAGAATAGGAAATAATAATAAAGAAAAAAGAAAAGAAAGAAAGACAGAATAGGAAAGAGTTAAATTTGACATGAAACAAAGAAGGAAAGGAAAAGAAAGAAATAAGAAGATGAAGAAAAAAGGTAGAAAAGTAAGAAAGAAAGAAGGAAAGAAAGAAAGCATAGAAGGGAAAATATTTTAGAGGGAACGTTGAAAGAAAGAAAAAGAAAGAATTCAGGAAAAGAAGAAAGAACGGAAGAAGGAACACGAAGAAAAAAATTAAGAAAGAAAGAATTATAAAGAAAATATTCGCAAAGAAAGAAAGAAAGAAAGAAAGAAAGAAATACAAAAGGAAGGAAAATAGCAAAATAATATTTAAAGACAACAAAGAAAGAAAAAATTAAAGAAGGAAAAATTTGGTGAGAAAGTATTTGAAAGAAAAAAATAAATAAAGAAAGAAAAATGAAGAAACGAAAGATTGAAAGAAAGGAAAAATAAAGAGAAAGAAGTGGAGGGGAAAAGAAATTTTTATGGAAAGAAAGAAAGAAAGAAAAATGAAGAAGAATAGAGAAGAAGAAAGAAGAGGAGAAGAAAAGATTAGGAATGAAAAGATATGAAAAGAAGCAGACAAAGAAAGAAAAAAGAAAAAGGGAGATGGGATGAAAGAAAGAAAGATAGAAAGATTGAAAGTGGGAAAGAAAAGAAGAAAAAAAGAATAGGAAAGAAGATATATGAAGGGGAATAGAGAAAGAGAGAAAAAGAAAGAAATCAGGAAATGAAGAAAGAACGGAAGAAGGAAGAAAGAAAGGAAGAAAGAAGGAACGGGAAAAATATTTGAAGAGAAAGAAAAAAAGAATAGAAAAGAAAATATTTGAAGGGGAATAGAGAAAGAGAGAAAAAGAAAGAAATCAGGAAATGAAGAAATAAAAGAAGAAGGAGGAAAGAAAGGAAGAAAGAAATATAGAAAGAAAAAAAGAAAGGGAAAAAATATTTGAAGAGGTACAAAGAAAGAATAGGAAATAAAATATTTAAAAGGGAACCCAGCAAGCAAAAAGAAAAAAAAATGAACGGGAAGCCCAGGAAATATATAAAGAAAGGAAAGAATAAAGGAAAAAAGAAAGGAAAGAAGGAATAAAACTTGGTAGGATATAGTCGAAGGAAAAAGGAAAGGAAAAAAAGAGAGAAATTACTCCCCACCCCCCAAAATTGTGTCTGTTAAAAAATGAAAGTTTCAGCTTGGTTTCGTTTCGTTGCTTAAGGGCATTTCAATCTTCAAGAATGCTGCGTGCAATCCTCAACAAGTCCTGGCAGCAACACCCCACAAGACACCAACTGTACGGCCACCTGCCCCCTATCACGAAAACTATTCAAATTAGACGAACCAGACATGCAGGACACTGCTGGAGAAGCAGAGATGAACTCATAAGAGATGTACTCTTATGGATCCCCACACATGGCCGCGCAAAAGCAGGACGACCAGCTCGAACGTACATTCAGCAGCTATGTGAGGATACGGGATGTTGTCCTGAAGACCTACCTAGGGCGATGAACGATAGGGAGGAGTGGCGAGAGAGGGTCAGGGATATCCGTGCTACCAGCGCGATATGATGATGATGATAAATGCCAAAACTATCTTCACAGAAGAACAGTAGTGATTTTAAGGTTTTTTCTTTGATTAATGGCATATCAACCTTCATGGGTTATTTAATGCCAAAGCCATCCCTGTAGAAGGACACTCGTAGTACTATTTAACTGTGGGATATATAGATGTGTTTAGTTTGGTTTATTTGTTTAACGGCATATCAACCTTCTTGGGTTATTTAATGTAAAAGCCATTTGTGTATAAGAATAGTAGTGATACTATTTAATCTATAGCTGGAGGGATCAGAGGGTTCTTTGGTTTCTTTGGTTTCTTTGTTTAACTGAATATCAACCTTCATGGGTTATTTAATGCCAAAGCCATCCTTGACAAGGAACAGTTGTGATAGTATTTAATCTCTAGCGGGGGTGATGAGAGGGTTCTTTGGTTTCTTTGTTTAACGGCATATCAACCTTCATGGGTTATTTAATGCCAGAACCTTTGACAAGGAACAGTTGTGTTAGTATTTAATCTATAGCGTGGGGGTGATAAGAGCGTTCTTTGTTTTCTTTGTTTTCTTTGTTTAACGGCATATCAAACTTCATGAGTTATTTAATGCCAAAGCTATCCTTGTCGAAGAACAGGAGTGATATTATTTAATCTATAGCTGAGGGATAAGAGATTTCTTTGGTTTCTTTGGTTTCTTGGTTTAATGGCATATCAACCTTCTTGGGTTATTTAATGCCAAAGCCATCTTTGTAGAAAAACAGTAGTAGTACTACTGAATCTATGGCTGAGATGGGAATTTGGGGGTTTCATAGTTTTCCAAAGGGTATTAATATAAAAATGAATGAAATATCGCGACTAGAGTTCGAACTCACTTACTGTGAGTCTGAAAGTGAACGCCACTGTGTTCCTTTTCGGACAAATACCGTCGTGAAAGGTATGAATATCCTTATCTCCCCTCGCAATAGGTTAAATAGTACCGCAGCTCTGCTTCCAAAAGGATGGTTTGGGTTAAGAAGGTTGATATGCATCTTAAACAAAGAAAAACCAAACGAAACCACCTCTCCGAGTCAGAGTGGATCTGGGAGTAATCGCAATGAATTTGTCCTCTACACTTCTCAGATCTCCAACACTGGAGCCTCCCCATCAAATATATCCAGGATACCTCTCAGCAAGACTATCCGTATTTTGGTGACTTTCGATGAAAATGGTCAGCACCGCTTTATAGGAAGAGTTGACTTGATCGCTTTTTAGTGACATAGGTTGTTTTAATTCTTCAAAAAAATTATTAATGTGTGTGTGTGTGTGTGTGTGTGTGAGAGAGAGAGAGAGAGAGAGAGAAAGAAACAGAGAAACAGAGACAGACAGACAGAGACCGAGAAAGAGAGAGAGAGAGAGAGAGAGACAAACAGACAGACAGAGAAAGAGACAGAGACAGAGAAAGAGAAAGACAGAGACAGACAGACAGAGAAAGAGACAGACAGACAGAGACCGAGAAAGAGAGAGAGAGAGAGAGAGAGAGAGAGACAAACAGACAGACAGAGACAGAGACAGAGAAAGAGAAAGACAGAGACAGACAGACAGAGAAAGAGACAGACAGACAGATAGATAGATAGAGAAAGAGAGAGAGAGAGAGAGAGAGTGTGTGTGTAAAGGAAACGCTTCTTTTTTTGCTCAATTCTTTTATTCAACAACAAAAAAGGGGAAAAAAAGAAGAAAAATAACCCCCACTAAAAAAACAGCTTTAGATACCATTGGCTTTATTCTATGATCCCAAAATAACCGAAATCTATTCAACGGGATTTATGTCAGGAGACAAATTAAACCACGAGATGCTCGCCCCCCAAACCACTGAATTTCAAAACTTTCATCATCAGCACCATTTATTATTATCATTACTCATTAGAGTTTTTCACATCAGCGTAAGCTGATGATCTTTCACTGGAGATTGAGTGACAGCAAGTCTCCTCAAGTCTCCAGGACTCTTCTCAGTATTCTGGCCGTTTTCAATAATGCTGTTGTTTGGATGTTCTCCACTCGGCCGCCAACTTCTAAATCTTCCAGGCCCTTTAATAATCCTTTAGTTACCGTGCCAAAAGCACCAATCACAATTAGTATAATTGTCACTTTCATGTTCCATATTTTTTTTTCAAGGTCAAGGTCAAGGTATTTATCTCTCTTTTCACATTCTTTTAGTTTTATTCTGTGGTCTGCCGGGACAGCAAAGTCGACAATTTCGCGGATTTTCTTTTTTTTTTTTGTTGATTATTATTAGATATGGTCTTCGGGCCGAGATTAGGTGATCCGTTTGTATATCAATGTCCCACAGGATTTGTTAGTGTCATTTTCTAGGACAGGTGCTGGGTTGTGCATATACCATTTGTTGGCATGGTCAAATTTAAATTTCTTGCACATTTCTCAGTGAATCACGTTGCCGACCCAGTCATGTCTAGCCTTGTACTCCTTCTGTGCCACTTTACTGCATTCGCTTATTACGTGATTGATGGTTTCATCTCTGTCACTGCGTAGTCTGCACTTGCAATTTTGCTGCGTCTTATCTATCCTTGCTTTTATATGATTGGTTCTTATGGCGCTGTTTACTGCTGCCATTAGGAGAGATTCTGTTTCTCTCTTAAAGTTTCCTTTTCTTAGCCATGTCCAGTTTCTGTCGTACGAGATGTTGTTTATTAGTCGTTTAAAACGCCCATGGAGTTGTTTTTCCTCCCATTTTTGTTTCCTAGTAATTGTCATTCTGTTATATATTGTGTTGTCAGTATTGTTTCTGATGGCCGTAATCAGTCCTCCTTTGTGTTTTTCTATGTTGTCTTCGAGTCGTTGTATGGATGCGCCAACGCTGTCTTCGATGCTGGCAAGTCCTCTTCCTCCCTCTTTTCTTGATACATATAGTCCGTCCACGTCGTCTCTGGGATGTAACGCCTTGTGCATGGTCATTAGTTTTCTAATTCTTTGGTCCATTTGTCTAAGTTCATCTCTGGTCCACTTGAGAAAGGGTCCCGAGTATCTAACGAGGGATACAGCCCAAATATTTATTCCTTTGATAAGGTTTCTACTTTTCAGTTTTGTCTCGAGTAGTTTTCTAGTTCACCTGAGATATTCTTTTTGAATTTTGTTTTTCATTTCGACTTGTTTGATGGTGTCAGCCTCCAAGATTCCTAAGTAGGTCTCGTTTTCTGCAAGCGTTCTGATCTTGTCTTGATTTGGTAGTTCTCTTCCCTCAGTTAGATGTCGTTCGCCACTTTTCATGACGAGCAGAGCGCATTTTTCAATGCCAAATTCCATTCCTATGTCTTGACTGTATATTCTAATTGTGTGTATTAGGGTTTCCAGTTCTCTTTCATTTTTTGCAAATAGTTTGATGTCATCCATGTACATTAGGTGGCTGACATTTTCTTGGGATCTACTAAGTTTGTATCCGGCCGTGCATTTTCAGAGTGTGTGGTTTAGTGGCATCATGGCAATCATGAATAATAGGGGTGATAGTGCATCTCCTTGGAAAATCCCTCTTTGGATCTTTGTTTCAGATTATTATTATTATTATTATTATTATTTACTCTTTGAGTGTTTTTCACATCAGTTTTAGCTGATGGTTTTTCACTGGAGTTTGAGTGACAGCAAGTCTCCTCAAGTCTCCAGGACTCTTCTCAGTATTCTAGCCGTTCTCAATAATGCTGCAGTTTGGATGGTCTCCATTCGTCTTCTTATTTCCAAGTCTTCCATTCCCTTAAATAATCCTTTGGTGACTGTACCAAAAACACCAATGACGATTGGTATAAACATCACTTTCATGTTTCACAGTTTTTCAATTTCCTAGCAAGGTCCAGGTATTTATCCTCCTTTTCATTTTCTTTCAATTTTATTCTGTGGTCAGCCGGGACAGCAAAGTCCACAATTTTGCTAGTTATTTTCCTTTTTTATAAGGTCTGGTCGTCTGGCCGAGATTAGGTGATCCGTTTGTAAGTCAAAATCCCGTAGGAGTTTATGCGTCTCATTCTCCAGGACAGATGCTGGGTTGTGCATATACCATTTGTTCATATGGTCAAATATCAATTTTTTGCACAGTTCCCAGTGGATCTCTATTTCCACATAGCCTACATTTGCTGTTTTGTTGCGTCTTATCTATTCTGGCTTTGATATGATTCATTCTTATGGCGTTATTTTGTGCTGCTGTTTGAAGAAATTCAGTTTCTCTCTTAAGGTTTCCTTTTCTTAGCTACGTCCAGGTTTTCTTGTGTGAGATGTCGTTAATTAGTCACTTAAAACGCCCATCGAATTGTTTTTCTTCCCATTTTTGTTTTCTGGTTTTTGTTGTTCTATTGGTCCTCGTGTTGTCAGTATTATTTATGATGGTTGTAATAAGTCTTTCTCCACACGTTTGTATGTAGTCTTCAAGTCATTGTACGTATTGATGCGTCAACACTGTCTTCAATGCTGGCAAGTCCTCTTCGTCCTTTTCTGGACACATATAGTTTATTAACGTCATCTCTGGGATGTAATGCCTTATACATAGTCATTAATTTTGTTATCTGGTCCATTTGTTTAAGTTTTTCTCTGGTCCATTTCAAGAATGGTCCCGAATATCTTATGAAGGTAACAGTCCAGGTATTTAGTCCTTTGATAAGGTTTCTGCAATATAGTTTTGTCTTGAGTAGCTTTCTGGTTCTCCTGAGATACTTTTTATAGATGTTTTCTTTCATCTCCACTTGTTTGATGGTGTCAGCGTCTAAGATGCCCAAGTATTTTTAGGTTTCCTTTTCTCCGAGCCTTCTAATCTCTTGATTTGGTAGTTCCATTCCGTTCGTCAGGTGTCGTTTGCCGCTATTCATTACTAGCATGGCACATTTTTCTATGTCAAATTCCACCCTTATGTCCTGACTGTATATTCTCACTGAGCGTATTAGAGTTTCCAATTTTATTATTATTATTATTCACTCATTCGAGCTTTTTACATCAGCGATAGCCGATGGTTTTTCACTGGAGTCTGAGTGACAGCATGTCTCCTCAAGTCTCCAGGACTCTTCTCAGTATTCTGGCCGTTCTAAATAATGCTGTCGTTTGGATAGTCTCCACCCGTCCGCCAACTTCCAAGTCCTCCAGTCCCTTTAGTAATCCTTTAGTTACCGTTCCAAACGCACGAATTACAATTGGTATAATTGTCACCTGCATGTTCCACAGTTTTTTCAATTCTCTAGCAAAGTCGAGGTACCTATCCTTCTTTTCACATTCTTTCATTTTTATTCTGTGGTCAGCCGGGACAGCAGAGTCGACTATTTTGCAACTTCTCTTTTTTTGTGGATCATTATTAAGTCTGGTCTTCTGGCCGAGATTAGGTGATCCGTTTGTATGTTAAAGTCCCATAGGAGTTTATGCGTGTCATTTTCAAGGACAGGTGCTGGGTTGTGCATATACCATTTGTTAGTATGATCAAATTTAAATTTCTTGCACATTTCCCAGTGAATCACCTTGCCGACTCAGTCGTGTCTCACCTTATACTCCCTCTGTGCTAATTTGCTGCATTCGCTTATTATATGATTGATAGTTTCGTCTCTGTCACCACATCGCCTACATTTGCTATTTTGTTGAGTCTTATCTATTCTCGATTTGATATGATTTGTTCTTACGGCGTTGTCTTGTGCTGCTATTAGGAGATATTCTGTTTCTCTCATAAAGTTTCCTTTTCTTAGCCATGTCCAGGTTTAATCGTTTGATATATTGTTTATTAGTCGTTTAAACCGCCCATAGAGTTGTTTTCCTTCCCATTTTTGTTTCCTAGTAATTGTCATTTTGTTGTTCATCGTGTTCTCAGTATCGTTTCTGGTGGCTGTAATGAGTCTTCCTTCATGTTTTTTATATAATCTTCGAGTCTTTGTATCGATGCGTCAACGCTGTCTTCAATGCTGGCAAATCCTCTTCCTCTCTCTTTTCTTGAAACATATTATTTTTTTTTTCATCATACAACATTTGAAACACGTGCGATATCATGTCCTCATCAGCCGCCAACCAGGGGTGATATCACAGTTTCGGTAGCTCAAGGCGGTACTGCCACTCCTGGCGCTACCAAGCAGCTTTTGCCACCGGACAGGGTATTAAGAGAATTATAAATATATATATATATATATAATTCTCCTAATATTATTCATATTATTATTATTATTATCATTAATAATAATATTATTATTATACTTCTAATGAGTTTTTCACATCAGCGTTAGCAGAAGTTCTGTCACTGGAGTCTAAGTGACAGCAAGTCTCAAGTGTTCAGGACTCTTCTCAGTATTCTTACTGATCTCAACGATGCCGTAATTTTTGATGGTCTCGATTGTTCCCCCGATTTTCAACTCTTCCAGTCTCCCATTTTCAAGCCTTTGGGGTTTGTGCCAAGTGCACCAATTACAACTGGTATCACCATCACTCTCATGTTCCACAGCTTTCTTAGTCCGAAAGTGAATTTAATTGCGTGTTTAGAGTTCGAACTTGCTTTCTATGACATCGCAGTCTAACACATTAGCCACTTCACAACAGGGACCCACCCTTGCACAAAATAAGATGTGTTTTATTAGCCTATGACTCGAATATACCGTCAAATATGGTACATGCATTATACATTCCAAGTGCTCCAATTTCAATTGGTATCACCGTCACCCTTATGTTCCACAACTTTCTTAGTTCACTGGCAAGGTCCGGGTACTTGTCTCTTTTTTTGCTTTTTTTTTAATTTTCACTTTGTGATCCACTGAGACGGCAAAACCCAGTAAACGGCAGATCTAGGCCTAGGTCTAGTCTCTAGGCTGGGAATTGGGGATCTGTTTTTATTTTAAAATCCCAGTGAATTTTATCCTGAACGGATTCTGGTTTGTGCATATATCATTTTGCAGTAGGGTCAAATTTCAATTTCTTCCCAGTATTTCTGTTTCTGGTTCGTCTAATTTAGGTCTGTCTTCCAAGTTATGCGAATTCAGGACGTTATTTGGTATTATTATCCACCTGCTTCACACTCTCCGATTCTTGTTTTAACTTGTTAGGAAAACATGATAGTAAGTCAGCGCAAGTATTTTCCCTGCCTGATAAATACTCGATCTTACAATTGTATTCGCCGATTCTCAATGCCCATTGCTGTATTTTCTTATTTTTCCAATCGGCCTTTAAAAAGTACTGGAGTGGTTTATGGTCAGTCTTAATAATAAAAGTTGCTCCACTTAAATAATAATCTAATTTTTGTAACGCATATATTATAGCGTACGGTACATTTTCTATCTCTGGCCACCTTTGTTCTGTGGGGCTTAGTTTATGTGAAAAAAATAGATAGGGATTTGTTTAGAGAGGAAGGCTCCGAAACGGTGCACATTCTCTCCTGATGACCCCAAAACAAGCATGGAGTTAAAACTGCTCGGTGGAAATGAGAATGGTTAAAAGAGCGTTTTCAATCCGCTCACGAGAGGAAGGTCCCAAAACGATGCACATTCTCTCCTGATGACTCCAAAACAAGCATGGAGTTAAAACTGCTCGGTGGAAATGAGAATGGCTAAAAGAGCGTTTTCTATCCGCTCACGAGAGGAAGGCCCCAAAACGATGCACATTCTCTCCTGATGACCCCAAAACAAGCATGGAGTTAAACTGCTCGGTGGAAATGAGAATGGCTAAAGGAGTATTTTCTATCCGCTCACTTTTTGGTGAGTTTCTGTTACTTGGTGAGTAACTTACTTCTGTAACGCATATATCATAGCGTTCGCTTCTTTTTCTATCACTGGCCACCTTTGTTCTGTAGGGCTTAGTTTATGTGACAAAAAATAGATAGGGATTTCTTCAGGAATTCCTGGTACAGGACCTTCTTTTTCTGGGCATAGCTGGGTAAGACATGCCCCTATACACTGATCACTTGCATCCGTGTACAAGACCATTGGCTTACTAAAATCTGGGTATATTAATAAAGGTATGGCCGTTAACTGGTCTTTTTGCGCTCGAATGACCGTTGGCACTTGAACCGAGCATATTTCTTTGTGAGTGGTATTTGGGGGGTGGCTATACTGGAAAATGCTAGGATAAATCTTCGATAGTATCCTATAGCCCCTATAAATCCCCTGACCTGCTTAACGGTCTTTCTCAGCCAATCGTGTCTACTTTTATATTTCTTTTGTGCTCGTTAGCTGCATTGGCTTATTATATGATTGATCGTTTCGTTTCTATCTCCATAAAACCTACATTTTCTATTTTGTTGCACTGATCTATTTTTGCTTTAACGTAATTGGTCCTTATGGCGTTATTTTGTGTTGCTATTAGAAGAGACTCAGTTTCTTTCGAAAGGTTTCCTTTCTGTAGCCATGTCCAGGTCTTCTCGTGTGAGATTTCGCCAGTTTGTCGCTATTTTACTCCTTGCCAAATTTTCACACCAGCGTTACTTTACTTATACTAAGCTGAATTGTTTGAAATAGAACTGTTTATTTGTATAAAAATGTCACTGGAGTCTGAGTGATTGCAAGTCTCCTCTGGTCTTCAGGATCCTTCCCAGTATTATAGCCGATCGTAGTAATGCTGTGGTCTGGATGATCTCGATTCTCCCTCTGATCTCCAGTTTCTTCAAACTCTATTCCGGACCTATGTGGACCCTTGTATGTATTTTAGGTGATTTTAACACTGCTGTGGTCTGGATGGTCTCGATTCTCCCTCTGATCTCCAGTTTCTTCAAACTCTATTCCGGACCAATGACGTCCCTTGTATATATTCTAGGTGATTTTAACACTGCTGTGGTCTGGGTGGTCTCTATTCTTCCTTTGATCTCCAGTTTCTTCAAACTCTTTTCCGGACCTATGAGGACACTTGTATGCATTCTAGGTGATTTTAACACTGCTGTGGTCTGGGTGGTCTCGATTCTCCCTCTGATCTCCAGTTTCTTCAAACTCTATTCCGGACCTATGAGGACCCTTGTATGTATTCTAGGTGATTTTAACACTGCTGTGGTCTGGATGGTCACAATTCTTCCTGTGATTTTTAATTTCTTCAGGTTTTTTTCAAAGCTCTGGGGACCATAGCTATTGAAAAGGGAGCCTTGTGGTAACCCTCTACTACAGTCGCCAACAACTTATAACTTGTATCTCAAAATCCCAAAGAAGTTTGTACGTCTCATTTTCCCAGGACGGATTCTGGGTTGTGCATATACCATTTCTTTGTATGGTCAAATTTAAGCTTCTTGAACAGTTCTCAGTGGATCATGTTCCCTACCCAGTCGTGTCTAGTCTTATACTCTCTTTGCGCTAACTTATATGATTGATCATTTCCTTTCTCTCATCCCATAACCTGCATTTGCCATTTTATTTTATCTTGTCTATTTTTGCTTTGACATAGTTTGTCCCTATGGTGTTGTTTTGTGCTGATATGAGAGGAGATTCAGTTTCTCTCTTAAGGTTTCCTTTTCTTAGCCATGTCCAACTTTTCTCGTGTGAGATTTCGCTTGCTTGTCGCTTGAAATATTCGTACAGTGTTTTTTTTCATCCCATTTTTGCTTTCTGGTTATTTTTGTTCTGTTGATGTTTGTTGGATTTTTTGTTGGGTTTTATGGCATATCAACCTTTGTAGGTTATTTAACACCAAATCTATTTTTATGTAAATTATCTGTTCTATTTAAAACAATTCAGTTTAGCATAAGTACACAGTTTAATTGTCAAAAACATTTCCATTTCAAACTATTCAAGCAGTTATATGTAAAAATTCATTTAAGTGTAAATACAGTTTTAATGTCGAAAAACAGTTCTATTTCAAATAATCCAGTTAAGCATAAGTACGCAGTTTAAATGTAAGTACGGTTTAATTGTCAAAAACATTTCTATTTCAAGCTATTCAGTTTAGTCAAACAATTCAGTTTAGCATAAGTATGCCGTTAGTTCTATTTAACTCATACATAGGGCCCTATCAGGTGCTACCACTCCGGGCCAGAGTGGACCTGGGAGCGATGTCAATGAAGAGGTACTCCGTATTCCCCAAAGCTTCAGCACTGCTGGAACCTCACCATCAGATTGTTTAGTGTCATATCTAGGACACTCGTTAGGGGGGGGTCTTACCCCTCTGCAGAGGTGCAGTCAGTGTATTCTACAGCCCTAGCTGACTGGGCAATACAGATTTAAATGTCAGACAGTTTTATTTCAGATAATTCAGTTCCGCAATAGTACACAGTTTAGACGTCAAAAACAGTTCTATTTCGAGCAATTCAGTTCAGCACTTGTACGTAGTTCCAATGTCAAAACAGTTCTATTTTAAACAATCAGTTTAGCATGAATACGCAGTTTAAATGCAAAAATCAGTATAGTGAAAGAAGCACGGTTTTGGTCTATTTAAACCATAGATAGGACCCTTATCAGGTGCTACCACTCCGGGCCAGAGTCGACCTGGGAGCGATGGCAATGAAGGGGTACTCCACATTCCCCAAAGCTCCAGCATTGGTGGAATCTCACCATCAGATTGTTTAGTGTCATATCCAGGACACTCGTTGGGGGGGGGGGTTCTTACCCCTCTGCAGAGAAGCAGTCGGTGTATTCTCCAGCCCCAGCCGACTGGGCAAGTCATTTGTTTGAACTCAGTCTAAATGTCAAACAATTCTCTTTGACCTATAGATAAGACCCTATCAGGTGCTACCACTCCGGGTCAGAGTAAACTTGGGAGCGAAGGTAATAGAGGGGTACTCAGCATTCAGGAAAGCTCCAGCATTACTGGAACTTACCATCAGATTGTTTAGTGTAATACCCAGGACACTCGTTAGTATGTATGTGGGGTGGTTGTGGATTTAACCCGCTGCCGAGATGCAGTCGGTGTATTCTACAGCCCCAGCCAACTGGGCTAACAAAGTATAAAATAGTACCACTGCGGTTTTTGTACAAGGAAGGCTTTGGCATTAAATAACCCACGGAGATTGTTATTTGATTAAACACGTAAACCAGACCAAACCTCTGTAAAACAAACAATATACACAGAGTTGTATGGTTTTACCAAAGTAAAGTTGGCAACCTTAGTCGAGGGTGACCCGAAAGCTCCTTTTTCAATAGCTACCACACCAAGGTGTAGAGGAGGGCGCTACTCCATTTCCCGGATTGCTCCACCTTACCCTTGATCCCCATTTTATAATGCTGAGTGTTAATCAAGGCAGCATCAAGTACCGTTTTTTTAAGTCTTTGGTATGACTCGACTTGGGATTGAACCTCCGTCTCCTGAACCATTGGCGAACATTCAACTCTTTAGACCAATGGCCTGGTTAGTTTTAACGATTATATGGTTTCAATTAATTATTTCTATTAAAAATAATCATTTGTTTATACATAGTTATATGGTTTCAGTATTAATAATCCTTTGTAAAAATGGTAGCTTCAAGTAACTTCTCAATGCACACAATCAAATTATACGGCATCAGTTAATTATAATTATAATTATAAATTCAAATTATGCTTTAGGAGGTGCCCGTGGTGTAATGATTATCGTCGTAGGAAATGGACACGGCGACACGAGTTCAAATCCTGGACGAAACTGATTGCATTTCACATAGCACTAATACCCTTGGGAAAGGTATGAATCCAATTATTCTCCCTCCAGCTATGGGTAAATAGTAAGATAGACTGGGTTCTTCAGCCTTGGTAAGGCAACTAGTCTAGGAGAAGGAAAACTCTGAATTCAAACCTGTTAAAACTCCGCTTAAAAATTGACCTTGTGTCATATCCTGCCCGAGCGGAGGGGTTGGGTAAATAGGATAAATTCAAATTATAAATTCAAATTATAATTATAATTAATTATAATGCTGAGTGTTAATCAAGGCAGCATCAAGTACCATTTATTAAGTCTGTGGTATGACTCGAGGATTGAACCTCCGTCTTCTGAACCATTGGCGAACATTTTACTCTGTAGACCAATGGCCCGGTTAATTTTAACGATTATATGGTTTCAATTAATTATTTCTATTAAAAATAATCATTTGTTTATGCATAGTTATATGGTTTCAGTATTAATAATCCTTTGTAAAAATGATAGCTTCAAGTAACTTCTCAATGCACACAATCTGAACTTATACGGCATCAAATCTAAATTTATACGGCATCAAATCTGAACTTATACGGTATCAAATCTAAATTTTTACGGCATCAAATCTGAACTTATACGGCATCAAATCTAAATTTATACGGCATCAAATCTGAACTTATACGGCATCAAATCTAAATTTATACGGCATCAAATCTGAACTTATACGGCATCAAATCTAAATTTATACGGCATCAAATCTGAACTTATACGGCATCAAATCTAAATTTATACGGAATCAAATATTCATATCGAATACGAATCATTTTTAAACAATTCTATTTGACCCATCGATGAGACTTGCCCAATCGGCTGTGGCTGTAGAATATACCGACTGCTGCTCAGCAGAAGGGTAAGACTCCTCCAACGAGTGTCCCGAATATGACACTAAACAATCTGGTTCTTGTAATGCTGGAGCTTTGGAAAATGCAGTGTACCCCTTCATTGACATCGCTCCCAGTTCCACTCAGGCCCTGAGTGGTAGCACCTGGTAGGTCCTATCACTGGGTCAAATAGAACTGAACTGTGTATTTGTACTAAATTGAATTTTTTAAAATAGAACTGTTTTAACATTTAAACTGCGTACTAATGCTAAACTGAATTGTTTGAAATGGAACTATTTTTATATGCTAAACTGAATTGTTTGAGATAGAACTGTTTTTGACAATCAAACTGTACTTACGCTAAACTCAATTGTTTGAAATAAAACAGTTTTGACATTCAACTGTGTGTAGACCCCCCCCAAAAAAACAAAATAAATAAATAAACTATACTTACACTAAACTGAATTGTTTAAAATAAAACTGTTTGACTAAACTGAATATCTTGAAATAGAAATGTTTTTGACAATTAAACTGTACTTATGCTAAACTGAATTGTTTTAAATAGAACGGATTATTTGTATAAAAATGGATTCGGCATTAGATAACCTACAAAGGTTGATATGCCATAAAACCTAAACAAACAAACCATAGATGAGACAATAACTGGTACTACAACTCCAGTTCAGAGTGGACTTGGGGGTAATGGTATTCTTCAGATTTCCAGAACTGAGCCTTGATATCAGATGCAGTTTAGTGTCATATCTAAGACACGCCATTTTTTTTGGTGGGATCTTTCTTCTCTGAGAGGGAAACATTGTATTTTAATCCCCACCGGCGGGGTGATATATCCTTTGAAAAGAAGGGGAGTCAAACATATGTGAGATTTTGAAAAACTATTTTCATTATTTCACTTAAATTCAGTTATTTGTCTGAGTCTGGGTTTCGTTTACTTCTATTATGGTTGATTTTCATAACCGTGTTGGCAAATTTTGGTACCATAGCCATGATATGGCTATATGTGAAACGTAAATCGAATGTCCATAAAGATAGAAGACAGGAATCTCGAAATTCGAAAAACACGTAACGACTTCTTTGTTTAGGTACGAAACTTTTTATTACCTTTGAGTTTAAAGGTTCTTCGACATAAGGAGAGAGAGGCACAATCTTTCTACTCTGGCTTTTTCATCTGCTCCCCCCCATCTCGTGCGACACCAGCCCAAGGCCTCTGCGAGCAAGTGAAAGCCAACCGTCTTCCCCCGGGGCTGGTCTCAACTCTACTAACTTTCTTCAAATTCCCCAAATCCTTCGCGCGCTTCCGGTGCGTGACGTCACCCGCACTCTGTAACCCCGTTTCTCATCTCGGGCTATTGTGACATCTCTGAGTGACACGTATGTATCACTAACAATTCAATTAAACATCAGTCATTCGTTTACACACAGTTAAATGATCAAACAGTTCTATTTCTAACTATTCAACTTAGCCTAAATCAAAGTTAAATGGTTCCAAGTATTGTTATGTATCACTAACAATTCAATTAAACATCTGTCATTTGTTTACACACAGTTAAATGATCAAACAGTTCTATTTCTAACTATTCAAGTTAGCATAAGTCAACAAAGTTAAATGGTTTCAAGTATTGCTATGTATCATTAACAATTCAATTAAACATCAATCATTTGTTGAAACACAGTTTAAATGATTAAAGTGTTGTAACAACTCAATTTAGCAAAAGTCATTTATTTGTTCTCAGTTTAAATGTCAAACAGTTCTATTTGACCCATAGATAGGACCTCATCCGACGTTGCCACTCCGGGTCACAGCGGACCTGGAAGCGATGGCAATAAAGCGGTACTCTGCTTTCTCCATAGCTCCCGCATTACAGGACACTCGTTGGGGTAGAGGGTCTTACCCCACTACGGAGATGCAGTCGGTGTATACTACAGTCCTTGTTACCTGATCTAAATTTTATTGAACTTTAATGAAAGAGTGCAGTTTGAAACCTTTTAGGTTTGAACAAATATAATGTCAGATTTTAGATTATATATTATCGATGAAATAATTCAAGCCGATTGAAATATTTAATCATTAACATTACCTCTACTGCATTTTAAAAGATCATTTTTTCGATCAGCAAACTTATAGATGCCATGCTTGTAAAAAATTTTATATTTTAATGAAAAATGAGACGTACTCGTATTCAACTTCTTCCCTTGTTATCAACCTCCAAATGACCATCCAAATGATTCTGCAATCGCTTATTGTGAGTCATTACTTTCAAAATACCGCCTGGTACTTTTTTTTTTAAACAGGTCGGTTACTGGTGATGAGAAGTGGATCCTTTATCATAATGTTAAACATCGTTGTCATTGGAGCAGTCGAAGAAACAGACCTATTCAGGAACTGAGAGGTGGACTTCGTCCCAAGAAGATCATTCTGTGGGTTATTTAAGGAATTGTCCATTACGAATTGTTAAACAATAATCAATCCCCTTTAATCTCTTCACAATCAATTTTGTTCTTTGAAAACGGCTTTAGATAAAAAGTCTCTCCTTAGTGAACAGAAAGGAAATCACCCTCTGTCACAATAATGCATATCCTTACACAACTCAATTAACTAAAGATTCTTTAGAGGAGCTCATTTGGGAAAAATTGCTTCATTCTCCCAATTCTTTCGTCTTCTGATTATCACTTGTTTAGAAGATTGCAGAATCATTTGGGTGGTCTAAAGTTGACCCCGAGAGAAGAGGTCGAATACAGTTTGGTCTCATATTTTGAATCAAACTCTAAAGAATTTTACAAGCTTGGTATCTATAAGCTTGTTGATAGGGGCAATGAGGTTCTAGGAAGAAATAGGGTTTTGTTATGACTACAGCGAATTTTAGAATGTCTAGAAGTATATCTGGTCCCCAGCAATCATAACACAAAAATTTGACACAAACAAAGAATAGTCAAGTAAAACAAGGCTTTAAAATGCGAGACTAAGTTTATTTACAGGGGAATGAACAGGGTAAGAGGAGGCATACAAAGGTAACATAGACAGAATCATGTAAGCAAGAGGGGTGAATGTAATGTACAGGCTAAAATCAACATGAAATCTATTAATATTATGAAGAGAAATATATAATAAATATATTTGGATTATAAAGTTTAGTAGATTTCCTTAAGTTTGGCCAGCGAAAACATACGCAACAAGACCTGAATAAATGTTTGGATATAGTATATGTAAAAAGGATTACCGGATAGCTCCTTGACTGGGAGATGAAATTAGGCACGTCTTTCTCTGCCAATTGCTGGATTCATTCTAACCTTAACCTGTCGAGCGCCGGGTCACAAAACCAACAGAAAGCAGTTTGAAACCCGGGCCGTAAAGCTGAAGGGGGTTGGGAGAATACAATAAGGAGGGCTATGCATAATGGTCTTCAAAATGACCCAGAGAAAAGATGTACAGAAAATTCTGTTACTAGTTCACATGTTGTATATTGACCTCCGACCTGACCAGGCTGTCAAAATAGGAAATGCACCTGTGTAAATAACAGGTGCATCCAGTCGAGGAATATCAGAATATAACCTTGACCGTGGACGGGTTGAATGAGTGCGATTAGTGACGCCTACATAGAAGAAGGTGAACATCGAACTATTATATTACTCGGTGCACAGGAAGTTCAATCAGTTGGAAAGAAAATGCTGGATTGAGGAACCTGTCCCAGAGAGGCTGGGCCCCCAGGCCCCCGGTTGAGCAGCCCAGGAGAACGGGAAAGAAACGCGGTTATGGCCAATAGAGTGGGGGGTCAATATGTTGCAGTTCTGTTCGGTCTCCAACTCCTTCTCACACACAACCCTTTCAATAAAGTGAGAGGTATATTTTTCTAAAAGACTGTGTCGCTCATCTTTATTGTGTCGTCGTTATGATTTTGCATGCATATGTGTTTGTATAGTTGGTCACGGCTATACAACACACAGAGCAGACATGAAGTCTGCTCCTAAGGACAAGTTGAAAAAGGGTCCTTTGGCCGTAACAGTTTATGTGAATGATTAGATATTTCTATAGGCATAGGTTTTTTCCTTTATGATATATACTTTCGTTCCAACTTTATACGTTAATATTTCGGCTTTTTCGTTGTCTTTGAAAAAATATACTGCCTAAATAAGCGCACTGGTGAGCGAACAGACAGAAAATAAGAAATTCAGAATGCATTGTTTTATTGGTTGGTTGGTTGGTTGGTTGAGTTTTATGGCATATCAACCTTTGTAGGTTATTTAACGCCAAATCCGTTTTTATGTAAATAATCAGTTCTATTTCAAACAATTCAGTTCAGCATGAGTACACAGTTTGTCAAAAACATTTCTATTTCAAACTATTCAGTTTATTCATGCAGTTATATATAAGAATTCAGTTTAGTGTAAGTATAGTTTTAATGCAAAAAACAGTTAAATTTCAAATAATTCAGTTTAGCATAAGCACGCAGTTTAAATGTAAGTACAGTTTGATTGCGAAAAACATTTCTATTTCGAGCTATTCAGTTTAGTCAAGCAGTTCTAATTCAGCTAATCAGTTTTGTATAAGTACATATTTTGTTTACACACAGTTAAATGTTAAAATAATTCTATGTTAAACAATTCAGTTTAGTGTAAATATTGTTTCAATGTAAAAAAATAGTTCTATTTCAAATAATTCAGTTTAGCATAAGCACGCAGTATAAATGTAAGTACGGTTTAATTGTCAAAAACATTCCTATTTCAAGCCATTCAGTTTAATCAAACAATTCAGTTTAGCATAAGTATGCCACTAGTTCTATTTAACCCATAGATAGGACCCTATCAGGTGCTACCATTCCGGGCCAGAGTGGATCTGAGAGTAATGACAATGAAGAGGTGCTCCACATTCTCCAAAGCCCCAGTATCACTGGAACATCACCATCAGATTGTTTAGTGTCATATCCAGGACACTCATTGGAGTGGGGGGGGTTTACCCCTCTGCAGAGGTGCTGTCGGTGTATTGTACAGCCCAAGTCGACTGGGTAAGCATTGTTTTGTGACGACTGTAGTGAAAAGAAAAACGTAGACACCGACACATACACGCACATATATATGGTAACGGTTTTTATTTTCATGAAACATAATTCAGGTTCTACAGGGTGACCCCCCAAAAAACAGAACCCATAAACTTTTTTATTACTTCTACAAAAATAAAGCAAAATAATTCTGTCTTTTCCTTGGTAGACCAGGACATGTTGGTGAATGCTATGGTCCCAATTTTTCATGCACAGAATCTACTTCATATCCTGAAAAAAAGAAAAGACTAGAATTAAATTTATGAATTTCAATCACAAATATATGGGTTCTGTTTTTTTTTTTGGTCACTCTGTATATAGGATGGTAGTTGATATTAAGTATACGGTATTTGGTGCTAGGTATCTGGTGTGTAATATTTGTTATGTAGCATTTGGTATGTGATATTGGTTTTATGGTACTTAGCGTATGATATTCAGTGTGTGGAATTTGGTGTGTGGTATTTGGTATAGGGTATTTAGTGTGCAATATTTGCTGAGTGGTATTTGCTGTGTAATGTTGATGTGTAAAATTTAGTGTGTGATATTTGTTGTACGGTATTTAGTGTGTAATATTAGGTGTGTGAAATTGGGTGAGTGGTATTTGGTATATGGTATTTGGTATGCAATATTTGCTGTGTGGTATTTGTTGTGTAATGTTGTGTAAAATTTAGTGTGTGATATTTGTTGTACGGTATTTAGTGTGTAATATTTGGTGTGTGAAATTGGGTGAATGGTATTTGGTATTTGGTATGCAATATCAGCTGTGTGGCATTTGCTGTGTAATGTGTTAAATTTAGTGTGTGATATTTGTTGTACGGTATTTAGTGTGTGATATTAGGTGTGTGAAATTGGGTGAGTGGTATTTGGCATTTGGTATGCAATATTAGCTGTGTGGTATTTGCTGTGTAATGTGTTAAATTTAGTGCGTGATATTTGTTGTACGGTATTTAGTGTGTAATATTTGAAATATGAAATTCGGTGTGTGGTATTTGGTAGAGGGTATTTAGTGTGCCACATTTGCTGTGTGGTATTTGCTTTGTGATGTTTGATGTGAAAAATTTGGTGTGTGATATTTGTTCGGTATTTGGTGTGTGATATTTGTTGTGGGAAATAGGGTATGTGGTTTGGGTTATTTTCTATAACATAGAGTCTCACGTGCTGAGCTACGAAATCTACGTAAGCAGTTCGTACTCCATTCACGCTATTATGCTTACTTCCGGTCCTTGGGAAAGGCATGAACCCTCTTATCCCCCTCCAGCTATTGGTTAAATTGTACTGCTACTGTTCTTTTGCAAGGACACCTTTGGCATTAAATAACCCATGAAGGTCGACATGCCATTAAACAAAGAAACCAAAGAAACCTCTTATCTCCCCAGCTATAGATTAAATAGTATCACTACTTTTCTTTTACAAGGATGGCTTTAGTATTAAATAACCCTTGAATGTTGATATGCCTTTAGACAAAGAAACCAAACTAATGACTTGTTATTTGAAACCAAACTAATGACTTGTTATTTGAAACCCTATATCTTGAAAAAAAAAACCTGTCGCAGCGAAGCACGAGTACTGCGGCTAGTTGTAGATATCACGGAGAAAACTTTGAAATACATAAGTATTTTCTCGCACGGCTATTAAAAGGGGAAACCAAACGGCTTGACGGATCATCTAGTGAATAATCTTATGACGTGCATGAAAATAAAAGATTGATTTTAACGGATTATCAAACCACCTTGGTCTATTTTATGCCTTGAGGTTAGGGAATTGCGTTCATTGTACGTTTATATTTATATTGTGTTGTTTCATCCTGATAATTATATCGTCATCATTATCCTCAAGTCATGCTGATAGCACGGAGTTCCCAGACTCTCTCATTATACATCCCTATCATCTATCACTTCTGCTAGGTCCGCACAGAGCTATTGTAAGTATGTTTTGCTGGTCGGTCAACACTGTGAACGGTTATAACTACTAATAACTATTCTTAATGCAAATAATTTACTTATAGTTTCAAATATTCACATAAAATAAAAATAATTTTCAAACAGGTCTATTTGACCTAAAGATGGTACCCTCACTGGTATTTTGGATAAGCGTGAAAGTTGGAGTAAGAGCAATGGAGGTACTCCCTGCTCTCCTCAGCCCAGTCGACTGAGGGTGAAGAATACACCAACTGCATCTTTGTAGAAGGGTAAGACCCTCCTCCCTCGCAAAAAAAGTCCTGGATATGACATTAAACAATCTGATAGTGAGGTTCCAGCAATGCTAGAGCTTTGGGGAATGCAGAGTACCCCTTCATTGTCATCGCTCCCAGGTCCACTCTGGCCCGGAGTGGTGGCACCTGATAGGGCCCTATCTATGGGTTAAATAAAACTAACAGCATTCTTATGCTAAACTGAATTGTTTAAGTAAACTGAATAGCTTGAAATAGAAATGTTTTTGACAATTAAACGTACTTACATTTAAACTGCGTGCTTATGCTTAACTGAATTATTTGAAATAGAACTGTTTTTCGACATTAAAACTGTATTCACACTTAACTGAATTGTTACATATAACTACTTAAATAGTTCGAAATGGAAATGTTTTTGACAATTAATCTGTGTACTTATGCTAAACTGAATTGTTTGAAATAGAACAGATTATTTACATAAAAGTTGATTTGGCGTTAAATAAGCAACAAAGGTTGATATGCCATAAAACCCAGCAAACCAAACCAAACCAAACCAAACCAGAATGGTTTGACATATAAACTGAGTACAAACAAATGACTTATTCTATATTGAATTGTTTAAAATAGAACTGTTTGATCATTTAACTATGTAAAGAAATGAGTGATGTTTAATTGAATTATTAGTGATACATAGCAATACTTGGAAGCATTTAACTTTGTTGACTTATGTTTACGTATCATACATATCTAATATATGCATGTATAAACCGGATTTGGCATTAAATAACCTACAATGGTTGATATGCCATAAAACCCAACCAAACCAAATCCTATATATTTAATATATATGTATAAAGAGGATTTGACATTAAATAACCTACAAGGGTTGATATGCCATAAAAGCCAACCAAACCAAATCATATATATTTAATATATATGTATAAAGAGAATTTGGCATTAAATAACCTACAATGGTTGATATGCCATAAAATCCAACCAAACCAAATCATATATATTTAATATATATGTATAAAGAGAATTTGGCATTAAATAACCTACAATGGTAGATATGCCATAAAACCCAACCAAATTAATGTATACTCGCCAGATCTCCAGACCTGTAGCCTCAGAATTAGATACAGTTTAGTCTCTTACCATGGACACCTATTTTTGGTGGGGGGGTTTACCCCTCTGTACGGGGATAGAGTCAGTGTACTCTTACCCCCACTGTTGGCGAGAAGTGTCTACACGAAGTTTTTGGGATGAGATTTGGGACAAAAGTAGGGAACTAATCAAAATTAGTGTTTCGAGCTCGACTCATACACGACTCTCCGCGAACACGAGCATTTTCAGGGGGTAACAAGATACAAAAATGGGAGGCTTAGGTGCTGGGTTCTGCGACCGAAATTGATGCTGGCAGATGTGAGGTGTGGAAGTTGGTTGTGCGTGTGTAGGAGAGGGGGCCAAAATCTTAACAAAGCTGATCGGAATGTTGTTTACGACTCGAACAAACAATGGTGGCCACCACCACCACCACCACCATCAACGCTACCACTCGCCCCCATACATTGATGACAATCGTGATGATGCGCTCTCACCCACATACACATACACGTGTGTATGCGTTCACATACATACATGCATAAAAATAAGACTGCCGGGTGTTGGAGAGCGAAATTGTAATGAAAGATAAGAAAAAAAAAGGCTTGTAAATTGTTCATTTTGAACTGCATTCAGCTTCGTCTAAACCGAGCAATTAGGAACGACCCCGCTTTTCAACATCCCTTCCCACACCCCCGATTCGACGATTCATTTCCATCGATCGACCTATCTCATATCAACAAAAGACAAAACAACAAGACCGACAATTATTATTATCATTATTGAATATAAACATGACGTACATCAAGAAAAATGCGGCCTTTTCAGGGGAGAAGCAGAAGGCTCCAACGTTGACCTAGTCTTGCACGATATGAGCAACAAAGAAATACTACTACTACTACTACTACTATTTGTGCAAAGGGCGCCTTATGTAGTTCGAGTCTCACTGAGTGCCCTACACATTTGGCCTTGTGTCACATCCTAGTAAAACTTAGTAAATAAATACTACCACTACAGGGCGATCTCTATCCTTCTTCTTCTTCTTCTTCTTCTTCTTCTTCTTCTTCTTCTTCTTCTTCTTCTTCTTCTTCTTCTTCTTTGCCGTGCCCTCGTGGTGTAATGTTTAAAGCGACGAACTGCGGAATCGTAGTAAGCGAGTTCGAATTCCAGTCGCGCTATTACGTTCACTTTCGGGCAAATACCCTTGGGAAAGGTATGAGCCCCCTTATCCTACCAGCTATGGGTTAAATAGTACCACTACTGTTCTTCTAGAACGATGACTTTGGCATTAAATAACCTACAAATGATGATATGCCATTAAAAACAAAGGAAGGAAACCAACTCCTTTTCTTCTTCTTCTACTACTACTTATGCAGGGGGCGCCTTGTGTAGTTCCAGTCGCACTTAGTGCCCAATTCTTCTGGCCTTGTGTCACACCTCAGTAAAACTTAGTAAATGAATTTTATTACGACATGTCAATCTCTGTCTTTTCTGCTGTTGTGTCTACTACTTCTACGACTACTACTACGACTAGCAAACTTTCAAGGATGAGTTCGAGTCCCATTGGGTGCCCCATTCATACGGTCTTGTACCACATCTGAGCAAAACGTTCAGTAAATTACTGCTACTACTACTATTACTGATAATAAGGTGGATAAAGCGAAATGAGTGTAGGACTGCGGCCTCAGTTTGTGAGTTCGAATTCCAGTCGCGCTATTACGTTAACTTTCGGGCTAATATCCAACCATTTAATTATCATAACCATTTAATTGGGTATGAATAAGTGACTGTGGTTAAATTTAATTGCTACTGGGGCATAAAAATACTTGTAACAATTTTGTAACAATACTTGTAACAATTTTCTAATACTTGTAACAATTTTGTAACAATACTTGTAACAATTTTGTAACAATACTTGTAACTATCTTGTAACAATACTTGTAACTATCTTGTAACAAATACTTGTAACAATTTTTTAATAATACTTGTAACAATTTTGTAACAATACTTGTAACAATTTTGTAACAATACTTGTAACAATTTTTTAATAATACTTGTAACTATTTTGTAACAATACTTGTAACTATTTTGTAACAATACTTGTAACTATTTTGTAACAATACTTGTAACAAATTTGTAACAATACTTGTAACTATTTTGTAACAATACTTGTAACAATTTTGTAAGAATACTTGTAACTATTTTGTAACAATACTTGTAACAATTTTGTAACAATACTTGTAACAATTTAACTGTGAGCAAACAGATGAGTAATGTTAAATAGAATTATGTTTGTTTGTTTTGGTTTTATGGCATATCAACCTTTGTAGGTTATTTAATGCCAAATCCATTTTATACAAATAAACTGCTCTATTTCAAACAATTCAGTTTAGCATACGCAGTTTAATTGTCAAAAACATTTCTATTTCAAGCTATTCAGTTTAGTAAAACAGTTCTAATTCAAGCAATTCTGTTTAGTTTAAGTATTAGCATAATGGTTTGAATATTCGCCAATGGCCCGGGTAGTTCTGGGTTCAAACACTGATCGAGTCATACCAAAGACTCAAAAATGGTACTTGATGCCTTCTTGCTTAACAGTCAGCAATATAAGGTACGGATCAAAGGTAAAGTAGCACAATCCAGGGAAAGGAGTAGCGCTTTTCCCTACACCTTGATGTAGTAGCTATCGAAAAGGGAGCCTTCGGATCACCTTTGACTAATGTTACCAACTTTACTGACTTTATAAGTATAGTTTTTGCATACACAAAGTTGATATATCATTAAACCAAAAAACCAACCAACCAACCAACCAACCATTTAACTTTGTGGAAACAACAGCAATATTTACGTGCAAGCAAATTAGTTCGAACTCATTTAAAAATATTATTACCAACAAACTATCTGTTGCATAGCCGTAATACATATACAACTATACACATATACATGCGGAAGCAAAATCAACAATAATGACGAACGAACACAGTTCTTTAGAAAAAACATACCTCTCACACTTTATTCGAAATGGTTGCGAAAGGGTTGCGAAAGGTTATGTGTGAGAGGTGAGATGGAGACTGAACAAACTGCAATATATTGACCCCCAGTTCCTTTGTCTTTTGCAGCACTTCTTTCTCGTTCGGCTGAGCTGCTCAATCGGGGGTCCTGAGGGCCCATAGCCCTCTGCTGGGTGCTGATTCTCTCTACAGCATCTTATCTCCAACTAACTGACTCCAATTAAATGAACTTCCTGTCCCACCGGGTTATATCATTGTTTGACGTCCACTTGCTTCCTGTGAGCGTCGCATCTACACCCAATTCAACTCGTCCACAGTCAAGGTTATACCCTGATATCTTCGACCGGATGCACCTGTTCCTTGATTGACGGCCTTGGTCGAAGGTCAATATGTTACGTATCCGCTAAGAAATCATGTATGTCTAAACAGTTCTATTTCGAACAATTCAGTTTAGCGTAGTACTATTTCAATATTAAAAACAGTTCTATTTCAAGTAATACAGTTCTATTTCAAACAATTCAGTTTAACATAACTACGCAGTTTAAATGCAAAAACAGTAAACTCTTGAAACCATGATTAAGTTCTATTTGATCTACCTATTGGGTGATACCACATCAGGCCCCAGTGGGAGCGATGGCAATAAAGGGGTGCTCCGCGTTTCCTAAAGCTCCAGCATTACTGGAACCTTATCGCCAGATTGTTTAGTGCCATAGCAAGGACACTCGTTGTGAGGAAGGAGTTGTATCCCTCTGCAGAGGTGCTGTGGATGTATTCAAGTAGTGTAATGGTTAAAGTAATGGACTGCGGAATCGTAGTAAGCGAGTTCGAACTCCAGTTGCGCTATTATGTTCACTTTTGGACAAATACCCTTAGGAAAGGCATGAACCCCCTTATCCTCCCAGCTATGGGTTAAATAGTACCTGTACTGTTCTTCTAGAAGTGTGGCTTTGGTATTAAATAATCCATGAAGCTTGATAGGCCATTAAACAAAGAAACCAAACAAAACCATTTGTTTACACACAGTTAAATGATCAAGCAGTTCTCTTTCTAAAAATTCAATTTAGCATAAGTCATTTGTTTGCACTCAGTTTAAATGTCAAACAGTTCTATTTAACCTATTGAGAGGACCTTTTCATGTGTTACTTCACTGGGTCAAAAAGGACCTGGGAGCAATGACATTATGGGGTACTCCGCATTTCCCAAAGCTCTAGAATTACCGGAGCCTCACCATCAGATTGTTTAGTGTCATATCCAGGACACACATTGAGCGAGTCTTACACCTCTTCAGAGATGCAGTCAGTGTATTCTGCATAAAGTGTTGGTATTGAATTACCTATAATAGTTGATATGCCATAAAACCTAATCATATATATCTAATATATATGTATAAAGAGGACTTGGTATTAAATAACCTACAAGGGTTGATATGCCATAAAACCCAACCAAAATCAAATCGTATATATCTAATATATATGTATAAAAAGGATTTGATATTAAATAACCTACAATGGTTGATATGCCATAAAACCCTACCAAACCAAATTAAATATATTTAATATATATGTATAAAAGAATTTGGCAATAAATAACCTACAATGGTTGATATGCCATAAAACCAAACCAAAACAAATCATATATATTTGATATATATGTATAAAGATGATTTGGCATTAAACAACCTACAATGGTTGATATGCCATAAAACCCAACCAAACCAAATCATATATATTTAGTATATATGTATAAAGAGGATTTGGCATTAAATAACCTACAATGGTTGATATGCCATAAAACCAAACCAAAGCAAATCATATATATTTAATATATATGTATAAAGAAGATCTTGCATTTAATAACCTATAATGGTTTAAATGCCAACCCAACCCAACCCAACCCAACCAAACATCCTAAAACTATTGATAAGCTGTTTGTTGTATCTCCCGTCATTTTTCTTTTCCTTTAAGTAACTTTGTCCAGGCAATAAAATTTGTTAATATCGTCGTGAATTGTCTTACATTGTTTAGCACGAAAGAATATTAAATTATATTATATTTCATTTTCTACAAGTGTACGTAATTATTGTTGTTGACCAAAAACAACTATTACGTACACTTGCTGTGATATCTTCGACCGGATGCACCTGTTTCTTCCGCTTATTTACACAGGTGCATCTCTTAATTGACGGCTCGGTCGAGGGTCAATATGTTACACACTTGCATCAAAAAACTGCCTCTATACGATGTCAAAATCGGTTCCAAGTTCTGATTAACTGCTCCTTATTCATATCAGACATTACTCGAACTATGGTATCTTTTAAAGAGTCTGGTGTTATGAGGATGTTCATTAACCTCTTTCTCAACAACGCTCCACACATAATAAACCAATGGATTGAGATCTAGAGAGTTTGGAAGCCAAATGTTGGGGTTGACGTGGTCATACAGATTATCAGCCATCCATTCTTGCTTCTGCAGGATTTTTGAGTTTGTTTAAATGTCTTTTGGATCTGTTTAAGGAGTTTTCTTTTGATTTTTCAGAAATAAATTTCCCTCTCTTCATTACGTAGGATTTGTATCAAATGTCTTCATGAAAATTCCTTCTGATTGTCTTTTCAGATAGATGCAACTTTTTTACATTTGACCTCATTGATTGACCTCGGTTTTCATCTGTTGTCTACTTAACTTTATGAATAAATCCGGGTATTTTCATCGAATCCGAACGTATCGAATATTTTTTTTTAATTTTTTTTTTTTATACAGACATTACTTTATCATTTTCTTTTTCTAACTCTTTACGTATCTTGTGGACAAACGATCTTACAACACTGAAAAAAAAAGTGCAATTTCTAAATCCCCATGATCAGCCATTAATACCACAATTAGAGCATATTTTTACATTTCATTTCTTAGCATCGGGTCTGTCATTATTAATTTCGGAAAAATAAAACCAGTAAAAGTTAATATTAAAAAGTATTAATCAAAAATATATAAATACCAGCCGCACCCTCGATAAAACTTTGGTCACGCCACATAGTGGTCATTAGAAGTACTATTTAGAAGATAAGGGATGTAATTCCTGCAGTTTGATTGAAAGACCAATCAATATTTCCCACCTCGACCCTCGAACCTGATATCCGAAGGCCTTCTCGCAAAAAAAAAAAAAAAGAAAAAAAGAAAGAAAGAAAGAAAGAAAAAATTTCAAAAATATCTTCAAAATATAAATCAAATTTTTCGTTTCTTTTAAATAAATAGATATTAATCAAATTTAGACAAAGTTATTGACTAAAACTCTAAACGTTTTTTAGTTGTCGACATACTAAACATTTTTCGACTGCGATCTTATTGGTGGATTAGAAATTTCCATATGGCCTTTCAAAAAAAAAAAAAAAAAAAAAAAAAAAAGAAAAAAATTTCTTGTAGAAGAAAGATGAATGGCAGAACGGAAACTATGAAGGATTTAGATTAACCCTGACTTGATTTCTGATGATCGCGAATGCAGCAAATTAGCGATAAAGGAGTACAAGACTAGACACAGTTGGATGGGAGGGGTAATCCACAAGGAATCCACAACAAATCACCTAATCCCTACTAGAAGACCGGATCAAGTGATAGTTAAAAAAAGAAACAATCTATAGAATAGTGAACTTTGCCGTTCTGGCGGACCACAAAGTGAAAATAAAAGAAATCGAAAAAAGAGACAAGAACTTAGACTTTGCCTGAGAACTAAAAAATATGGAACACCAAGGTAACGGTGATACTAATTGTAATTGGTGCGCTCGGAACGATCCCCAAAGATGTTATATTTTGACCTTCGACCCGGCCAAAAATGCCATTCCCAGGTGATGCACCTGGTATGGGAATACTCTCATAGACTGACGCACCGGAAGAGAGTGACCTTTGAACTGCATGACAGTTATTTCCACTTGATGACGATTAAACATGCGATTTCAAAGATCGAGTGGGCGATCGAGTGGACGTTGAACTATTATATAACTCAGTCAAGACAGAAGTCAAGGCTGTTGAGTGCCAGTTGTAGTAGAGTTGGAGAGGGAGATAGACGAAAAGTGGTAGGTAAAACCACACCCGGCCGAAGGGGCCCTCGGGAACCCCGATGGAGTTTGGGGACCAGAGAAGTTGCTGATAAGATGCAGTAAAGAAAGCCATCACCCAGAGTGGGCCCAGGGCCTCCGGTTGAGCATCAGGAGAACGAGAAAGACACGACGTTGACGGCCATAAGAGTGGGGGTCAAAATATTGCAGTTTCTGTTCGGTCTTCAGCTCCCTCTCACACGCAAACGTTGAATAACATTTTCGAACCCTTACAATAAAGTGAGAGGTACATATTTTTATAAAGAAGTCTTCCTGCGTCTTTATTATTGTGTCGTTGTCATGTAGATGACAATACAACAAAGAGAGCTGGAAGAGGTGGAAATCAGAGGACGAATCTAGACCATCCAAACTACAACATTGTTGAAATTAGGCAGAATACTGAGAAAAGTCCTGGAAACTTGCTGTTACTCAGACTCCAGTGAATGACTATCAGCCAACGCTGGTGTGAAAAACTGTTGTGGTCTTGTTTGGGGCCAGAAATAAAGACACCAGAGAGGAAATGAGTTAAATATATTAACAAAAACAGTAGTACAAGCGTACAATTAAAAGGGTTACCTGAGAGATTGTTCGGTCGGATTGGAGGTGCCCCGTGGGGTAATGGTTATCGTCGTAGGAAATGCACACGGCGACACGAGTTCAAATCCTGGACGAGACTGATCGCATTTCACTTTGCACATTTCACTTTGCACCTTGGGAAAGGTATGAATCCAATTATTATACAGCTATGGGTAAATAGTAGGGCAGACTAGGTTCTTCAGCCTTGGTGAGGCAACTAGTCTAGGAGAAGGAAAACTCTGAATCCAAACCTGTTAAACTCCGCTTAAAAACTGACCTTGTGTCATATCCTGCCCGAGCGGAGGGGTTGGTAAATATGAGATTGTTCGGTCCGACTGTCAAGGCTGTCTGCGGGAATACTGACTTTTACCTAAAAGTAGTACCTGTTGCTATCTGTAGCTGGGAGGGTTCATGCGTGCTTGTGTAAATTACCATAACAAAAACTCACCAGGCATAATGTAATAATAATTACGAGAACTGAAAAAGCTATGGAGCATAAAGATGACGGTGATACCAATTATAATTGGTGCACTCGGAACGATCCTCAAAGGGCGCTGGAAGAGTTGGAAATCAGAGGACGAATCCTGACCATCCAAACTACAGCATTGTTGATATGGGCCAGAATACCAGAAAGAATCCTGCGGAGTTGAATCTGTCAACATCATTTCTGGGATGTAATGCCGTATGCAGAGTCATTAGTTTTATTCTCTGAACCATTTTCTTAAGTTCTTCTCTGGTCCACTTCAAGAACGATCCCGAATATCTTACGAGGGGAACAGCACAAGTATTTATCCCTTTGATAAGGTTTCTGCAATATAGTTTTGTTTCGAGTAGCTTTTTTGGTTCTCCTGAGAGATTCGATCTTAATTTTTTCTTTATCTCCACTTGTTTGATGATGTCAGCGTCCAAGGTGCTTAAGTATTCATAGGTTTCCTTTTCTCCGAGTGTTCTAATCTTGTCTTGATTTGGTAGTTCCATTACGTCCGCCAGGTGTCGTTTGCTGCTTTTCATTACTAGCCAAATTCCATCCCTATGTCCTGACTATATTCTCGCTGCGTGTATTAGAGTTTCCATTTCCTTTTCATTTTTTGCAAAGAGTTTGATGTCGTCCACGTACATTAGGTACTATTTACCAACCCCTCCGCTCGGGCAGGATATGACACAAGATCAATTTTTAAGCGGATTTTAACAGGTTTGAATTCAGAGTTTTCCTTCTCCTAGACTAGTTGCCTCACCAAGGCTGAAGAACCTAGTCCGTCCTACTATTTACCCATAGCTGGAGGGAGAATAAGGGGTTCATACCTTTCCCAAGGGTATTTGCCCGAAAGTGAACATAATAGCGCGACTGGAGTACGAACTCGAGTACTACGATTCCGCAGTTCATCGCTTTAACCATTACACCACGAGGACACCCACGTACATTAGGTGATTGATATTTTCTTGCGATTTACTTAGTTTGTACCCGCCTGTGCATTTTCTGAGTATTATTGTTTATTCATTAGAGTTTTTCACATCAGCGTTAGCTGATGGTCTTTCACTGGAGATTGATTGACAGCAAGTCTCCTCACGTCTCTAGGATTCTTCTCAGTACTCTGGCCGTCTTCAGTAATACTGTTGTTTGGATGGTCTCCACTCGGCGGCCAACTTCTAAATCCTCCAGGCCCTTTAATAATCCGTGCCAACAGTTTTAGCTGATGGTTTTTCACTGGAGTTTTAGTGACAGATAGTCTTTTCAAGTCTCCAGGACATTTCTCAGTATTCTGTCCGTTCTCAATAATGCTGTAGTTTGGATGGTTTCTACTCGTTCTCCAACCTCTAGGTCCTCCAGTCCCTTTACTAATCCTTTTGTTACTGTACCAAAAGCATCAATCACGATTAGTACAATTGTCACCTTCATGTTCAATAGTCTTTTTTTTCAATTCCCTAACGATGTCGACGTACTTATGTTTCATTTCACTTTCTTTCAGTTTCATTCTGTGGTCGATCGGGACAGCAGAGTCAACAATTTTGCAAATTTTCTATTATTTTTGTTGATTATTATATAGTTTTGTCTTTTGGCCAAGATTAGGTGATCCATTATTATTATTATTATTATTATTTACTCTATCCCGAAAAACCAGACATTGTTATCGTTAACAAAAAGAACATCAGTTGTCGACTCGTTTTAGTTTCAAGAGATCCCTAATACGGGTGCCCGTGGTGTAATGGTTAACGCAGCAACACAAGTTCAAATCCTGGACGAGACTGACTGCATTTCACATAGCACTAATACCCTTGGGAAAGGTATGAATCCAATTATTCTCCCTCCAGCTATGGGTAAATAGTAGGACAGACTGGGTTCTTCAGCCTTGGTGAAGCAACAAGTCTAAGAGAAGGAAAACTCTGAATTCAAATCTGTTAAACTCCGCTTAAAAATTGACCTTGTGTCATATCCTGCCTGAGCGGAGGGGTCGATAAATATGGATCCCTAATACGGGTTTCTTGAAAAGGTGAGGAGAAGAAGAAGTTTTCATTTGATCTCGGTGACAAAAGAACAAACACGTTGTAACAACTTGCTCCCCGTGTTTATTGATTTATAAATACAAACGTCATTCAATAAATCAGGTGAAATATTACCTAAGAATTCGGTAATATAGTTGCACCTTTTTCAAGAAAATCAATAGAGACAAGTCCTTTCATATCCCAGAAGACTGTTTGCACCATCTTCTTTACTGAACGCTGCACCCGGAACTGCTTCTTTACCAGAGAGTTCTTCTTCTTCTTCTTCTTCTTCTTCTTCTTCTTCTTCTTCTTCTTCTTCTTCTTCTTCTTCTTCTTCTTCTTCTTTATGTCATTCTTTTTGTCCTCCTCTTTGACCATTTAACTGTGTGCAAACAAACAATTAATGTTAAGTAGAATTATGAGTGTTTGACAGCAATTATTGAAAACATTTAACTGTGTGCAAACAAATGATTAATATTAAGTATTTGATTGCAAAATTTGAAACCATTTTGATATTAGACAGAATTATAATTTTTCAACGGCAATACTTAAAATCATTTAACTGTGTGCAAACAAATGATTAATATTAAATAGAATTATAAACATTTGATAGCAATATTTGAAACCATTCAACTGTGTGCGAACAAAAGAAAAATATCGTGGAAATTTTATCGGTAAATGGGTTTATGGAGTGCCAACATTTCTGGGTCAATTCAGAGCCTATTTTGTATTGTCTTTCTTTTACTGCTAGTTAGCTTTTGTGTTCGGTGAAAATCTGTGTGTGGCAGATGAGCTTTGATCTGATTGGATGGAGTCTCTGGAGTGGGGGGCTGTTGCTTCTGGCGTTAATCACCGAAATCAACCGTAGCCAGTTGGAAAAGGGAGGCCTTAGAATTAGGCTGCGTTTTTTTTACTCCTCAACTCAAATGGAGCTGAGTAACAAAATTTAATTCCAAAAGGGAAATCAAATTTTGCACAAGCTAAAAAAGAAGAGAGAAGAAAGAAAGAAACCGAAAGAAATAGGGTTCTACAGGTCAAGATAAAAAGAAAAGAAAAAAAAGAAAGAAACTGAAAGAAATAGGGTTCTACAGGTAAAATTTATATTTTAGATGAATTGTTTCTCTCAGAATTAGAATTAACGACTTCAGACAACTCCAACAGCTATACAAGCCTCAGACGCCATTACTTGCTCTATCGAGAGAGAAGATGACCGACAAAGAAAGAGAAAAAGAAAAAGAACATTATTAGAGACATTGTCTTGCAGAAGAAAGAAAGACAGAGAGTGGCTTTTTATTAAAAGAAAAGAAAAAAGAACATTTTTGGGACTTGGTCTCTAAGAAAAAAAAAAAAAAAAAAAAAGAAAAAAAAAGAAGAAAAAGAAGGAAAAAAGAAGAAAAGGACTTGATCACCAAGAAAAAAAAAAGAAAAGATACACGTGTGAACCCTTGTTTAGCTGGAGGGAAGAAGTAGTGACTTCTTTCCCTGTTTTGTGAGTGTAGCAGTAGGTGAAAGAATTTTTTTATTATTATTCTTTTTACTTCTTTTTTGCATTCATGAGTTACTTGTCATATTTACATTGGGACACATATGCAACTAATTGGAGTGACCTTCTTTTTGTCATAATAAACTACTTTGAATTTTAATCAAGGATCTCTTTCCTCTTTCTTTTATTCTATTTCATTTTATTTTTGCCTTCATATTTTTTGGAATATTATTATTATTGTTACTACTGTCCAATTTTGTTGACTAAATAAAATTGCGATAATATTAACTAGAATTAAAAGTGTTTGATAGCAATACTTGACACAATGCCCGAACGAATACGCTGTAACAGCTTGTTTAAAATAAAGTTATTTGCTAACAAATCATATATTTAAAAAAACAGGATTTGGCATTAAGCAACCCTCAAGTATTGATATTCCATAAAAACTCCTACCAAACCAACCAAACAACCAGCCAACCGCAAACGCACATGCGCACATATGGCTTTTTTGTTTTTCAAACTCAAAGGAACCAAATCAGGTCGGTTCTTTCCCCACCCTACTTTCCTTTTACTGTAAAAGAAGAAGAGAAAAAAAAAAAACTTCCGAAAATATTGTAATCACAACAAAACTAAACCGGAGAGGAAGACACGACAGCAGAGGCAGAGAATATAACAAGGCAGTCCTGTCATATGCGCTCTGAAAGCCAAATCGAAATTAGAACACAGTGACACACTTTTTTTTGACTCGTAGCTCCTACAGTAATAAAGCTCTGTGCGGTAAATACCCCTCCAACCTAAACTATTATACGAAATCTGAAATGTCGAAGGTGAAGGTTAGACCTACCCTACTTTCTGTTACTGCTGCTATCATCTTTATTCACCTTGGACCGTTCATTTCAAATCCACTCAAACAATTACTATATTACTTACTGTTCATGACACTATTTTGGACTATTTAGTATTTTGTTAAGTTTTTCCTGCTTCCATTATATCGTTAAGTAAAGCTCAATGAAATATTTTTTTTGTGCATATAAAAATAAAACTATCGCTTATTCAACTCCTCAAAGCCATAAATATCTCTCAACAACATCAAAACATTGGGTTAAAAAATAACCTCAATACTTTCGCAGCTATAAATACAGATAATTTTCACACAGTTATATGGTTTCAAGTAATTCATCTTTAAACTTTTGGATACGATTTTAGTTTTAAGTAATTATTATTAATATAAATAATTTCCCCAAACTTATATGGCTTCAAGTAATTCATATATAAACTTTTAGATACGATTTTAGTTTTAAGTAATTATTATTAATATAAATAATTTCCCCAGACTTATATGGCTTCAAGTAATTCATATATAAACTTTTAGATACGATTTTAGTTTTAAGTAATTATTATTAATATAAATAATTTCCCCAAACTTATATGGCTTCAAGTAATTCATATATAAACTTTTAGATACGATTTTAGTTTTAAGTAATTATTATTAATATAAATAATTTCCCCAAACTTATATGGCTTCAAGTAATTCATATATAAACTTTTAGATACGATTTTAGTTTTAAGTAATTATTATTAATATGAATAATTTCCCCAAACTTATATGGCTTCAAGTAATTCATATATAAACTTTTAGATACGATTTTAGTTTTAAGTAATTATTATTAATATAAATAATTTCCCCAAACTTATATGGCTTCAAGTAATTCATATATAAACTTTTAGATACGATTTTAGTTTTAAGTAATTATTGTTAATATAAATAATTTCCCCAAACTTATATGGCTTCAAGTAATTCATATATAAACTTTTAGATACGATTTTAGTTTTAAGTAATTATTATTAATATAAATAATTTCCCCAAACTTATATGGTTTCAAGTAATTCATATATGAACTTTTAGATACGATTTTAGTTTTAAGCAATTATTATTAATATAAATAATTTCCCCAAAGTTATATGGCTTCAAGTAATTCATATATAAACTTTTAGATACGATTTTAGTTTTAGTAATTATTATTAATATAAATAATTTCCCCAAACTTATATGGTTTCAAGTAATTCATATATGAACTTTTGGATACGATTTTATCATTAATAATTTTGCATACAGTTATTAGGTTTCAGCTAACTCATATAATAACTTTATAAACGATTATAGCTTTTAGTAATTTTTCTTGATATAAATAATTTGCCCACGGTTATATGGTTTCGGGTAATTTATATATATAAACTTTTGTAAACTACTATTGCTCCCTAAAATTATTCTTAATATAAATAATTTGCTCACAGTTATATAGTTTCAAGTATTCCAATCTAATACTAATAATTTGTATACGATTGTAAGCTAATGTATATCACTTTGTAAACGATTACATCTTCAAGTAACCATTCTTAATACAAGCAATTTGTATCAAGTCATATGGTTTCAAGTATTTCTATATAATACAAAGAACTGCATACAATTATATTGCTTCAAGCATTTCTATCTAATATTAATATTTTGCACACAGAGTGTTCACCAATGATCTGGAAGACCAGGGTTCAATCCCAGGTCGTGTCATACCAAAGACTTAAAAAATGGTACTTGATGCCTCCTTGCTTAACACTCAGCATTATAAGGTAAGGATCAAAGGTAAAGTGGAGCAATCCAAAGAAAGGAATAGCGCCCTCCCCTACACCTCTGTGTAGTATCTATTGAAAAGAGAGCCTTCGGGTCACCCTCGACTAAGGTCGCTAACTTTACCTATTTATACAGTTTCAAAACCCAGTCGGCTGAGGGTGTAGAATATAAAACGAAATTGGTGGAACGAGTTACCTTCCTGTTATATTTAAAGGAAAATAAATGAATCGGAACGAGATATCGAAAGGTTTTCAAGAAGGTTTAATGGCAGCCAGAATAAAGGGTACCTTTATGCTGCAAGTCCCGTAGGAAGGAAGAAATAGTTATTGAGTTGAGAAAGAATTACAGCAGCTAAATGTCGGAGCGGAATATGGGTCGCTGTAGACATAGCAAGTATTGAGTTGTTGATTTTAGAACAGGAGTAAATGTTCAGCCGTAGATGTGCGGTCCTGGTTGATGTGGGAGAGAAGTAATCGCCGTCTCCTTAAGGGTTGTCCAGGAATAAAGTTGCTGAATTGTCAGAGGCAGAATTAATTTTTCTAATTCGTATTCAACGGTGGAACCCTGGATCTAGAAGTGTAGACCCAAAGGACCATGAATTAGACGGTAGATCAGGAATGAAATATCCAGCCATGACGAGTGGTCCTGTTTGCTGTAGGAGAAAAGTATGAAGGTCTCCAGAAAAGTTCGTCCAGGAATGAAGTAGCTGAATTGTCAGAGGCGGAATTTATACGTCTAGTTCATCTGTATCTGGGAACCCCTGGGTCTCGAAGTGTAGACCCAAAGGTCCATGAATTAGACGGTTCTCCTTATGGTGGTGAGTTGTCGCTGATAAAGGAGCGGACAGAAATACGTCCGTCCAGCTCGAAAGATTTTGAGGAAGAGATAGTTTGGCGGGCTTTCACCGAATTCGATATGCCTGGGAAAGTCATCCGGGCCGAATGGGATTCGTCATCCCCATTGGGTGAAATCATATAACGAGACCCACGGTCGAAATAATTTACGCGCCAAACAAACGAAGTTCTTTCTGCTACAAATACACTGACTGCATCTCTGCAGAGGTTAAAACTCCCTGCTCGAATGATGTTTGATTGAATTGTTAGTGATATATAGCAATACTTGAAACCACTTTATCGTGTGCAAACTAATGATTGATATTGTATAGAATTATTAGTGTTAAACAGCAATTATTTAAACCGTTTAACTGTATAGAAAGAACAGCAATACTAGAGAGCGAATGAATTAGTTCTAACATATCTAAAAATTAAACTACTAACAAACTGTTCACTTGCAAATCATATACAGGATGTCTCAAAATAGATGCAACCTATTAATATGATAATTCATATTATATCAAGTCATCTTGCACCTGAGTCTTAAAAAGCAATCATATCACTTCTGATAGGCCAAAGCAGATGACAAGTGCAGAAGTTGATTGACTTTATTCAACAGTACACATGAAAGACCAAGTTTTTGGGAACGTCTTCGGAGGGACTTTTTCGGACTCCTTCCGACAGAATCTCTGACTGCATCCACATTTTCAGGACATCTTACAGTCAACTTCTTCCAGGATCTGGGATTTTCTGTCTTCTTGTTGAGGTTGTTTACTGACCCTGTGGCTTGATATTTGTGTACCCAACGATAAATTTCGCTTTTCTGCGGATAATGTTAAAAGTTAAAGTTCTTGCAAAATTTTGCTTGCCCAGTTTTGAATCATTTTTGTCTCCAAATAAGTAGTGGCACAAAATAATTTTCCTCTCTTGTCCAAGGCATTGTGATCGAGGATTAATAGTTGTTATAGTTTACTATTTTCAAAACTAAAACAAAAAAGAAAACATAGCATTATTATTAATAGAGTAATTAGTAGTCACCTGGGCCCCATCTATATTGGGATACGTATATTCATGGGTTGCATCTATTTGGAAACAATTTTGAATGATTTTGTATTATAAGAAAATTACGAGTTATCCTCTAGACCCGAATGTGGAGAGTCTGAGGGGAGAGGGAGAAGACAGGACGGAAGGAACTTGAGCACGTGACTTTGGCACGGAGAGAGGCAGAAGTGAATTGGGTCTCTACGGGACAGAAGCCACTAGGGTCTTTACGAGGCGAGACATGGCTAAAAAGAGCTTGGTAACTGAGGGTGTTAGCCAACCACCCAACTCTACAAACGGAACCTAGAAAACAATTTGAGCCCTACGAAACCAAACGTCCACAGCCATCTTAAAATAGTCTTAAACACAACCAGAAAATATACAGAAAGACAACAGGACATTCACCAACCACAGATAAGTGTATTATAATTTTAACTTTGTTCTCTTAAAGACTATTGACCACTAAAGGAATATGCTTTTGCAACTATTTCGCACTTCTTATATAAACGTATTTAAACGTCTTGCTGCGTTGCTTATTCTTTCTTACGACCCATGTGGGAGTGTCGTTAAATGTCTTATATTTTGCTAAAGCATAGTATCCCAAATTTTGTTGTTGAATTTTGCTGAAGCATAATAATCCCAAAATTTGCCAAACCTCAGTTGTGGTATTTTACTAAAGCATCTGTCCCAAAATTTGTTATTACATTCTTGGTATTTGTTACAATGTTTGCGGCAAGTTGCTAACTACAAAGCGATTCTGCCAAAATAAGGCAAGTGCTAAGAGAGAGAATTAAAAGAATATTTTCTCAGTCCCATGTGGACGCTGGTACGGTTTAAATACGGGTTAAAAATTATCCTCATCTGCGGAAAAAAAAAAAATTAAAAAAAGAACGTTGCTGTTTGAAAAAAATAATTATTCTCTTATCAAATTGAATATTGAAAGTAAAACCATGAGTTCTATTAAAAAAAAACTCTTAACGGTTTAAAATGGATATATTGGAAATTTCTTCACGTCTGCTATTTTAAAAAATCATTCTCTTGTCAAATTGAAAATTAAAAGTAAAACCACGTGTTCTATTTAAAAAAAAGAAATAACCTTACCGGTTTAAAAATTATATATTGGAAAATTCTCTACGTTTTCAGGTTTTTTAAAAAAAATCTTTCATGTCAAATTTAAATTTTGGACGAAAAACCACGTCTTCTGTTCAGGACGATGATTTAAATGCCACTTACCTTTCTAAAGAAAAGAAATTAATAAAAGAACGATTTTCAAGGATTGAAGAAATTAATGACAGGATAAAGGAAATTTGTATAAAGACCTCACTAAATACTGAAGCATGTGGTTTTGACCAACAGAAATATGAAAGCATTAAGTTTCTTCAAGGAATTACAAAAAGATTATCGGTTCTGAGTCAAACCCTTTCCACAAACGAAAATGCACCTTCCAGTAACAGCAGACGTAATCTATCAAAGAAACAAACATTATTAATGTTACCTAAATTAGAATGTATCAAGTTTAGCGAGGTGAAACCATCGAAGTCTGAATTAAAAAACTTTCTAGCACAATTCCAAAACTGTGTAATGCATTTGAAGTCGAATGAAGTAAAGTTAAAATTGTTAAAAAGTTACCTTTCCGATTGTCTTACAACTAATATCACATTTGACATTAGAAAGTTGTAACTATAGATCTTCTCAAAAGAGAATTCTTGAACGAGAATCTTATAAATGCAATATTCAATCAGATAAACCAAAATACGATCCATAAGTCAATTTTCAGCCGAAATCAAAGCTGACCTTGCAGAAGGATCATACGATCTTGATTATTTTGAAGAGCCCAGTGCGGGAAATAAATTGATGAGCCATCTAAAAATTACCTTCTCAACTTAAAAAGGAGATCATACATAAAATGGGACGAAATTACTCCACTTTTAATGACATTTTCGAAAGCTACAGTGAAGCAATCAGAAGGCTATTACAGTGAACATTTCCCCCAGAAAAACTGAACAATTCTCTAATACAAGAAATAATAAATACAAGAACTCATATAAAAGTGATGCAGCTCGCCCACCCGAAGGTGGTCGAGCTGCATTAAAGACACTTTTGTCACCCTTTGTCAGGTATCACCCACCTTTTTCCACACAATGAACTAGTCCATCTGCCATATATAGAAGTAGCTACTAATACCAGGGCAGACTAGAAGGTGAAGAGCAGCTTCTTATAGGAATAGTAATAGAGCGTTGGAGACTGGAGATCGCACTAGATCACCTTACTTGCTACCGTAATAACGGAAGCCAATACTATCGTTGGACTATATCTTTATTCTGTATTCACTAATCCTATGTTATTATCTACTAATAGTCTCTCTATTGTATATACTTTTTCCTGAGAATATATCTCTATTTCCTCTCATATCGTGGCTTGTCCTTTATTTAATATTACAAGCGTTCACTAACCAGAACGCAACACCCTTGTATAACACTGGATCTTGCTGTCCAGTTTAAGCTATAATCAGGCATACGTGCCTGGACCCAGATTTGGGTCCATGTCTCACTAAGCCCATCAAGCCCACATCGCACTAAGTGGACCGATGACCAGCATAGTCCAGCAGGGCTCGAGCCTCGGCTCGTGTCCGACCTTCCCCTCCCCTAACCCCCACTATGATCGACCTTCGGGTCATGGACCGAGTATCAAGTCTTGTCTGGTGGGAGACAGAGACAAATATCAACTCATAAAAGTAGAGGAGATACTGAGAAACCATTATTACAAAATTTCGCAACTTATTTTCAGAAGCCATATTGCGTCTTATTTCACATGAATACACATAAACTGAGCTCCGGCAAAAAAATATTCTTATCTTGAAGAAAGAAAAAAACGATGTGAGAAATTAGATTTATGCAGTAAATGTTTCACCAGGAAATAGAAAAATGTGGATTGCCCAGGAAGAAAGAATGGGTTACGCTTGGATTGTTTAAAGTGTAATTCTAAATGTCACATTTTAACACTGTATGACAAACCTAAAACCATTTCACTTTATAATAGTTAGGGGATAAGCCAGAATAATGATGAAACGTACATATTGCCTGTGGTACAAATTACATTCTTTAACGGGGCTAGAAGAATGGCTGTAAATTGCATACTTAACATTGGGAGTCAACGATCTTACTTCTCTAGCAACATCACCTATTTGAAACCAAGCAAAGAACAAATAAAGGAGGTAAGATTACCATTGAATACCTATACTAGCCGTTCCACTAAAAACTTTCAATTAGTGAAATTAGAAATCGGTTTCGGTGATGGAAAGGAAACAACCCGCCCCGTACTAGTTGATAAAGAATTCAATATTCCCTACCAATTCCCACGTTTAAGATCTTTCGAAAAGAATCTAAAAGAACGTAATTCAAAATTTGCATCTACATTTCGTTGACATAACAATAAGATGAAAATATCAGGTTTGATTTGTGCAGACTTAATTGAACGTATGAACAACTTAAAAATTATTGATTGTATGATGGGCAAAGCATGGCTTACACCAACATGAGTTGCTCTCTTTGTAAACTGCAATAATTTTTTATTCAACAAACAAAAATCCATCGCCAATTGACCACCTCCAAACACTCTGCTAAATTACTATACAGTGCTCTCTAAACATTCACATTGTCCTGAGAATTACGTCAGGGAGGAATTGGATGTTAGGGATGAACTGCTTGATAGCGAAGAAGCCGTTAACGCGTCACAAATTAATACTAATCTGCAAAACATGTTTGCTATTGATACTGCAGCGGCAGATGGCTCTGAATTGGATATCAGTGGTTACAAGAAAAAAAAAAAAAGAATTTGAGAACTCCATTGAGTTCAAAGACAGTTGTTACTAAGTAGACCTTTCTTTGATTGAAAACCGAGTAAGTAGAGAACTATAAAATTTTCATGGAGCAAAATTTGGAAATATGTACAAATTTTGGTCCCATAAACCACATTGGACGAAAAAGAATAGCCTTCAAGTAGACTTGAATGTCAATCTACTGAATCAAGAATACTGTTTTCTCAAAGGTTTATTAAAATAGTGCAGAATCATACGTGGAGCTAGTAGTATCCTTTCCCAAATTTTCCAACTGGAAGAAATTAAATAAAGTCACACCTCTTGTATACAAATTTCTTTACAAATGTAAGAGAAAAGACCAAACCGATCACCTGCAGCCAGCAAAATTATATCTAATAAAGATGATGCAGAAAGAAAGCTTCTGTAGGGAACTATTCTTTTTAAAGGACACAGCAAAGAGTAAAACCCCTTTCCTTGGTGAAGAACATCAATGTCTTCCTGGACCAAGAAGGTATATTAAGGATGGATGGAAGAATTGCTAATTCAAAAAGGTATGGATATGAGGTTAAATACCCTATCTTACTAGGGAAACGCCAGCTTTATACAGAATTATTGATCAATGAATTCCATCAATAATCCAAACAACTAGGAATTAGCATCACAATAGCCAGAATCAGGATGGCTGGTTTCTGGATCCCTCAAGTTGTTACACATATACATGAATATGCGAAATGTACATGGGACGTTCATTACATATATAGATAGAACATATAAAGAACATAGGAACCTCGAAATTCGAAAACACGTAACGACTTCTTTGTTCAGGTACGAAACCTTTTTATTACTTTTGAGTTAAAGGTTTCGACACAAGGAGAGAGACACAATCTTTTTTTTTTTTTGGCTTCTTCATCTGGCCCCTATCTCGTGTGGTACCCATGGCGCGCAAATTCGTCTCGCCTCAGCGAGCCCCAAAAGTCGAAGCTCCTCGTTCGGCGTCTAGTTTTCAACTCTCTGACTTTCTTCGAAATCCCCAAAATCCTCCGCGCGCTTCCGGTGCGTGACGTCACTCGCACCCTGTCGCCCCGCTTTGTCTTGGGCTATTGTGACATCTCTGAGTGACACGCCCGCCCGCATGCGCGTTACCACCTGCATCAAGGTTGCACCTAACTAACCCATGTGCTGAGCCGAAAGGTTCTCAGCCCAACTAAACCCAAAGGCATGAACCGAAATCCCTCGGCCATTATATTACAAAGTTAGACAAGCAATAAAAACAGTATTGAGCAAATGTATGAGTTGTAAAAGATACAAGTTTGGCTATTAAGTATCCTAGTTGGACTAATCTACGTAAGCACCGTGTGAACCTAGTCAATCCCTATGAAAACACAGGTATTGATTATACTGGGAACTTACGGGTAAACAAAAATTGAAAGGCTGAGAAAACGTATTTATTAACATTCACTTATCTGGCACACACACACACACACACACACAAATACACACACATATATATATATATATATATATATATATATATATATATATATGTGTGTATGTGTATATATACGTCGTACAAGACGTGATCCCCAAAGCATTCATACAAGCATTTATCAGGTTCTGTAGCTCATACGGAATACCTTCCTACATTTACTGTGATAATATGAAATTCTTTGACAACGCACTGGGCAAAGAAATAATAGAACGTTATTTGAATAGTAATGAGTTCAGAAACAATTTTATAAGCCACACTATCAATCACATAAAAATATCCTTGTACTCCCCATGAATAGGAACCGTATGGGAAAGAATGATAAAAACCACAAAGACCTGTCTCTTTAAGACCTTGGGCAGAGCTAAATCCGATTATTTCCAACTTCTTACCATGATCTCTGACATTCAAAGGACCATAAATTCCAGGTCATATCGAAGGACGTCGGATATTGAGGTATTAATATTGACACCAAATACCCTTTTACATCCAAATGTTAATGGGGACATTTCCATGAAAACGGATTCTGGTGGATGTCCTGACATGGAACCAACTTCCAGGTCCCAATTATTAGATGCTCTCTCCGAAAGGGAAAAATTGTTAAATAATTTCAAAGAATTAGGGAACGAGGAATATCTCTTGAGTCTAAGAAAATTCTAAGGACCTACATAATATGGATTTCAATAATAAAACACAAGTAAACGATGTGGTGTTGATTAAGAATCCGGCAAAAACCACACCATTCTGGAAGCTTGGCAGAATAACCGAACTTTTCCAAGGAAACGATGGTAATATAGGTTCTGCGCGGATAACCAGAGGAGATGCGTCTGGTGAGAATCAGAACATACAGCGCCTGTTTCCTATGGAACTTTCTTTGACACATAATGTTAAAAGGTGTCCCATGCCAGAAAGCCCAATTAAATCGCAGAAGACTAGTTTTCAGACATTCCGAACTAAGAGGAAGATTAATATATACTAATGTAAGTGTAATCTATTCATAGGTCCAAAAATACGACCAAGATATGAATATTTGAAATAGATATATCTTCATAGAATGTTCATAAACAAATAGGAATCCGAAAACACTCGAAATTGGTTCAGGTACGAAACTTTTTATTACCTTTTTGAGGAGAGAGAGACACACACAATTTCTTTCTATGCTGATTTTTCCATCTAAACCCCACCACGTGCCCACCCCCACTGCCGCAAACTACTGGACTGGCCTCGGCGAGCTCCGAAAATCGACTACCTTCTTCTTGCGTCGAATCTCAACTAACGGCTTTTTTCAAATCCCCCAAAATCCTCAGCGCTTTCGAGCACGACGTCATTCACGTCCCCGGTATCATTTTCTCTCTAGGGCTTTTATTGTGACATCTCTGATTGTCACATCCGCTCCGCACGCGCGTGAACACCTGTGCTCAATGTGTGCACCTAACTAACCCAGGCACTAAGCGAAAGGTTCTCAGCTTAACTAAACCGAAAGGCAAGATATATAAAACGAAAAATGATAATATAAAAAATCCCTCCGCAATTATATTACATAAGGAACATGCAATGAAGACGGCATTGCATGTTTTTCTGTGTGTTAAGCGAATATAAGAAAATCCTCCAGACGGCTGTGTACCCGGATGCGGAGAGGCCGAGGGTAAAAGGACTTGATGGATGAATTAAATCATCTATCTATAGGATCTGAAGCAGTCCTGTTAATTTTTTTTTTTTTTTGTGTTTTTGAATTTTTCAAAAACCCATAACAGGATGGAAATAAATTTATAATCCTAATGTGACCGGTTTGTTGTTTTTCTTAATGATATATATATATATATATATATATATATATATATTGTGTATATATCATGGGTGTAAGTGTGTATATATACATATAACTATTGTTATCTAACACTAATAATTCTATTTAATATAGATATTCTTTAATAGAAAGATTTTGAGTATTGCTATCTAACACTAATAATTAAATGATTAAATAGTTCTATTTGACCCAGATTGAACCATCTTAGGTACGACCGCTTCCGGTCAAAGTGGACCTGAGATCAATAATAATTAAGGGTGCTGCACACTCTCCAAATTTCCAGGTCAAGTGACTCACCCTCGGATAGTTTTATGTCATATCTGGGACACTCGCTGGTTGTGAGATCTTATTCCTTAGCAGAAATCCAGGCGGCCTGTTCTACAGCCCCAGCCGATTCGGCTAATTTAGAGCTTGTGGGTAAAACACCCGAGTAAAATAATTAAAATTTGACTGCACGAACAAATAGTATATGAACAAACCAGAATCTGTCCTGATCCAAACGGATCAGCCAATCTCGACCAGACGACCAGACTTGGTGATAGTCATAAATAAATAAATAAAAGAGAACCTGCCAAATTGTGGACTTTGCGGGCCTGGTAGACCACAGCTAAAAACTAAAAGAAAGTTAAATGAGAGATAAATATCTAGACATTTCTAGAGAATAAAACAATGGAATATGAAGGTGATTGTGTTTGTTTGTGCTTTATGGCATATCAACGTTTGTAGGTTATTTAATGCCAATCCATATTTATACAAATAAAACAGTTCTATTTCAAACAATTCAATTTAGTTTAAGTACGCAGTTTACTTTTCAAAAACATTTCTATTTCAAGCTATTCAGTTAAGTTAAAAAGTTCTAATTCAAACAATTTAGTTTAATATAAGTATAGTTTTTGTTTACACACAGTTAAATTTCAAAACAGTTCTATTTTGAACAATTCAGTTAAGCATAAGTACGCAGTTTAGTTCTATTTGACCCATAGATAGGACCCTATCAGGTGCTACCCCTCCGGGCCATAGTGGTCCTGGGAACGATGGCAACGAAGAGGTACTCCGCATTCCCCAAAACTCCAGCATTACTGAAACCTCAGTATCAGATTGTTTAGTGTCATATCCAGGATACTCGTCGGGAAGGGGGGAGTTTCTTACCCATCCGCAGAGATGCAGTCGGTGTGTTCTACACCCTCAGCTGACTGCGCGAGAAGGTGCCTGTGATACTAAATAAGGTTGGGGCACTTGGAACAATCCTCAAAGTATTGGTAAAGGGACTGGAAGAATTGTTTGTCAGAGGACTTAGTGGAGACTATCCAAACTACAGCATTTCTAAGATCGGGCAGAATACTGAGAAGAGTTCTGGAGACTTGAGGAGACTTGCTGTCACTCTGCCTCCAGTGGAAAACCATCAGCTGACGATGGTGTAAAGAACTCTCAAAAGAATAAAATAATAATAATAATAGTCACAGATAGTATTTAGATGTGAATATACAATTATCTTAGCAGCAAATATATATAAAAAAAAGAAAGTAAAAATGAAAAAAAAGAAAAAAAGCGAAAGTATTTTCAATAAGATTAAGATTTTTTGATTAAATTTTTTTTTATTTTTTATTTTTTTCTTACATCGGTCAAATCGTGTAATTTGTGAAAGTGTATTTTATTTGTGTTCTCTTTGCTGTAAGTCGTACTTTGAATCGATCAGAATTGATCTGGAAAACGATAGCTGCTTTTAAATCATAATGGAAGGTTTTTAGCTTATCAGGCATGGGGCTTTTAGGGACTGGGGGTTGCCGAGGAGTAATATACTACAACTACTACTACGACTACTCCTACAAACAATAATAATAATAACAATGAGAGTAAGAAATATGGGAAGGTTACTAAGCTTAACTTTCTGCCAAAACGTGGAATCTGTCACGTAGCAACTTTTAGGAAAGAATCGATATCACGAGGGATGATAATTAGCAATAAAAGAATGCTTCCATATGAGATTCTTTCGCGTGTGTTCGCGCATGCGCCCTTGCTTGTGTCTGCGTGGGTGCATACGTGCGTGCGTGCGCGTTTGTCATTGCGCGTGCGTCTGCATCGACGCGGGAAGGGAGAGAGGGAGCCAGTTTTGTAACCCTCGTTGTCCGTAAGTTTCGACTCCCTTCTAGCAGAGGTTTAAGAAAAACAAAATAAAGTTGTTTACCTGGATGTATTCGTGTAAATGTCGATGACCCTTTTGTATAATACAAGGACAAACAGGAATTATAATCATTCATTTGAGAAAACCAAAAGAAAAAAGAAAAAAGACAAACGAAGGGAACAGCTAATGGGAAAAAAAAAAAATAAAAAAAAAAAAAAATAAATTTTAACAGTATGTCAACACAACTTGGTTTTGGTCATGTTTTATGACAAATCAACGCATGTGTGTTATTTAAAGCCGAATCTTCTTTATACAGATATATTAAATATATATGATTTAGTTTGGTTTTATGGCATATCAACCCTTGCAGGTTATTTAGTGCCAAATCCTCTTTATAAAGATACACTAAATATATTTGATTTAGTTTGGTTGGGTTTGATGGCATATCAACCATTGTGGGTTATTTAATGCGAAATCCTCCTTATACATATATATCAAATATATATGATTTGGTTTAGAAGGGTTTTATAGCATATCAACCATTGTGGGTTATTTAATGCCAAATCCTCTTTATACATATATATCAAATATAGATGATTTGGTTTGGTAGGGTTTTATGGCATATCAACCATTGTAGGTTATCTAATGCCAAATCTTCCTAATACATATATATCAGATATATGTGATTTGGTTTGGTAGAGTTTTATGGTATATCAACCATTATAGGTTATTTAATGCCAAATCCTCTTTATACACATATATTAAATATATATATGATTTGGTTTGGTTTAGTTCTATGGCATTGTAGATTATTTAATACCAAATCCGGGTTTTTCATATATATCAGATATATATGATTTGTAAACCTTAGTCAAAGTTAATTGGTTCCAATTATTGGTATGTATTAACAACAACTCGATCAAACATCATTCATTTGTTTACACACAGTTAAATGATAAAACAGTTCTATTTCTAACAATTCAATTTAGTATAATTCAACAATATTAAAATCGGGCCAAATATTGCTATTTATCTCGAACGATTCAATTAAACAACCTTCATTTGTTTACATACAGTTAAATGATAAAACAGTTGTATTTTTAACAATTCAACTAGCCTAATATTTTTATATATTTAAATATAATATCGACAGGAAACCTGTCTAATATATAACTGTATTTCGTCCATCAGAAGAAAGTCATTTTATTCGGGCGAATTAAAATTATAATAGAACTACAAAATTGAATTTTTTTCATTTAATTTTATAAAAAAAATGTTTTCGCTCTGTATGAGAGTTTCAATGTATTTTTAATCTGAAATTAATTATACAATCAATAGCCGTTGACATTGAGTACTCAACTGGATATTTCTATTCCCCTTGGATTATTTCTTAACAGTCTAATTCCTCGGATAACATATATATATATATATATATATATGTGTGTGTGTGTGTGTGTGTGTGTAAGAGAAATGAAAAATGGAATATGTTGAAAAGATAAACGGAAGAAAGATATATACTTGGTGTGAATGAAAATTTATTTTTTACCGACACGTGTTTCGACTAAATTTGCTTACATACAGGGTATTCTATTTAAAATTATTCTAAGTAAATACAATAAAATGTTAATAATAGAAAATATGTTAACCATGCAAGTTGAACGTGTTTTCTATTATTATCATTTTTGAATTTTTATCCGTTTATTTTTTTTAATACACACACACACACATATATATATACCTCGGTGTAGTAGTTGTTGAAAAGGGGGCCTTCAAGTCGCCCTCGACTATGGTCGGCCAACTTACTTAACCAACTTACTTACATTGTTCAAGTGGGTAGAATGTTTGCCAAAGGCCAGGGAGATCGGGCTTCAATCCAAGGTCGAGTCACACCAATAACTCAAAAAATGGTACTTGATACCTTCTAGCTTAACACTCAGCATTATAAGGTAGGTATCAAGGATAAAGGGGAGCATTCAAGAGAAAGGAGTAGCGCTCTCCCATACACCTCGGTGTAATAGCTATTGAAAAGGGAGCCTTCGGGCTCCCTCGACTAAGGTTGCCATCTTTACATTGCTTACTTAGTTTTATACGAAACAGTTGTGTGCTGCTGCAAAAAAATGTTTAGCTAAAGAGACTTGGAACTTTTTGAAACACACTATCAAAATCGTTTCCACTTTCCTGAATGGCTGTAAATAGTAATTTAGCAAGCTTTTTGCTCAGATGTGGCTCAAAGCTGTATGAGTAAGTAAAGTTGTCTCCCTTAAGTCGAGGGCGACCAGAAGGCTCCTTTTTCAATAGCTACTACACTGAGGTGTAGGGGAGGGTGCTACTCCTTTCCCTGGATTCCTCCACTTTACCCTTGATACGTACCTTATATTGTTGAGCGTTAAGCAAGGATGTATCAAGCACGATTTTTAAAGTCTTTGGTATGACGCGACCTGGGATTGAACCCCGGTCTCCCGGACCATTGGCGAACACTCTACCCAGTGGGCCAATGAGCCGGTTAAAGCTGTATGAATAGGACGCCTAATGTGTCTCGAACTTATTCGTGAAGCTTTGTAAGTCTCGCTGGCTAATCATTACACCACTCGAGACGCTAATAGTAATTTACTAAGCTTTTTGTTTAGATGTGTCACAAGACCGTATGAATGGGGTACCCAATGAGGCTCGAACACATTCGTGCAGGTTTACAAGTCTACCTTGCTAATCATTACACCACCAGAGGCTCTCTGAATATAAAAAGATTTTCTTAGTTTAATGCAGCCTTAAGATGACCATTAAAAAAAAATTAAATCGTAAATTTACGGTGGAAATTTTCGCTTGAGAATGTCATTGATTTTAGATTCTGTTCTCGAATATAAAGGGCTATATATCGATAAATAAACGAGGCTGCAAAGCAAATAGGTCAATATTTATGTGTGTCGTGGCCTATTTATTTTTCTGGAACGAACGTGACTCCAATCAGGATTTGTGTAACGATGCCAATGAAAATGCAGCAAGAAAAACAGAATCCTATTCTCTCTCCCCACTCTCTCTCTCCCCACTCTCTCTCTCCCCTCTCTCTCTTTTTCTTTCTTTCTTTCTTTCTTTCTTTCTTTCAATATATATGTGTGTGTGTGTGTGTGTGTGTGTGTGTGTGTGTGTGTGTGTGCGTGATATCAAAATGCACACACCCGTATACAAATACGTTTGGTACAAAATTGCATCCAGTAGTGAGAGGCTTTGGTTCTGAAACATTAGGGATTATGGAATCACTCCTTTGTTTCCATCACTCCCAGATCCACTGTTTCTGAGTGATAGCACCCGTTATTGTCCGATTTGTCGGTCAAACATATCAGTCTGGGGGTGAAGTTCTACTTCTGGATTTCTCGGGAGACGCCCATTACTCCCGGATCCACTCTGATTCAGAGTGTTAATACCAGTTAGGGTATCATTTTTTGAGTCAAAAAGATCTGCTCAAAGACCATTAGGATTTGTTAAAAATACTTGAAACTGCATGACTGTGTACAAAATTATTATTTTACTTGAATATAAATTAGAATGTATCCTAGGCAATGAGACGCATAAGATACTCTGAGATTTTGAGATACAAACAGATCACCTAATCTCGGCCAGACGACCAGACCTAGTGATAATTAACAAAAAAAAAAAGAAAAAGAAAAGAAAAACAGTCATATAGTGAACTTTGCCGTCCCAGTGGACCACAGAGGGAAAATCAAAGAAAATGAAGAGACAGATAAGTACTTTAACCTTGCTCGAGAACTAAAAAAGCGATAAAACATGAGGGTGACGGTGATACCAATTGTAGTTGGCACACTTGGAACGGCCCTCAAAGACTTGGAAAGAAGATTGGAAGAGTTGGAAATCCGAGACTATGCATGTTGTATACTCACAACCATAATCAACTGTAATGACGACTTCAATAACGAACGAATACACTTCTTTATATAAATATAAATCTCTCACACTTTATTTTCGAAAAGGATTAGGTTTGTTGTGTGCGAGAGATGAGTTGGAGACAAGGACGGACTGCTATATTGACCCAAGTTCTCCTCGTGACCATAGCAGCATTTCTTTCTCATCTTGGCTTGGGTTGTTCAACCGTGGGTCACTGAGGTCCGCAAAGTCCTCAGTCTGCAAGCTGGTTCTTCACGCTGGCATCCTGTCTCCGACTGATTCAAACCGTCTGGGCACCTGGTTATAGTATTGTCTAACATCCACCTACTTCCGCTGTTCTTCTGCTTATTTACACAGGTGCATCTCTTGATTGACGGTTCGGTCGAAGGTTAATATATAACATACAGATTGCAGATGTGAAAAACTCAAAGGATAAAATAATAATCCATAGAAAACAATAATTCCTGTTTAACACTAAGAAATGTATGTTTTCAAGTGATTATTTCTATTCAGTGTTAGTAATTTGTTTGCACATAGTTATATAATTTCAAGTATTCCTATCTAACTTCAATAATTATATGGTTTCAACCAAGTATTTCTATTTAATAATAGTTTTGTTTGCACATAGTCATATGGTTTTAAGTATTCCTATCTAACTTTAATAATTATATGGTTTCAACCAAGTATTTCTATTTGATAATAGTTTTGTTTGCGCATAGTTATATGGTTTCAAGTAACTAATAATATTATTAATAATAATAATAATCCTTAGTAAACTGTTATAACATCAAATAATAATTCTTAGTAAAAAGAGTTTGAACAACTATATGATTTCAAGTAATCATTTCTATTTAATAATAGCCATCTGTTTGCACCTTGGTATATGGATCTAAGTAACAAATAAACAAATAATAATCCTTAATCAACAATTATAGCCTCAAGTAACTATTCTTAATACAAATAATTTGAACAACTGTATGGCATCAAGTATTCCCATCAATACAAAAAATTACACACAGCTGTACATTTTCGAGTATTCCTATCGAGTACTAATAATTTATAGTTTATTTTGTCCGATAATGTATTTATTCATTTGCTGAAATTGTTCTTTTGTTTCAAGAAACAATAATGTTTTGCGATATGACACGCGTCGAACATTGAGACTATCTTTTTTTATTGTTTGTGTTTTTTTTCAAGAGATTGCATTTCGTAAACAAGCCTCCTAAAATATCTAATCTCAGATCTTTGAAACTGCTAAAATAGACATTCTCTTTAGTTCAGCTTTAACTGATTACGTGACAGAAACATTTCTGTGCAATATATATATATATATATATATATATATATATATATATATATATAACCAATTTATATATATATATATATATATATATATATAACCAATTTATATATATATATATATAACCAATTTATATATATATATATATATATATATATAACCAATTTATATATATATATATATAACCAATTTATATACATATATATATATATATATATAACCAATTTATATATATATATATATATATATATATATATATATATATAACCAATTTATATATATATATATAACCAATTTATATATATATATATATAACCAATTTATATACATACATATATATATATATATATAAACAATTTATATATATATATATATATATATAACCAATTTATATATATATATAACCAATTTATATATATATATATATAACCAATTTATATATATATATATATATAACCAATTTATATATATATATATATATATATAACCAATTTATATATATATATATATATATATAACCAATTTGTATATATATATATATATATAACCAATTTATATACATAGATATATATATATATATAACCAATTTATATATATATATATAACCAATTTATATATATATATATATATAACCAATTTATATATATATATATATATAATAAATATAAATATAATATATAATAAATATAAATATATAATGACAACTTTACAAGGTTTGAGTTTCCTTCTTATTTCACTATATATATATATATATATATATATATATATATATATATAGTGCAATAAGAAGGAAACTCAAACCTAGTTGAGTTGTCATTATAAATTTATTTCGTCGGAGAATATTATTGTACTCTCCGTCTCATCAGATAACTTACCTGTTAGACATGAGGTTGCGGAACAGCAAATGTGGAATTTCAGTTTATATGTGTACGAGGAGAAAAAACTTTAAATTCTCAGGCGAGGACAGAGGTGGTCAAAACAATAGGAGTTAGAAACTTAACCAGAATTGAATTTCCTTCTAATTGCAATATCTACGTTCTGAATGTGAATTTTGTTATATACCTGCAAGGGAATAAGTGATGTAACAATAGCCATTCATCGAGCACTCCCATAGATTTATATGATATTCCTCATATATTCTATACAAGAATAATCTACACCCACTGTCTTAAGACGCTGACTGGATATTACTAATAAATTCACCTACCTAGGAAGTAGCGTCTCATCAACCGAAAAAGACATCGGCACACGACGAACGAAGGCATGGACAGCTATAGATAGGCTCTCGATCAGACCTGACCGATAAAATGAAACGCAGTTTCTTCCAGGCAGCGGTTGTATCGATACTGCAATATGGATGCACTACATGGACGCTAACTAAACGGCTGGAGAAGAAATTAGACGGCAATGACACAAGAATGTTGAGAGCAATATTGAACAAGTCCTGGCGACAACACCCCACAAGACACCAACTATACGGCCACTTACCTCCCATCACGAAAACTATACAGGTTAGACGAACCAGACACGCAGGACACTGCTGGAGAAGCAAGGACGAGCTCATCAGTGATGTACTCCTATGGACCCCCACATATGGCCAAGCAAAAGCAGGACGACCAGCTCGAACTTACATACAGCAGCTATGTGAGGACACAGGATGTAACCCTGAAGATCTGCCAGAGGCGATGAATGATAGGGAGAGGTGGCGAGAGAGGGTCAGGGATATCCGTGCTGGCGGTACGGCATGATGATGATGATATATATATATATATATATTCATTTTTGTTTGCGGGTTTGCAGTAGACTTTAAAAGTGAAAACATTTCTGGATTTAATAGTTAGGATGTCCCGGAAGAGCAGCACACCTTCATTTAAGCATTTTTTTATTAAATAATATAGGTACATTTTTTCTATATCATTTTATTAGGATCCTTTCAAGTTTCTTGACAAGTGATATGGTTTTAGGTTGGAGTTGGAAGATGAATTTACCAAGATTGTCCTGAGCGCGTTTGAACCTTTCATTGACCATCATCAGGGGTTGCTTACATGTGTAAAGATTTTTTACGTCTTTTATTTAACATTGCAAAAATTAGGTAATTGTAAAGTTGGATTAAACTGAGATGCTGATAACATCGAACGAATTTAAAACAGAACGCTATCAACGGAAATAATATATATATATATATATATATATATAGGGTGACCCCCCAAAAAAACAGAACCCATATATTTTTGATTGAAATTCATAAATTTAATTCTAGCCTTTTCCTTTTTTTTCAGGATATGAAGTAGATTCTGTGCATGAAAAATTGGGACCATAGTAATAACCAACATGTCCAGATGTTCGAGGGTACAAAATTAGAATTATTTTGCTTTATTTTTGTAGAAGTAATAAAAAAGTTTATGGGTTCTTTTTTTTTTTTTGGTCACTCTATATATACACATACACACATACCCATATATGTATATATATATATATATAGCTATTTTCTTTGAGTAAATTATATTTCGTTTTAGTCCAAAAGCGCCCAATGAGGTTCAAATTCACTTTTTAATTGCAAAAGATTCGTAAAACTCTAATGTTAACCATTGTACAGGTGTCCTTGTTCATATATCATCATCATAATCACTACGACACGCTGATAGACTCTTTCTCGTCATCCTTCCCTAATTTCAAATCCTTTAATTTATTCATAGCTTAAATGAAGGTCAGAGCACAAATTTGAGCGTTTTTTGTTTCCAGTTCTTTATGTTTTGAAATGATCAGCGTTCCTAATTATATTGCCATAACAATGCCCTATGTAGTTGTAACGTTCTGCAATATTCTTCTAAAAATTCAACATTTCCTCGTCCAATGGCATGCCAAAATTTTGTTATATATTGACCTACGACCCGGCCGGGCTGTCAAAATAAGAAATGCACCTGTGTAAATAACAGGTACATCTGGTCGAAGAATATCGGAATTATAACCTTGACTGTGGATGGGTTGAATGAGTGCAATTGTGACGCCCATAAGAAGGTGGGCGTTGAACTATCATATAACTCGGTGAAGACTGGAAGTCAGTTAGTTTGGAGACCAGACCAGTTGGAGAAGATGCGGTAGAGAAAGCCATCACCCAGCAGAAGGAGCCCTCAGGCCCCCGATTAATCAGTTGGGGATCAGACGAGTTGGAAATAAGATGCGGTAGAAAAAACCAGCACCCAGAGAGGCTGGGCCCCCAGGCCCCCGGTTGAGCAGCCCAGGAGAACGGGAAAGAAACGCTGATGGCCATAAGAGTGGGGGTCAATATGTTGCAGTTCTGTTCGGTCTCCAACTCCCTCTCACACACAACCCTTTCATATAAAGTGAGAGGTATATTTTTCTAAAAGAAATGTGTCGCTCGTCTTTATTATTGTGTCGTTGTGTTCTGCATACAGATGTGCATGCATCTGCATATGAGTATACAACAATTTGTAGGTTATTTAGTACCAAAGCCAGCCTTGTCGAAGAATACTAGTGGTACTATCTTTTTTGTTTTTGCCAATAGCTGAAAAAGAAGGTTCATATCTTTTCCAAATATATTGGTTCGAAATTTAACGTAAAATGTATGGCTGGAGTTCGCACCTGCTTACTACGATGTGTCAGTTCAGCCTATTTGCCACGGCACTACAAGGACTCCTCGCTATGTTCTATATCTAGCTTGTATATATATTGAGCAGTCTTTAAGGATATAGGGAGCTATATAACTAATATATATATATATATATATATATATATATATATTTTTGGTCCAGTTAAACCGGAGTTGGGAGTAATTCCATCAGGACAAGAAGTTATTCAAGCATGAATATTTCAAATTTTCCTGGTAAAGAGCTCAATGTACCAATAATACAGAGCAATAAATTCTTTAAGAAAAACAAGGAAACCGGTCACATTGGATTATAAATTTATGTCCATCCTGTTACGCATTTTTGAAGTTTTCAAAAACACGAAAAAAGTAACAGGACGTCTTCAGATCTTTTGGATAAAAAAATTGAATAGACACATAGACCATGTGTCTATTCAATTTTTTTATCCAAAAGATCTGAAGAAGTCCTGTTACTTTTTTCGTGTTTTTGAAAACTTCAAAAATGCGTAACAGGATGGACATAAATTTATAATCCTATGTGACCGGTTTCGTTTTTTTTCTTAAAGTATATATATATATATAAAGATGGTTGTTGTAGGTCCAAAAAAGAATAAGCATATACTTTAAGTAGGTCCACGAAGAGATTTGTATTTATTGAATTTATTTATTTTGTTCTTACATACGTGTTATATATATGTATGTTTCCAGCTTGTTGCTTTTGTCAGAGAACATATGAGGCACAAGGCCTTTTTAATGGGGTACCCAATGAGACTTGAATTCACTCTTGTTTCCAGTATAAATGACCTTTGGTTGGTCAAGTTGCTTTATATAGGGGTTGTTCCTCTTTCCTGGAGTGTGTTTACTTTGGTCTGCTTTACCCGTCTTTGATATTTGATATCTTTATAGTTGTGTGTGTGTGTGTGTGTGTGTGTGTTGGCGTGGGTTTAGGTTTCACTAACAGTTTTTTTTGTGTGTGTAAGTGTGTATCTTGGGGAGTTTGGGGGTTTTCAATTTACTGGTAGTTCTTTCTCCTTTTTTGTATATGCGTACATATATATGTATGTGTGTGTGTTTTCAGCTTTTTTCTTTCGCCTGAGAACATGTTTGGCATTAGGTCTAGTTAATGGGTATTAATATATATATATATATATATATATATATATATATATATATATGTTGTATAGTATTAATGACAAACTGGAAACATTTTTGATAAAAGATGTTTATTTTTACCGAACATGTTGCGCTATATTACATAGCATTTTCAACGGTAAGTGTGAAAAGGAAAATTTGTGTGTAAGCGTGTATCTTGGGGAGTTTTGGAGTTTTAAATTTACTGGTAGTTCTTTCTCCTTTTTTGTATATGTATACATATGTCTGTGTGCGTGTGTGTGTTTTCAGCTTTTTTCTTTCGTCTGAGAACATGTTTGGCATAAGCTCTAGTTTATGGGTATTAATCAAGAATATATATATATATATATGTGTGTGTGTGTGTGTGTGTTGAATAGTTTTCATGACAAACTGGAAAAATCTTAGATAAAAGATGTTCATTTTTTACCGAACATGTTGTGCTATATTACATAGCATTTTCAACGGTAAGTGTGAAAAGTAATGTTTGTTTTTATATTAGGTTGTTGTTGGTAACAATGTTGCGTTTGTGTTTGATTTAACGTAATTATTTGTTAATGTTATGTTCTGTGATGATCAACTGAGCCAGAGTTGGAGATAATTGAAAATTTCCAGATCTTTGTAGTATTGTTTCTGTGCGAAGAATAACTGCTGATTCTATGGCTGATTGCTTCTTTTTATTGGGCATAGGTTTTATAATTTTTGCTCCCTTTAAATCAAAATTATGTTTTTCTTGGTATAACAAGTATCACTTTAAAAATAACTCTAGCTTTGCCCTAGTCCTACAAAGCAGCACACACACATTGCCCAGTCGGCTGGGGCTGTAGAATATACCGACTGCACCTCTGCAGAGGGGTAAGACCCACACACGAGTATCCTGGATATGACACTAAACAATCTGATAGTGATGTTCCAGTAATGCTGGAGCTTTGGGGAATGCGGAGTACTCCTTTATTGCCATCGTTCCTTGGTCCACTCTGGCCCGGCGTTGTAGCGACCTGATAGAGCTCTATTTATGGGTTAAATAGAACTGACGGCATAATGCTAAACTGAATTGTTTGACTAAACTGAATAGCTTGAAATAGAAATGTTTTTGACAATTAAACCGTACTTACATCTAAACTGTGTGCTTATGCTAAACTGAATTATTTGAAATAGAACTGTTTTTTGACATTGAAACTGTACTTACACTAAACTGATTTGTTTAATATAAAACTGTTTTCACATTTAACTGTGTGTGAACAAAATCTGAACTTATACTAAACTGAATTAACTGAATTAGAACTGCTTGACTAAACTGAATAGCTTGAAATAGAAATGTTTTTCACAATTAAACTGTACTTACATTTAAACTGTGTACTTATCCTAAACTGAATTGTTTGAAATAGAACTATTTTCATAAAAATGGATTTGGCGTTAAATAACCTATAATGGTTGATATGCCATAAAACTCAAACAACCAAACACACACACACACACACATACACACATATATATATTGTTTCTTATGGAGAAACATCGAAAAACATGGAAATACATACCTAAAGTGACGAATTTATTTTGAAAGAAAGTCCACGTTTTAACGTTTTGGTTTTAACAAACCATTGTCAGGGCTTAAAAGTGATTATACCAAGTGTTCATAGGTGATACCAAGTATTGATTAATCAACGATGGATGTTGAATATATATATTTATATATATTTTTCCTTTGGAGAAAAAGTTAAAAAACCAAGTAATCCAAAGTGATGAATTTATTGTAAAAGAAAGTCGACGGTGTAACGTTTCAGTTTTAATAAATCATCATCAGGATTATAAAAATCTATGAGACCAAGTGTTGATGGGATCAACGATGGTTGTTTAATTTTTTAAAATGATTTAACCCTATTGAGGTGCCCGTGGTGTAATGGTTATCGTCGAAGGATATGGACACGGCGACACGAGTTCAAATCCTGGACCTGACTGATTGCATTTCACAAAGCACTAATACCCTTGGGAAAAGGTATGAATCCAAATAGTAGGGCAGACTAGGTTCTTCAACTTTGGTGAGGCAACTAGTCTAGGAGAAGGAAAACTCTGAAATCAAACCTGTTTAGATCCGCTTAAAAATTGACCTTGTGTCATATCCTGCCCGAGCCGAGGGGTTGGTAAATATGATTTAACCCTATTTAATCATTTACTTATAATATTTCCGTTTCTTCTTCTTTTTCTCTCTCCCTATTTCCTCTTTATCTCTCACCCTTTTTCTCTTTCTTTATTTTCTTTCTTCTCTTTTCTCTCTCCCTATTCTTCTTCTTCTTCTTCTTCTTCTTCTTCTTCTTCTTCTTCTTCTTCTTCTTCTTCTTCTTCTTCTTCTGTTATATCTCTTGATGGTTCCATTTCTTTTATACCATTGCCTTACACAATCATGTGATACTTTTTGAAATATCAACATTGATTTAATGATTGAACGGTCGCATGTTCTTTCGTTCTAGATATAATTTCCTCCCTTTTTTCTGTATTCTATCGAACATCCATCGTTAATCTATCAACACTTGGTATCATTAAATTAAATAGTCCTGATGATGGTTTGTTTAAACCGAAACGTTGTCACCTCGACTTTCTTTCACAATAAATTCATCACTTTGGATTACTTGGTTTTTCAATTTTTCTCCAAACTGTAGGATTCTTTTTCATTATTTATTTCCATTGTTTTCAATGTTTATAAAGAGTCTTCAATATCATTTAGTGCTTGCATATCCATATTTGCCCAACCCCTCAAATCGGACAGGATATGACACAAGGTCAATTTTAAAGCGGAGTTTAACAGGTTTGAATTCAAAGTTTTCCTTCACCTAGACTAGTAGCCTCATTAAGGCTGAAGAACCTAGTCTGCCTTACTATTTACCTATAGCTGGAGGGAGAATAATTGGATTCATACCTTTCCCAAGAGTATTAGTGCTATGTGAAATAAGTACGCAAGTACAACATAACACATAATATATTGACATTCGATCGTATCTTGAATGCCTGAGTATCTAGAGTAGCTTACTCTCGCTTCGGTATTTGTCGTCTGTCCCACCACCTGATAAGTATGGCACAAGGCCGTTTTTAAGGTGGGTCCGTTCGCAAGGCCGTAGCCTACACGCGTCCGGCATTGCCAAAAATACCTTCGGACCCGTCGGCATTCCCCTTATAAGGAGCGCCTCAGGCGCCAGGCAATAAACCTAACCCGCCGTTTGGGGAGTAAAAGCCTGGGGAGATGGCCCCCTGAGGCCGGAGGAAATCTCCAGCGCTGAGGCACACCCGGCCAGATCCGACCCAACAACAGAAGAGGTGAAGCGAAAAACGTTTCTGTGGCTACTCTCGCCCCCCTACTTAGTTACCGCTTGCTAGCGTCTTTTATACACTAAGTAATCCATTCTCTGGGGGTGTCAGGATCTTCCACTATATATATATATATATATATATATGTATATTTTGACAGCATTTCTTCATTAATATAAATTCCGTTGAACATAATAGACATTTTCTGTCTACATATTTTCTTGTTGATCCTTTCATATTGCCGTATTGATTTTATTGTATTCGGCGGGAATTGATTGATATATCTTCCATGATTGTTTATTTCCCAAGTACTTTCTGCCCGACTTTGGGCCATCATCAGGGGAGGATGT